>CM031243.1:135030112-135630112 GCA_018340775.1 Taxus wallichiana var. yunnanensis
TTGTGGACCACGATATCAGGATCGAGTCCTGGCATATCCTTGTATGACCAAGCAAAGGCTTGACGATGGTTAGAAAGAAAAGTGGTAAAGTCTCCTAACTCTTGTGGATTAAGAGATTGGCCAACCTTAATGATGTGAGGGTCTTTAGAAGTCCCTATATTAAGATCAAAAATAGCTTCATTGAGAAGTATGGATGTATCAGAAGGAATGGTTTTAGGAAGATAGGAATCCTCTACCCTAGATAGGTGAGGACATAATCATCATCCACATAGTGGATAGTGTTGATAGTGGGAGAGTCGTCTCAAACTATTTCAGGGAAGATTAATGGTATGGAATTGGATTTTTCATTAGTTTTATAGGTCAGTGGCCCTAAGGAAATGGTATTTACTAAAAAAAAAAAAGTTATACGGAATGGAAATGGTGTCATCCTCATCAAATGATGTTTCGACCTGACAAGAGAAGATGGTTCCTCAATGGAAAGAGGCTCATCGAGAATGATGATGGTGGAATTTGAGAGGGTTTAAATCCTAAACCAAATTTTTGATGTGGTTTGAGAGTTGGAATAGACACAAGGTCATGCACACCTTGTTCATATTTTCCAGGCCAAATCCCTTCCACGTGCATCGATATAAATAAGTTTTTGCAAACGTGGGATTTTGTAAACAATCAAACTCTGTTGAATAAGGCTTGGCCCTAGGGGGAGAATCTGGGTGATAGTGAGGTGTATCAAGACCACCGTAAATGAAGTTAGTCTGTTGATTGGGCAGACTAATGGTGACGATGCAACCAAGACCCGGATGATATTCAGGTTGTTTTTCTAGTCTACCATACTCATTAGGCTTGAGATGGGTGTCAAAAGAAAGAAGAGGAAGTTCTCCTAGCAAGAAACGCTGCAATGTCTCTTCCAGATTTTGAAAATTTGGTAATTTAGTTGTAGGTAAGGAAGAGGATGAAGCCTCACCAGGAGAACAAGCATCCTTCTTTAGAGGGGCAGACCCTGTTGTCATGTCGCATTGTGCAGAAGGAAAAGGATCTCCTGGATGAGTATAGATTTTTCCCTCATACTGATATTTTAAGCATCGATGGAGGGTTGATGGGATGTAATGCATTGTACAAATCCAGGAGCGTCCTAGGATCATATTGTAGTGGAATTTTCCTTCAACAATGTAAAAGAGCTTGTGAAGTAATTTTTTACCTACCCGAATGGGCAGGACCACAGTTCCTAAAGTAAGCGCTAGATAATCATTAAATTATCGAAGGGAGAAAGGTGGTGGTGACACTACATTCTTAGGTAACTTAAGTTGTTTGAATGTGTGGGAATAAATGACATTGAGTGCAGCACCACTATCGATCATAGTGTGTTTTAATGTAGTGTTGTTGATTTGAACTGTGATAAAGAGGGGAGCCTCCAAATCCTCAAAAGAAAGGGAAGGAATTTCCGAATCTTCAAAAGAAATGGCAGTTGATGGTTTATTCAATCCAATAACCATCTCGAAAGGCTGAGGCTCATCTGAATTCATGGTGATGTGATGTAGATTATCAATCGAGCACAGCGATGCTGCAAAGAAGATTGAATGAGGTCAAAAAGAGACATTTTGACCGGAGCATGGGTGAGTTGTTTCATAACACTCTCCTCAACTGACATGGGAATTTGAGCCCAAGGTGAAGCATGAATAGAGACCGAGGTCTCGAGGCTGATGAGGAAGGAAGAGCTCCTTTGGGGCTGCAGAAATGACAACCCGTGGTCGAGATGCTGTAGATGATGATGGATTATCATACTGTTGGGTTCTAGTGGCGATATGAATTGTGTCGATTTGAGAAGGTGGAAGATCATCGGAGTGAAATTAATAGAACTAGAGGTCTGAATAGACTGTTGAGGCTCAGATGAAGTTGGGATGACAGGAGATACTTGTTCCTCCTCCTCTTCCAAAAGAAGATCACTTTCTTCCAAGAGGTTGTTAATGATAGATTGAAGAGCTTTACATCCCTCGGTGTCATGACCCGGAGTGCGATGGTAAGCACAAATCAAATCAGAGTTGAACTAGGAAGGTTTTACTCCTTTAGGATTATAGGGTTTGATCGGGGAAGGGATATGGATGAAGATTGGATAAGTTGGCAAAGAATTTTAGTATAGAATCCGGTAGACAAAGATGAGGATAGAGATGACAAAGGTGCCTCAATAGACTGCCGAGGTAAAATAACCTGCATGTCTAGTTTGATAGTCTTTTTAGGGATCGTCTTACTTTTCTAGACATCGGGAGGAGTAGCCTTGGGAACTTGAGATGGAAGTGAGTGATACTGGATTGATTTCGGTGGAGGAGGAGCTCCTAAGATAGATTTGGAAGATGATGGAGATGTGACAAGTGTTGTGGTCTTTAGAGATAAAGAAGGTTGCTTGGTCAAAATAGATGATGATTTAGATAATGTCGATTTAGATGAGGGAGAAGCTCCCAAAGTAGGTCTGATCGGAGGAACAAGAGGTGTCCTGTTTTTGGTGACGAAGACGATGGTCCTGATAAAAGAGGTGATGCCTTTCTAGTAGGTAAGTCCACTTTACGAGGCACTGGTGAAGATGGTGTTGTAGAAGAAGATGATGGTTTGGATGGTGTTGTAGAAGAAGATGCCTTCTCAATGCAGACAAATCCAATCTTTTATGAGGTGTAGAGAGAGATTTTTGAGGGAAGGCACCAAGAGTCTTGATGGTTCGAAATATGGGTTTTCCTTTTTCAGGGATGGTGACAACTTCAACCGCATAAGGTGATTGTAGCCTTTTCGGGGGAAGGAGATGAGGAGGTGCTGATGATGTAACGTTAGACTTTAGTTGTCTTGGTTTAAGTCTAGGAACTGAGAGTGTAGGTGCCATTACTATTTCTTTAGATTTCCCTTTAATAGGAAAAATAGTATCAGTGATGGAAGAAGTGGATGATGAAGAAGTAGTTCCTTGCGAGGGAGATACTTCTGGTACAAGTAATTGTGGGTGTAACTACCGTAGGAAAGGAAATGGGAAGAGTTAAAATCGAAGACACTTCCATTGAAGTTGGTACAACTATAGGTATGTTTACCAATGGCATAGTTGCAGCGAAAATGGGAGAAACAAAAGTAGTTGTAGATGTAGTGGAAACTCGAAGGGATGTAAACGTCTCGAGCATCGAAAGGATGTCCGATGATGAGACAGATGAGGATGAAACTGTCTCAGGCATAGATAGAAGATTAGATAAAGAGGTAGAGGGAGATGAATCTATCTCTAACAATGTAGGAATACTCAAAGATGGGTTGTCTGAAGATAGTGGAATCCCAGTGATTAGTGGAGTGACAAGAGGTTCTGATTCAGTCGATGTGTTCGTAGGTGGCTTAATTTTAGAAGAAGATTCTTCAGTAGAAATGAAGCTGATAGTATGAGTGTTTGGTTTTTGAGACTCTGAAGCATCATGGTTCGGAGAATGATTAGGAAAAGGTTGTTTAAAAACATCAAGCGCCTGATTTGGGGGAGCATTTGGGTTATCCAAAATGAGCTCACCTTTATCAATGAATTTCTGGACAAGATTTTTGAAGGTTTGACATCGCTCAATGTCATGGCCTTTAGTTCTATGATAATGAAAGAAGTCATTTTCCCTATACCAGAATGGACGTTCTTGGTTTTCATCAAAATTTCTAATAGGGGGAAGTTTGATCATGTGAACTTCCAACATTTTTTCTAAGATAGAAGCATATGATTCCCCCAATGAAGTAAAAGATCGAGATGATGAGGGTCCTTTTTGAGAAGATGAGGAGTCTCTCCATGGTGTTTGATTAGAACTGCTATCGGGTCATTGTGTTTTTAATACGATAGCATTGGTGGATCCTTGATTCTTGTCTTTAGAAGTGGAAGGGTTTGATTTTGTAAATTGAGAAAAATATGGTTTAGATTTAGAACAAAGTTTTAACTTCCCTTGTTCAATGGCATGGGATTCAAGTTTACGTGCCATCGTGAAGGCTTCTTCAAATGTATGAAAGGTCTAGATTCTTAAGGTGTAAGAAATATGATTAGCACAAGATCAAGTAAACAACTTGATCTATTGAGATTGAGGAAGGGAGAAAGACAATTGGTTTATTATCCCTCTCCAATGAGCAACAAAGTCTGTAATAGACTCATCATCAAATTGATGAATGTTATAAATATCTGTAATCGAGATCTTATGTGTGATATTTATCGAAAAGTTTTCAACAAACATCTGAGCTAATTGAGAGAAAGAAAACAAGGAATGTTGGGGAATGTTATTGTACCAGTCTAAAGTAGGTCCTGCTAGAGACATAGGGAAAGTACGGAGCATAAGCTCCTGATCTGGACTATAAGGTAGCAAGCATGTTTGAATGCTCGCAAATGCTGTTGAGGGTCCTCCCGACTATGAAATTTTGAAAATTTAGGAAGTTCCCATTGGGGAGGATAAGGCTTAAAAGCCACTGATGGATGAATCGGTTCATTGCATACTTCTTCAAAAGAATATGAAGGACGAGCCCCTTTGGTGGATGCTTCTAGGTCCTGCGATTTTCTTGAAAATAATTTGGACCACGTCAGATTGAGGAGGAGGCATGCTGGTATGTCCTACATAAGAAGCGAATGGTGGATTTTGTTGAGGCGTTAATGGGGGATTCATCTGTTGATTAATAGGATGGTAAGAGGAATAACCAAGTGTTCTGGGTCATGCCTAGTGAGGTATTTGCTGTGAAGGAGCTTGTGTATAAATAGGTTGTGAGATGACAAGTGGTTGAGAAAAACATGGTTGAATGACAATGGAGCCTGTGATTGGTGGGCTCCCACACTCGTTGACTGAATCGGAATGGGTTGATGAACATGGGTGTTGATTTGATTGGACATGGTGGGGAAAAAGGTCTGAAAGAGGCTCTTGATTGTTGGATTGGTTATTAAGGGTGCCGATGCTAGAGGATGGGCGAAGGTCACTGTCACTGGAACATTGGAAGAAAGACCAACTGGAGGATGAGAAGTAGGAACCAACTGACTCATTGAAGGGGGTTGACTCATAAAGAGGTACTGACCCTGGGACGCAATGGATGACATAGAAGAATTAACAACAATCTGTGGGTGTGTAGATGTGCCCATTATAGCTAGAGAAGAGGACTTCTCAGAAGTAGGTTGTGGAATAGCCGAGGTAACTACGGCACTAGGAATAGGCAAGACTATTTGAGAACTAGTCGACATGGTCGGTGGAAGAGAAAAAGGAGGCACAGGTGTGCCACCCTCTTCCATGGTTCGAGGTGAGAAAAAGGATGCTAACTGTTCTACAAAAGCTTGGGATGGTTCATGAGGATAATCGTAAACTTTCTGGATTGGTGGTCCCTGATCAGATATTCGAATGGACTTATGTACTAGATAATCCATAAGGGCTACTAGATTGTGATCAAGGAGTGCCTGAAATTTAGGATCCCCATGAGGAACATACTCTATGTCAGAAGCTAGATGATATTTCTGAAGGACTGGGGGAAGCTGGACATGATGGGATTGCTTTAGGTTGATAGAAAGGATTATATGACCAAGATGGGGAACCAACTAATAGCGGTCCCGAGGAAGACCGAGGGGTGCCGAAACATCCACACTAGTGGTGATTTCAGAGGAAGAAGGGGCCAGTTGAGCCATTCTTCTAGATTGTAACCGAGTGATGACCATCATAAACAAGTAGAAATATAGCAAAAAAGAAGATTGACCTAACTAATGCACAAACAATTCAAGTAGCGTAGGTGATTATCTCTTTTGAATTTTATGCTTTTAAGAAAGAAAATATTAGGGAAGGCTTTTTAGAATAGGAACTACTCAGATAGCCAACTAAAGATGGTTTGGGGAATGTTTGGTGAGGAGTCCCAAAGGCACTTCAGTAAAAGACCGGTACGTGGCTTGATATAGGGGCCTACCCCCACACTTCACACACCGCTGCGATAAGGGAGTCGGGTGCTTTGCCAATATATACCAGAACTTCCATGAATTTATAGTGCATCCTAAGTACCGCGTAGGCTCTTCCTCTTAGATGTCACTTCCAAGTAGGCGAGGCCAGGGGAGGAATTTTTGTTTAAATTCTTTATACTTAGTGATTTTGGCTTTGTGTGCAAGGGTGAAAAATAAAAATCAAATAGTGTCACTACCGATTTGATAAATTTTCCAACCTAATTAAAACTAGATGAAAAACATACGGTAGAAATGACAAAGAAAAAGTTCTTTTTAAGCACTTAAAAATGAAGTGTTTGTTTTCGATGAAGACAAGTCAAACAAATTCTTTCCCAAATGCGATTAGATTCTTTTTAAGCACCAAAATCAGAATGTTTGAATGTGATAGAAAACAAACAAACAAAGTCCTCTTTTTTTTAGTTCCTAAAAAGGAGAAAACACCGTAAAAGAGAAATACCTGTAGATTTAGCTCTCCAAGGTGTGTGGACTTCAAAATGTGCGTTGTTGATCTCTTTCCTCGAACAATCCCATGAACGAGCAAAATGCTCCGCAAGAAAAGGTTAAGCAAACACACAAACCAATCCAGAAAGATATATCCAGATAATAGTGGAATGAAAATTTCTATTTCAAAGAACTAAAAAAAAAAAAAAACTTTCAAGAAAATAACAATTTTTGCATAAAGAGATGGATCAAAAGTGCAATTTTGAAATCAAACGAAAGATTTGCTAATCTTTGAAAAACAAAATCTCAAAACTAGAAAAGAAATGAACTTACCAATAAGGGACTTTGGTTGGGTCCCACCGGGCGTGCCAAAATGTAGATCAAGAATTTCGCTTGTTACCTATCCAAGTTAATGTACCAAACTAAACACAAAAACCTTGAAAAACTCAAATGAAATCGATACCTGAAAGACCAGATCTGAAGATGTAGATGGAAAAGAAAGCTGATGTAGACAAGACGGGTGCACACAAGCGATCCTGCAAAGTAGATCTAGGAAACCTGTGAGACATAGATGCTTGATAGAAAAAGACCACATTAAAAGATATTTGGGTGGACTTCCCAAAAAAATGTGTCTGGGAAGTGATAAGCTCCTCATGGATATTAGTCCACATTTTTGATTAGGAAAGAATCATACATGATAAAATATGTAAGTAAATGTCTATATTTTGATTAAAAATGATAGACAGAAAAGTAAACAAGCAGACAAAAACCAATAACAAATAGGAAAGTGTGAAAACAATGTTGGATTTGTGATCCCTAAATTATTTTACTCGTCGCAGGTAGATCGGTGCCGATTAGGAAAATTGACGTCGACTGAGAGGAATCGGCGTTGACTTAGATAAGTCAGCGTCGACTAGATAGAATCGGCGTCGAATGGGTACTGTTGGCGTCGACTTAGGGGAAATTACAGAAAGATTGAGAAAAGATAGTGGAAGCTAGATCGTCAATCTTTCTAGATCTGCAAGAGTCGTAGGGATACTAGCAAGGCTCCACCTGTGCGTTGGATGCAGGAATAGAGTCACCAAGAGATCGTTGAAGACTCCTGATGTCAATGTGGTAGGAGCAGAGTAACGGTACTCCTCTCAGGGATTGGTTTAGATGGGATTCACTCTCACTTGATAGATAATGCTCAGACTTGATGCTCAAAACTCTCTCATTTTTTCTATATCTCTCTCTCTGTCTCACTGTCTAACTCACTATCCAACCAACTACGCGTTTTGGCCTTCTATTTGTAATTGGCGCCGACCGAGATGAAATCGGTGCCGTTCCAAAAATCGGCATCGATCGAGTACCAGTCGGTGCCGATCAGGGAACAAACTCCGAAATGGCCAAAAGGAGCACTTTCTGGAAAGATGAGAGTGATCCCTCCACCTCAAATACGGGAAATATCCCACTGCTTGGTTTGGGAGGAGGAGAAATAGGGGGGATATATGGATAGAATAGATATGGGAGGTTAGAAATTGATATGTGGTAGATAAGTGGTTAGGATATATGTAAAAAGGTGTAATTAAATAGTTAATATTTAATTACTTAGGGGTAAAACATAATGGAGTGAATTAAACTTAGGATAGATGTTTTAAAGAAAATATTGAATAATACCCTAAGGGAGTAGTGATGATATGAACGTGCCCCAGGTTACCTCGAGAAGGTAAACGAATGTGGGGGACACTAAATTGAGTAACCAATTTTAGGTGTCTACAATTTCTACTTATGTTTGAATCTGGGTTATTATTAGTATTTGATGTTATTGAAAGCTCGCTTGAGTTCGTAAGGAAAATAGAAGTAATGTTTTCTTTAAACTTCACATTTGGTTTTGTATTCTCTTTTGGAACTTTCAAAATAACTTTTGGGTTTTAAATGGGATTTGGAATTCAATTGATAAAACAATGGTGAATGAATTCTAGGTTTAGATCCTTTCTATTGAGTTTCCTTTAAATTTTGGGAAGTTAAGTTCTGTTTGCTCAAACTACTCTATAGATCGACTCTCTCTCCCAAGTTGTTAGGGTGTTTACCATCCTAGGCTTGTTTGAATTCTTGAGTTCGGCTCTCTACCCTTTTGATCTTGGATGAGGTAATGAGAACTCACTCTCTAGAACTAGAAATTCTTTGTGGTTGTTTAATTAAACTTATTGCTAGTTGACTGTGGAAAGTTCATGGGAATAGTAGAATGTTCAAGTAACTTTTGGGATTTTCACTTTTGGTACAAGGAAAACCAAATCATCCCTATTTTATCTTTCTTGATCTCGACTAATTTGTTTAGAATCAATTGTCATGTCGATTCAGAAGTGTACAGCTGAGCCTGTCCTGTAGAAGGGAAAACATAATCAATTCTTGTCTGACTATTTTTATTGGCTGAGTCATGCATTATTAGGAAATTATTTTATGAGGGACTCCTCTCGAGCACTCAATAGTAAATATGATTCTTCTCTAGATGGACATGAGTAAGAAATAATCCTTTGTAAGCCTTACCTTTTTACGTAACGTATGGTTTGGATCACTAATTGATATCTCGGTGGTGTAGAATAATACATAAGGGTTGCAAGTAAGATGATGACTATTTTGTTTCTCTCCTTCTCAGATTGGATTGGAATTCTTGTTAATGGTTGTTGTCTCTTAAATGGTGAATCTTTTTATTGGTTTCCTTGACTGATACAATTATGTAGGTATTTGGTTATATACTTTCTAAACCTGATTTCTATCTCTTAGATGAATGGTGAATTGTGGATAGTTTGTATTGATTCTTCTTCTTATTTATTTAAGTTGTAGGATGAATCATCCTAAATATGTACTATGCTGAAATGAACTTGTCTGTACATGATTTTGGAAACTTGGTAAAATGAAAATAAGGTTTTTGGTTATGAAAGTAACTCTTTTTGTTACATAGTAAAGTTAAATTTTTATTTCAAATTCAGAAAGAATTATGAAATAATTAAACAATAAGATTTCTTATTTGATATAAATAAGTAATATTTTTGGACAATTCTTATACAATATAATGCGTAGTTTTTGATTATATCATGATCCTTTCTTAAAAGTGAATTCAAAATTATTATTTGTACTTCTTTTATGGTTATTACTTATGCTTTATTTGTATGATACATTAATTGTCTCATTAAAGCATAGTTGTTTTAATGGAATGATTAGTGGAATGCACTTTTTTAATGCTTAGTGTTTATCATGCTCGATTCAATGAACTGAACCGTGATAGTAATTTTTATAGATGGACTTCGTAAGTGATAAGAGAAGGAAGAAACTTACATGTTGTAGTGGCTGATTTAAAGTCTGGCTCTTTTGTAAAGAATTCCAATTCATAGATGAGTTGTATTGAAAAAGAAAATTTATATTCTTTTATGATCTTAATGTTGTTCGACATGCAGTATGCTTGAAATGCATAGTCTTGTAAAGTGTATATTTTTATCTTGATGAATTGAAAAGTTTGGAGATTGACTTCAAATTGTTGTGTAAATTCTCTTGTACTTGTATGAAGGAAATTGGAATGCTATCTTGTCGATATTATTCATATTTGTTTGTATACTTATTACTATTATCATTTAATAAGTTGGATTAAGGGAATAGTTCAATCTCCCTTACTAAGATGCAACTTGCTAAGTTGCATAAGATGTCGTTCTCTATCTAAAAATTATAGTATAATAATGGAATGTGTAACGGACATATAATTAAACTATAGGAATTGTGAAAGATAAAAAGGGTATGATAGCCCTAACACTTAATCATGTAGAGGAAGACTCTTCCTCTCTCAAAATAATGTAAAACAAAAGGAATGGTGTTTATGATTGTTAATCATTGTACTTCATTTTCTATGAAGTCAACTCTAGCTGAACCTATGTGGATGATACACCTTCTTTAGACAACTAAGTTACATTAAATTAACCTTTTGATGTTTGCTGTCCTATTTTTGGATAACTGCTTGTTATGCCAAAGTTAATGAACATAAAATCAATCATGAGTTAATGAAGTTCTTAATATTAATTAGATTAAATATGGAAGAAGAACTTAAGGAATGTTGGATTTAGGGTTTTGCAAGGTTGTTGTAATCTGAATCTTAATCCAAATTTAATTATGTGTTAATGACCTCCTAGGGGTATGTACATTGTGATGAAGTAGTTCTGATGGATGTTGGCACACACCAACTGCAGGACTGTACCTTTAAGAAGACTAAGGACTTCTCGAGGATATAGTGTTACATTTGACATGTGGCAAACACCCTTCCACATTTGTTCATCTAGATCTACACACATCTAGACTTGAACTTAGTTTCTCTCTAGGTCAAGTTAGTAGCATGATTTGAATAGGAAGTAGCTTTCTATGACTCAGGGTACCTAGGCACATTTGATTGACTTAGGTCGGTTGAGTATGCCCATATACCCTAAGTCATCGTGAGCATCTCCCTATAAAAATTATGTCGCTAACCTAGGTTAGGGTCAAACCTTGGGCAAGTGGACTGACAGAAGTCAATAAATACCATTCTAGATAATGAAGAGTGAGGTGAAGGATGTATTCCGATTTGACGAATATGTTGTCTAGGAATAGTAATATGAACAAAGTGTGTTGGAAATCTTTGGCCAAAGTATCGCAAGCTACTGGTTGCATTATCCTATGTCACCTAGTTTAAATAAACATGATGTCAGATGAATACTGGTAACAAATATTTAGATAGGTTCTTTAAACATATCACTCAATACCTGAAATAGGGTAGGAAAACCAAGTATATGTAGTATACATAAAGTATTCTATACTTGAAGAAAAACATGAGAGATAGGTTATGAATTGAGTCATGAAATGAGAGATTGGTATTTTACCTGAGTCATTTATAACTCGCATATGGTTATTTGTTATGAGATTGATTGGCATGGAATGTGTGTTCTGAATGAATTTTTATTTAGAACAAAGAATATTGTGTAAAAAAAAATTCCCTTGTTTATAAAGTCTTAAAATGGGAATGTTACGGTGTCTCTCCTTCCCACATTTGAGGTTGATAGTAGGCCCCAAATTATAAATTTTATATCAATTCTTACTATAATTATCATCTATGTATCAGTCACCTCACTAAAATGTGTCTCAAACTTTTCCAAATTATTCAAGGTCTCATAGACTCAAATTCTCTTGAATGGGATACCCTCCTCAAATCCACTATGTTCTCTACTCTTATAACCCATTCAAATTACTCCCTTCATCTAGCCCCTCTAGTGGTTCCTCATACTCTACCTCTCATCGATACATTTGTTATCTTAATGATGTTGGGAGAATCTCATGTCTCACTTGAAACTATCACCATGACTATGGATTTCAATTCATTTAATTGGAATAATGCTCGATACACATATAATGATCATACACCTTTTTGCACCACATTTGATATTACAACCCCCATGTCCCACTTTACTACTTCTTCCTCCTATAGATGCACATCCTCCTATGGATCATACGTAGATCTCATGACACTTTATGCATTGATACACTCTATTTTTATGGGTATTTATATTTCCAATTATCTACATGTATATGAAACCCTTGTTATAGCTTTCCACCACTATATTTTACAATTATAGTAAGGTATATCTATTTTTCTCATACATCAGGCCCTATGTAGTTACTTTATGGCACCTTTATACTTGAAAATGATACTCACCTATCACATTATAAACCTCATACATTTATCCATATTAACCTTGATCTTATTGATACTCTCATCTCATAAATTTATCCATAATACCCTCATGTCGTGACCACATGTTTTACCAGTGTGTTACCTAATTATTCATGGCTCCATGTATTACCCCCGACACCTATTTTTGTGACAAAATACTATGTCCTTGGCTTATAAATTTCACCAATTTACATCCTCCTTATAACAAGATGTCTCAATGCCATCCCAATTTCTTTTACATAACTAAGAATTTTAAAAATCCAAAAAACATCCACATAACATCAAAATACAAAAAAACATTCATATATTTGTAACAATAAAAAACCAAGACATGTACACTTCACTTGAGTGAGAATTTTACATTATACATGTTATTTTTCAGTTTGGTTTGATAGATGATATGTTTCTTTACTCTTTACATGCATGCACTCATGAGGTATATTGAGCTTGATGTAAGACATACACAAAGCATTTCATGATGATAAGTGTTTTCCAACCCTTTAACTAAACTTCCTATACATATGAGGGCATCTATTCTGCACTACATCCAGGTGTTATTGTTTTATTATAGTTCCTTCTACTTTCTCATCACACTTGCTTACATATATTTTTTACATGTTATATTTTAAGATAAAAATACTAACACATGTGTCTTATGTAGTGTTGACATATCTTTTTCACATATTTTCACCTATATTGGATATGAAATCATATTATCATGTTCGAAAGTCTTATTTTTACATACTTTCTTATACGTATGTGCTACTACTTTATTTTTCACTACTTGTGGAATATGTTCCTTGAGTTTCTTATGACATAGTAGGTGTCCCATGTTTATAGATTTATTTCTATCTTATTTTCTTTTGCTTTCTTTTTTGTAGACCTACATACCTTGATTGTATTGTGACACTATATGTGTCCCATGTTTTCATCTTTACACTTTTTGTGTGACATTTTTGCATACTTGTTACATTTGATTTAATTATTGTTGTATTTGTCTTCTCTTGCATGGATTCTTATTACTGTTGATAACATATTTATTGTTTCTATCTATAGTTATCATTTTTATTGTAATTCATATTTTCTACCATGTTTAAAACCTTCCATTTTCAAATACATGTTCTTCAAGTTGTCCACCTCATTAGCACTCTACATTCTCCTACAATTTCTTAGAGATATAGTATAAAATCACGTATCTTTTCTTTTGATCCAAGTTCTCAACATAGTATTCACACATACCTCAAAATAAGGGGAATTCATCCAAGTATAATCTACACCTATAGAAGACACATGTAGAATTATGGGGTAACATACTATTTTCACCCTTTTTAAAATTTGGTTAATATTTACACAACCAAAAAGGATTTAAATAGAAGCTACAATGATCTGTAAATTGCCTCTTAAAACAATGAACATATCCTATTTAAGTGATAATGAATGAAAAATCTAAAATAAGTTCATTAAACCAACATGTTTATGAAATAAAATACTTGGAATGCAAAAATTACAAGAAAATGAGACAACAAAATTTATATTGGAGAAACCCAAGGTGGGAAAAACTCCAGTGGGTAAGCAAATTATTTCCCTTCACTATGAAAATATCCAAATAATACAAGTTTATTGTCATACAATGACCTTTAAGAAATATTCTAACTCCTTCCTCTTGTATAACTTGCTTACAACTCTCACCAAGAAATAACTCAACTCTGCTATGAACAAAACAAGAAAAATTCACTTCCTCTCTTGCTCCCAATTGAATTCACCGAAAAACACTTACCTAGAAGGATAAAATGCATGCATCTTTATAGTTAATATACCCCATGATAGATGGAAAGAGGAACCACCATTTGGAAGCCCAAGAATTTACAACTATTTATTTTCCCAATTTTTAGCATTATTGAGGACATGACTTTTGGTGTCCACAACCGGTGATAGCATGACCACCATACCCTATAGTCAATGGTTGTGCAACCATTGTGGTGGTTTCTCAATCACAGCTCTATGAAGAGCGGTTGTTACGTAACTATTAGTACGGTTTTGTAACTACCACATAAAATATCCTAAACCGAGTAATATTGGCCTTTGATATCATTTTAAGGTGTTTTAAATACCCTCATCCTGACTAGACCATCTCCATAATAAAGAATCTACTGAGAATCTATACTACAAGTATCAAATATGGATAATATATATAATTGGGTATTTTCATATCCATTTTTGGATCATACCCCTAATTTGAGGCTTATAAGTCCCTAAAATCTTTAAGGAATGATGATGTGAGGAAATTTCTTCCATGTATCTTATCCGTTATACCACTTGTCCTTGGTAGGCAACTAGCCTTTCAACCTAATCAACCACCTAACCTTACCCCTTTATGTCTCATTTTCTCTTTCCACTGCAAAACAACATCTTCCTCTAATTCCAACTAATTTTCTATAGAAATATCCTCAATATATAGTATCAACAATCCCTCTTCTTATTCATCCAAATGGAGGGCTTAAATACGTAATTTTTCAACATTTACAACCAATTAGATCCTCATATAAGGAGGAAAATCCAATTGAAATACATTCTTACACACTTGTTCTAGAATATTAAATGGGCCATACTAAAGAGGCTTTATTTTCTTTTCTTTTCCATGTATCCTTTCTCTACTCAAGTACAAACATACCTTGTCTCCAATAAGGAAGGAATAATCAATCTTGTGTTTATCATGTCACAATTTTTACTTCTATGATTTTATCAACCTCTCATGTACCTGGAGGTGTATCTACTAAATTTTCTCAATGAATTTCTCATATTTTTGGACTTCTAGTTCCAATTTTCTGTTGTCTTTGCATGGTAATCTAAAAACAACATCAAAATAACTTTTAGGAAAATAACCAAAACATGTTTCAAAAGGAGTCTTATTGGTAAACGCATGAACTTCCATGTTATAAGAATGTTGGATATATACCAAGTTATCATCCCAAGTCCTTGGATATTTCCTGTTGTACCCTATCAAGAGGTAGACCAAGGTATGGTTCACCACTTATGTTTTATCATCTATTTGTAGATGAAAATCAATATACCTTTTCATATTAGCATCCATATTCTCCCAAAAAGTATACCAAAACCTTCCTATGAACCTTGAGTCCATATCTAATAGAGTAGAATTAGGTAAACCAAAAACAACCCACACATTAAAAATAAATAAATCGGTTGCATCACTGGCATTGATGTTTTCCTTATAAGGAATGAGAATACACATGTTACTAGATTAGTCCACCACCAAAATTTTTTAATCATGACCATTCTTGGAAATAGGAAAATTGCCCACAAAATCCATGGAAATGTTTTCCCATTTCTAGGAAGGAATTGGAAATGACATATATAACCATAACTTCATATTACTAGCATTGTTTTTAGCGCATAAAACATAACCCCGATGAATTTATCAACTTCTACTTACATGTTTGGTGAATAAAAATACATCTATAAGTGCGCTATATCCTTTATCACACCAAAGTGACTAGCTACCTTAGAAGTGTGTGCTTACCTCATCAACTGAACTCTTTCCCTATTAAGAACACACAGTTTCTCCTTCTTGTAGAGAATACCATCCTTGAAGTAGTATTCTCCCTAGGTGAAAATCCTCACTTAGAGGTTTCGCTAAAATATCTCTCCAAAATTTGGATCCTGCTCATAGCCTTACCGATATGATCCACACAAAATGGATCAATAAGTGTTAGTGCACCCATAATCGAAAGTAAACAAGGCCTAGATAACATATCAACTAAATTTTTAGTCACACCTTTCTTATATTTGATAATCAAATGAAATTTTTGTAAAAACTCATCCGATTACAAAGATGTCTACATCCCTGTTGAATTTTGTATTGATCCTACAAATATTGGAGAGGTTAGTGATCCTTGTGTATGATAGATTATTTACCCATCAGATAATGTTTCCATTTCTTGACCACTTACAAAATAGCAAATAATTCCTTATCATATGTATAATAATTAAGAACTGGACTATAAAATAATTCGAATGATAACATATGGGCCTACCTCCCTGAAGTAGGATAGCCCCCATAGCATATTCATTGTCATTATTTTTTACATTAAAAGGTAGTTTTAAGTTAGTCAAAAATGGATCATGACTAATCTTGTATTTAAATGACTCAAAATAATCTTGTTGTTTCTTACCCCAATCAAAATCCTTACCCCTGTTGTCACTAAATGTAGCGGTTATTATGGACGAGAAGTTCTTAATGAACTTCCTGAAATACTTAACTACACTAATAAAGCTCCTAGTCTCATCAAACTCGTTGGCGTAGGAATTTTCATAATGGCCTCTATCTTAGCTAGATCAATCCTCAACTCTCCATATCTAACCACATGTCCCAAAAATATAAGTGATTGTTGAGAAAACTCACACTTCTTCTCATTTAACATTATTCGATTCTCGTTAAGAACTTAAAAACTTGATGTAAATGGTCAATATGCTCTTTACACGTTTTTCTAAAAACCATAATGTCATCCTAGTATACAATGAAAAATAAATAAACGACCTCATTACCTCATTCATAAACTTCATGAAGGTAGTTAGTTCATCTTATATCCCGAATGGTAATACCAACTATTCATACGGTCCTTTTCTATTTTTGAACATTGTTTTCCATATGTCCTCTTCCTTGATCCACAATTGGTGATACCTAGAGTTCAAATCAAACTTAGTAAAATATTTATCATGTTGTAACTGATCCAAAAAATCATCAATGTGAGGAATAGGGTACCTATTCTTGATGTTTATTTTATTCGAAGCTCTATAATCAACACACATTCTCCATAAAACATCTTTCTTAGGTATTAAAACAATAGGAGAACCGCATGGAGAAGTGTAAGGATGGATTATACCTTGTTTAATCAAAGACTACAAGTATTTTTTACCTCATTGGTACCTTTCAAAGACTACGTGTATAATCCCAAGTTTGGAAATGGACTATTGGGTAGCAAGTGTATCTCATACTCAATTTTCCTAACCGGTGGCGTGGCAGCCCTGTAGGAACTTAAAATGCCTCCATGAATTATTGAACCAAGTCTTTTATATGTGTCTTCTCCTTGTTATAAAACATGCTACAGGTGATTTTAGATATAATAACTTCATCTTCTGGTCTATCTCTCAAAATAAGAAATGCAAATTTCCCATTGGCATTAATAAGCTTCTGGGATTCAGTGGCACTTACTAAAGAGATCTTCAAATCTCCTATAGAGGATAAAATGATGTATCTCTTACCATCCTTCACCAAATGGTAATGGTTATCTCTCTACATGAATATATCATCCTAGATATATAAATAGATGTTTCTAAACACTACACCAAACACATCAAGGGGAACAACATCTAAAGTAAATTCATCAATGAATTTTTTTATCAATACCAAAAATAATTTTGCATTGCTTGGTAACCTTAATGTCTACACATTTCTTCATCTAAGCCAATGAGTACAAACTTGGATGATTGTAAGTTTCTAGATTTAGCTTTTCCACTAACTCTTTACTAACCAAATTATCTTGAGAAAAATTATCAAAGAGATCACCCACTTTACTTTTTTTTACTTGAGTTTTTTTATGAAAAATCTTGGTCAATTCATTTTCTTAAACGAAATTGTTACTACCAAAACATACCTCTCTACGGATAGAGGTACACCATATTTCTCATCCACCCCTTTGCTATAAAAGACATCTTATCCTTAGAGGTAATCCATGGCCTTATTTTTATTCTTATTATTTTTCAAGGGATTTAATTTTGGGATGAGCTTCAAACATTTTTCCTTGGAATGAGTGTCAACATTACAAGGACCACAATGAATTTTAGTATCCTTATTAGAAATGGAAACAACATTATTCTTACCTTTTCCTATCTCTTTTTGTTTGGTGTCACCTTATTTATTTCAAGCATGTTGAGAGTTAGATGAACTCTTTTTGTTATCCATCTCTAAATAGTGGGCTTTAGAACAAGCCTCGTCTACATCCATCCGCTTGACCAAGAGAGTTGGTCTCCTCAAGTGGCTATGGAGTCCACCAATGTAATTCATCATAAGGTCTCGGTCCACTACATATTTTTCCATCCAGATAGCTTTCATTCATAACTCACTAGCATACTCTTGCACATTCTAGATTTTTTTATTCTTAAGATACTACCAATACATGGAACTATCTTCCTCATAACAAATAGGATGGAACTATTTTTTTGGTTATGTTGGTACTCATTTATGTCTCCATCTGTTTTAATAAAACTAACTGTTCATTGGATTTTATTCCTGTGAAGCGTAAGCGTGAGAGCTAGTTTTGGCTTATATTTTCCTTATCTGGGATCATATTTTAGCAATGGGATGGTTAGAGATATAGTGGTCCTACCAATGCTATGAAGGTCCTCAAAATTCTGCATGATTAAGTTATGACATAGATTGTTTTTCAGTACAAGTTCGGGACTTTGGGCATGTTTTGTAAAGTGTGAATATGGTGTGGATAGTGTAGTTTTTTCCGAAGCTTGAAAATTAAACTATCTCTGGAAGTTGTGTAGGCCAACATGAAAATACACTCCAAAGTTTTTCACAACTCCTACCGGATTACATCTTCCGTAGTGGTAATAAACATTTTTGCCTATTTTTGGGTCACACCAGGAATGTACACAAGAAATTGTTTGAACTCAATGTCTGAGAAGAGATATGTACCAGGTTTATAAAGTGAATATCATCTCTAAGCTAGGGGCCCAATTCTCCGGTGCTTTGTTTTGACATGGTCTCAGGGGATTTTCTGGGCCCGTCTCTGACTCAAATAGAGGGTAGTAAAGAAACTTAGGCTTTCCCAAGTTCTAAGGGTGAGAAAAATAATGAGTTCCTACGTATTCCTCCCCTGATTTATTGCAAACTATAAGTGAAATGTAAAATGTAGTCATGGGATGAAATTTTCTGATTTGGAGGGTAGTTCATGTTGTAAAGAAGATAAAATAAGTAACTACAAGACATGCCTAAATGATTTTAAAAGAAACAATATGTACACATGACATGCATTTTAAAATAGAAAGGCTACTCAAAGCAATGAATACATTAAAAAAATGGGGTTCTATTTTAGGGGCCCCTTCCCTCACAAAATATATACATATGAGTATACAAAGTGTTATAAAACATGGATTGGTTGATAAAAGAAAAATACATGAGCATCAAACTTTTGTAGGCTCATTATCACTTGGAAGCTCTGGAATATGTTTCAAAGAGGTCATTTGTGTGCCAAATAAATTCATCATGGTCCACCTTGCCAAATAAAAATAGATTTCATATACCAAGCCCCATGACATGCCCATTCCCAAAAGTTCCTGAGTCCCTAGCGGTGACCCATTCAACAACTGGATAAGTTCTGATTTCTATTTAGGGAATATTACCCATTTACGAAGGGAATGTACCCCTCTTATATATGCTTTGGTCTTTGTACCTGAGGAGAGCTGAGACACGGGAAATGAGGAATCTTATTAATAGATTATTCCCTCATGGTTCTCCTTTTCTTTAGGGGAAAGGCTTGAATACCTATCGTGGACTACATTTCAGCAAGGGTAGCCTCTAAGGCTATCGATGCTTCTCTACTAGATTCTCTTGTGCGGTTGAATTTTCTCATCCCCATGTGGGGTGAGCAAAAGGCTAGGCATTGTGATTTCTATGGTCAAATTAAGGGGTTGGTAGTAATCCCTATTCACACACCAATAATCATTATTAATATAAGGGTAGTAGAAAGTCAACGGGATTTTAATTGAATGGTGTTCACCTGATATTCTAGGTGAAAATGAAGAACTTGGAAAATAGGAAAGGAAGGGTACAATTCTACAAGGTGCAACAAGAAAACTAAAAGCATGTCCTCTAACGAAAAAATATTGGAAGGAATTATTCTAGTATCTTGTATGCTAAAAATATGATGAATGAGAGCCTCATTGGGCCTAGTCAATTGGAAACACTCACCCAAATGGATGAATTATCCAGGAGGAAAATTCAAATCCAGAGGTGAATAAGACATGGAAACAAGACAGATGATCAAAAGATGAAAGTAAACGACTCGAAAAAGATAGGTGATGAATGGAAGGATGGTAGAGCACTTAAATAGGAATGATGTTGGCACTAAGATGGTAAAAGACATCATTTCGATATTAATACCATATCCCATTCTAATTTATAGGTACGTGTGAGGTTTAAATAAAGATCACCTATTTATGTGGAACGTGTCTTCGAAGAGTGATTAAAGGCCCACGCTTTTCAAAATTGTCTTGTCTAATTAATTTCTGTAGCCACGACATGCTCATACACATGTGGAAATTCCAAATATTAAGTGTGACATAACTTGGAAAATTTTTAGCTATGTCATGGTGACGTATGAAGGACACAGTGGCAGTTGGAAAAATTGGTGGTTGTCTGTGAGTAAATATTTGCATTTTTTCGTAGTGGCCTTGGGTAGTTGTATGAAGTATTAGTTTATAGGGGATCCAAGGAATATTCTCAAAAACCCTAAGGAGATAAGGCCATATATAATATGACAAATAGGTTCTAGAAAGGTTGAGATTTTTGGGAAAGAGTGAAAATGACAAGAATCTCTTGGGGAAAATATTTTGGAGGGAATTTGCAGAGGCAACCTTTGTTAACCAAAAGGAAGGACTATGTTGTGGTTACGGTTTTTCCTATGTAACCCAATTATCGGTAATTTATGTTAAGATGATTGCATATGTATAGTCATTAATGGGCTTTGAGAGCATTAATATATGTTTCCCTTGTCTTTTCCTAATTTTAATGGTTTTCACCTGAAAAATTCATCAGGATTCATGACATCTCTTTGTTTTATTACGAAATGATGTTAAGGTTGAGGTGATATGTGTCTTTTTGTTATAATTTTATGTGAATCATGGTTGTAACTCAATTTCAAACATATCCTACACTTTCTTAGCTCTCGTTTAGGAAAGGTGTGAGTATTTGATGTTTTTGGGGGTACCTGAAATATTCACTTCTGAAGCCTATAAAAACCTCTAAGTGGGATTTGGGGGTATGACTAGTAATTTCTTGGGGGTATCTTGATCTAGACTATTTACGATGATTTTTCATAAGATAATCCTGCCTTAGGCATACTAAGATGGATTGTTAGAAATTTAGATCTTGGTCTACCCAAAGCTTTCCCTACAGACCAACTTCTTACATGAGGCCCATTCATTTATTCATCTGTATTCATGTAATAATGAGGACATATGATAGTTTTCATTTTCTTTCTAAAACTCTTTGAGTTAGCCTTAGAGCTTTTTTTCCTCTTTTTCCTCCATTCTATTGAGATCCCTCTTATCCCCACTAAAAATCTGAATAACTTTTAGCAAAAATATTTACTCATTATGTGGGTCTCGGATCACCTATTTATATTTCACCGACCACTTTGGGAGAAAACATTATCAATTCATATATTTCACGCGTCTCGCCCCCAATCCGAGGTACCTCATCATCAACTTGCATATAACTTGTGCAAAAATTTTGGGACAAATTAACGGGTCGACTTACACTTCCCTTAGTAGTTTTATCAAGTTCTCTGTGTTTATAGCGTTTAGTGACTACTCTTTCGAGTGAGTGTTATATTTTGTGGTTGCACCCTTTAGGATATGTTCCTCTCGAAATTTTCAGAACATCACCTTTAATCCACACCACAACCTCTATGTTCCCTTTACCACATTATCGATTCCTCGACCATGACTAAGGAAAAGTCGGAAGCAATAGGGATAAGTAACTACACCCTTTATTCAAGTGCTTCCCTTCACTCCCTCGTGCAAGGGAATCCGGGTCGCTAGAGGAAGTTCCTACCCCTGCCACAGGATGACATTTCATGAGGGTCCCCTCTATCTCCCGACCTACCTTGCACTTCCACACTTCCCCTTCCCTAGGGTATAAATCTGCGAGACAACAACTTTTTCGGGTGCAAGTTATCGGGAGTGAAAATTTTGGTACTCATTTTGGTTTTTGATCCGAATTTATTTTGTTGATGTTTATGATATTTGAAAACATGTTTTCATTTATGACTTATTCTTATGATGTCATTTGATTTATTTTTCTATATTTATCACTCTAGTGGCGACTCTGTTATCTTGTTGGTTGTAGTGGACCATTGGCATCTTCATTTTGATAAGGTTTAATTGAAATTTTGTATCTTGTTTCAACTTTGTATTTAATGTTTACCATTGTGTCATCTGAACTTTATGTGGTGAAGATTTATCTGTAAAAATTAGTTTTCTATGAAGTGTTCCATGGGTATCTATGATAGTGGTGAGGTTTGTCTTCCTTCTAAAGTTCCTTTTAAACCAATTTCATTCAAACTGTTAAGACCCAAATTAGTCCCACCTTGTAAGCCAAGCAACATCAATGAGCTAAACAAGATTCTTAGAGAGAGACAAACTAGGATTTAAGTCATTTTGTAGCTAGGGATGGATATGGCAATCTCTTTTTCACTTTGACTTGGGAATATTAGATATCACCTCACTAAGGGTATGACCTACTAGAGTGAGAGGACCCATTTTGTAACCTCTATTTATGAAAGAAATGGATAGAACAACAATATTTGGAATCTCTTTCTTAGGGATGTGAAAAGGCAGTCTCAAGAAGACATGTTTAATGTAGACATTATCTTACTCTCACAACTTGTCACACTAGAGAACGTAGATATATTCTAAAGGAGGCTTAGGTTACTAAATACAATGGTATTTCTAGTTTTCTTTTACATATTTTTGGTAAAAGATGGATAAAATTAATGACCTCCTTAGCATTTGTGCATAAACAGTGAAAGCATGGGTAATTCAGGTATATCATATGGTTATTGGTTGTGGTTTTGATGTATGTATGGGAAGTTAGGTAGGATAAATTTGATTATACAAAATACTTAAATGAACCTTAACAAATTTTTGTAAACCATTGTTCTTGATGCAAAACATAGATCACAAAATCCCAAGAATTCTCAGAACTAGAAAGTTTGTCTTCATGGAGGCCCAAGAACACACAATTTCACACAAACTTTGAGAACCTAAACATTAAACATCATGATAAATTGTCAATAAAATATTGATAATTTATGATCAAATACGTTCCAGATACCCTCAAGAACTAACAAAGATCTAAAATTAGACATATAAAACTTGAATTTAAAATTATTTACCACAACATGAATGAAAGCTCCATCAATAATGCAGTTGTAGCTACCATATTGTCACTATTTAAGATAAGGATTTGTGTAATTCAGAGAAACTAATAATATAAGATTAAGACAGAGATGTAGATAATTGATTCAAATTAACACATCTTGAAACAAAACAAAATTTATCATGGGAATACACACAAATTTATTCAAGAAATTTCAACACATCAATAAGGGGACACAACACATATGACCTCAATGTATACCGATGAATATATAGCTCAATCATATTGGCAAGAAGGTTTGGGAATGGATGAAAAAAAATCATAAATCTGATATCGGTTCATCTTTAGGCAAAGACAACTTGGTCTTCTCCTTTATCTCTCTAAAAACTTAGAAAAATCAACCCCTCGGGTGAGAACATTCTTGTCACCTTTATACAATTTCTCTCATCTCATTTTTCTCGTTTACCCCCTAAAATCATGAATATTTAAAGAATATTCTTCTTTTACAACACATAATTTAATCCATCTTTATTCTCTTGAAAATATTTTGTTTTATGTTGTCAGGTGGAAGAATCACGAGTCATTCACGTTTTTCACCCTCCTAGAATGACTAGGATGCCATGTCATTTATTTGATGTTTGTTTAATAATTTTTCCTTTAAGGTGGTCGAGAGAGACCAATTTTTGATGATTTATGAGTGTCTCTTGGTGATTTTATTTTATGTGTAATCCCTTTTACCTTTTGAGAATCCATCTTGGGAAACACACATTCATTTTCATGTCTTTCTCGGGCTGATTTTTCCGCATGGATCATGTCATATCAAGCCAACCATTATCTTCTACATAATAACAATTTATTTCAAGTTTATTTCTCTCATGTGGATATCACATATAGATTTTAGATGTCATCTCACCATGATTATACTTTACTTAGCTTGTCTACCTCTAGTTTCTTATAAATGCATGTTGTTCCTTCTCAAACTTACATCTTTTTTTTAGTGTGAAAAAATCTATTGAATTTCTCTTATTAGCGACATGGAAGGAGTAGTAGTGGTGTCTAGCTTGAAGGAAATATCTTTGGAATATTTGAACCAAATATTTGATCTATCAAGTCCTTTTATAAGGATGTTATTAGACATTTTGACCGAGAATATTATAAAGGGCCATTGACCGCCTCAACTATTCATGTAGCATTGATTATAAGGATTATCAGGATAAGTCATATTTTTTCTACCTTTTAGATGATGTATTTTCATCTCTTTAGACTAGAACATCAAAATACTCCTGATATGTTGAATAAATTTTGGCTTGTGAGAAGGCCTTCTGTAAGGTGTATCTAATTATGCATGCCCCTTAATTTGTAGTGAAGGATTCACTATGAAGGAGATCCCTCTAGAGTCTTACACACTTGATGGAGAAATTTCATTAGGTACTATGCCTACTATTTTTCACATGATGAATGAATTGGAAAACATGTTTTAATCTTGGATAATAAAATATCAGGCACCATACCTTCACAACCTCCCCGAAGCATCACACGTCTATGTGAAGAAATGTAGGGGTGAATCTAGTTTTGGACCTTCTACTCCATCTTCTTTAGGATAATTTGTTATTGCACTTCCAGCTCAAGCTACCAATCCATCCTTCACTTTCAAAGCAACATGGAAAAATACTTTTCCTAAAGGAGGTATGGACATGACTAAATGGGTTTCCTCCTATAAGAGGAGATCATAACTATTTACTTTTTTGGATTGTTCTATGATAAGTACTAATGAACTCATGTCTTTGGGTATGTCTCGCACCCTAGTAGGAGACATTGTGTTTGTTTAGATGGAATTGGGAATAGGGAATTTATTCCTAGAAATAATAGGTTGGTGAAGAAACTTCCTCTTTACAAAGAGGATTTTGTAGTGGAAGATGATTAGGTTTCTCTTTTCTTGTTTCTTTTTTATATAGTTTCCAAAAATGTATGTAATTTTTTTCATGGGATGGGGCCCCTATAGAACCCCAATTTTTCTTTTTCAACAATACAAAAGATGTCAAATAATTACATTAGTTTACATGCTTCATAATAGATTTGAAATTATATCAAATCAATATAAATATCTAATGTATTGCATCAAATTACATTCATGTTTGAAAACAACAATTCAAAATAATATTCAATTTTCATGAAACAAGAGTAATAATTAAAATAATATGAAAAATTTATTCAAAGAAGACAAGCCTAAGCTTGTTCATCAGTCTTCACATTTATATCTTCATCTCCATCATCTTTCTCTTTATTTGGTTATCTCTCTACATATGCATCATATCTTTGAAATAAATACCCCAAATCCTCTTGATTGGACTGTGTGGTGTTGAAAAATTAGGGTCTTCCTATTCAATGCATCTCCACATTGATCCATCCTTTTCTTGTATTCCCATGGCTTTGCTTTCAACTTTGTAATTATACTTTCTACAGCCATTAGTGTCTTGATGACCTCATAAGAAAAGTTTTCAAATCATATTTTTTCTTAAAATAATTAATTAGGAATTCCATTTCCAAGTCACCATAACTCTTTTTAAATTTATCAAATACCATACCTTCTAATTTCATATCTATGGTGTCAATGCCTTTGTCAACCCATTTCCTTTATGTCTCCATCTTTTTCTGACTTTATTTAAAACTTCAACCCTAATTTTAGCTAGATCTTTGATTACATATTAGGTTTCCTTGTTCTAGTGGCATAACTCCTTTTTCAACTAGATCTTCATCAAGTTGAGTGATAAATTTTAACTTGGGAATAATTCCTTCATAGTAGAAAAGTTCATTGTCGCATTGTTCAATTAGCTCATCAATTTCACTGAGATTGGTCTTAAGATCTCCATATTTCATTCTTGATTTCTCAAATATCTTCTTCCCTTTTTCAAATAACTTTTCTACCCAATCATCAACATCTTTAACCTTCTGGAATCCTTTTCAATATGTCCAATAACTTCAGGAGTAACAGTAGAGATATCTTCTTTTCTTTAACTAGATTAGCCCACAAGCTTTTGTAAACATGAATTCAAAGATCTTACCTATTATTTTAAATGTCTTTTTGATATCTTGTCCTCATCCAATTTATGCAACAAGACATGGACTACTTCTGAAACCTCTTGTTTCAATGTTTCTCTTGAGGGTTTTCCCAAAGGGATAAGCTGATAATTATAATCACTTGATGTTATATCATTTATTTATTTACCTTCATGTGGGGTTTCCACTTCTAGTGTTCTAGATCCATATGGATCTACATGAGTCTTAGTAATAACCCTAGCCCTTTTAGGAGTCTTTAGGGGTTTTGGGAAAGCCAAGACTGTAATATCTATAACTTTCCCATGTAAAATCTCCTCTTATTCTTCTGAGATCAACCCTCCCAACCAACCAGTTGTGAGAGTAGACCCCACTTTTATCTCATGTGATGCCCGATGGGGTTTTTCAGAGAAAACAACTGATTTCTTTGATGTTTCTTACACCAATGGAGCTTCTTGTTATGCCTTGTCTACTTCAAATGTCGACTCTTTGGGTTCATATTTTTGGCACTTCCTCTAGCTACTTCTCTCCTTGATTTTGGATTTTTGCAATTCATCTCTTTTTTGCAATATATACCTCTTTTATAGGTTGTTGTCCAGTGGAAACATCTTCATGAGAGGGTATGATAGTTACCTTTTGTTCTTTCAATTCTTCCTTTCATGGCTCAATAGGTTGACCTCAAGTAATTAATCTTTAATTTCATCAATGGTCTAGACATTTTGATTGTCATCAATCTTCACCTTGGTAGTGGCTTCCTTTGAAATTTCCACTACTCTTTCTTCAGTAGACTCTACCTTTTGGGGTGATTCACTACTTTTGATGAATTTTGTTTCCTCTTGAGAATATTGTTTGTTTTTCGCCACAACATATGTAATTTATTCACTAGAAATCCTCATGGTTTTGGTTTATCTACTTTTGAAATAGTTTGGATTTAAACATAAACTTATGGCATTGGGTTTTTTGGCTCAACATTTGGAAAACAGGTGATTTCATTTACTTCTTCATCTAACTGGAGAACACCTACACCTTCTACTATATGTGTTTTGACTGATACATCAAATGGTTTGAGTATAGGAATATCTTCACTTATGTCTATGTCCATTATTTCAATTGGGATCTTTTTTGTTCATGTGGTTGGTTAAAAAGAGGTACATTCACACTTCCAAATGGTGTTGCATGAGGTTTCTTAAAACCCTGTTTAATCATAGTATTAGGTGGTAGATTACTTTGTGTTACCTATTCCTGGATAACTTCAACTACTACTCCTTTTGGAAATAAAAATGGACATGAGGTTACTAGTTTCACAATTGGATTAACTTGCGGTGTCTCTTGATCAAGTTGTGGTATTACTGGTGAACCAAGGAAATAGCTCTCTTTTTTTCTTCTGTAAGAGTAGGAGGATCAATTACCTCATGCTCTCTATGCTTGTGGTTTCTTGATGCATGACCACCAAAATCTCTTTCCAAGGGTTATTCAAATACAAATTTAACCTTCTTCTGGCTATTTCAAAATTCCTAACATCTAATGGCTCTCTTTCTTTTACACCTTGTACCAAAGATGTTGGGTCCACACTTGATATAAATCCTCTCATTTTCTTAGTTAATATGGATGCCCCTATTAATATTGTTGTGGGAGTTCCTTTTTGGTTACACCAATTCCTTAGCCTATATGGGCATTGTAAAAGTAATAGGATAATTTTGCATGGACTTTAAAAGCATTTCTTTTATCTTCTGCTTCAAAGAAGACATGGAAGTCCTAGTCTCACTAGTAACAATGGTCCATTCATCAAAAATACCTGTGGTAGGTCTCTTCGAAGGAAATTGAGGGGCCTTTCCTCCCAAAGGATCTATCTTATTAGCCCCTTCCTTCAAAAGGGGAAGATCTTCCTTCAAAATTTCCAAGTCCCTGAATTTATTAAGTACCCTTGTGTTTTGAATAGACAAATCTATACTCTTTCCTTTTAGCCAAGTCAAGGTCCTCCTCATCACATTAGCAATCCTATTATACTGATCATCTGAATCTCCCTCATCCCATTTTATGGGAGCCATTGGCTGTCCTTCTATCTTTTGTCAATATAATACTAACTCATTGTTTGATGGTCATCCACAATTCCTTGTGGCACCACAAAAATTTCAAATCATGATTTTTTGAGAGTCATCCTTGAAAAATCTCTAATTCTAACTTCCTCCTCATCTCTAAAATTCATCCAATAATCCTCAAAGTGAGGTTCTTGCTTGAAATAATTTCCCAAAGTAGTGTTGACCACCCATCTAATATCATAGTTAGATCTTTCCTCAAATTTCTTTGTGTCAAATATTTAAATCTCCTCCTCCATCAATCTATATTTTATGTTTTTTTGTCTTTTCTAGAAATCAACTTCTAAATTGGTGTTAGTTTTCTTGAAAGCTCACATAAAGCCATCTTATCATCTAACTATCTTGGAAATTTGCATGGCTTCCCCTCAAACCCACTAGCTCTAATGTAGGTGAACAATATATACTAGATGAAAAAGAAACCATATTCCATTATTACATTCCTAGCTTCTTCTGATATTTTGTATTGTTCCCACTCAGGTTTGAGTAAGCATATGACAGGTGCAAAGAATGCATCATTCACCAATCTCACATTTCCTTTCTAATTATTCAATTATAATTGGGGATAAATCTCATGCATTTTCTTTGTTTAAAAGGGGAATGTGCTATAAGGCCATGAAAACACATATGGCCTATAACATTGTAAATCAAATATGTCATCATATAAAACTCAAGCTCCCAAATACCACCCATTTTGATTTTTGCAGTTAGTGTTAAAATATGTGCATGAATTGAATAAGATATAAGGGTTGCTAAAAAATGATCCCTCTTATTTCTAAAATAACCCACATATATGGGAACATCCATTCCTTGAATTTATTTTTAGTTTCAAGGCCATCCATCCTATTTAGCAACATAATTAAATCCTCCACTTCCTCCACAAAATTGTGCCCTAACAATTTTTTTGGGGAGTCTAGTTGTTACCTTCTTATCTGCTAGCAACCACTTAGTATTTAGAATTTTGAAATAATCTTTATTTTTTGCTTTGAATTCCTTAAGGGATTATTTAGCGCTTAAGGTTACCGGTGTTTTGATTATTGGTAATCTCATCATTAACCTAAAAGATCTGGGTGTTAAAGTCAACACTACCTCACCACTCCCATCCAAAACTTCCCTCTTCTCTGGATTATAGTTCATAAAGCAAAAATCCTTACCAATTAGGGATAATGTATTGAAGGAGGTATAGCTCTAGCTAGGGCAATTTTACTAGCCTTGATTGCTTCCATGAATTCATTTTTATCTGGGCTATTAAGTCTTTGCAAAAATCATCCAAATCGGCATTCATCAATTTTGTGTCTATAATTTTATCTAAGTCACTAGTAATATCATATGTGACTTGAAAACCCGACAAAAATGAATTCATTTTTCTATGCCCTAAATTTTCTCTTTAACCTCTTTTCAAATTGTGGAACAAACAATGAGAAATAGGAATGTAATATAATCCTTACCAGTTTTCTATGTAAATATATGTATAATTTTCCCTTGCTTCCTAGACTCTCAATCCTCTAGCTCCAAACTGATGCTTCTCGGTTGATTTTACTTCATTCCTTTATGAATTTTGATATCTAGGGCATCCAAATCCTCACATGCAATAGTAAAAATCTTGAAGTGTTACAATACTTTGAACAATTTTTATTTGATTCATGTAAAAATGCGTTAATGATGGAAGCCATAAATGTGTCACATCCTAACCATCCATCGTGATTTTCTTATTTGAATGTTGACCAGCCACGAGGATGAATGTGATGCTTTGGGGCTTAGGGAGTCCTTTTGCACTATATTTTAGATGCATACAAGTTTACACATTTGACCCAAGAACCCACCCTTGAATTTTTTTAAGATCATGACACATGTTCAAATCTTAGAGGTAACGGAGTCACGGGACCTTTTTGTATATCTATCTATTTTCCCAATTAGGCACAAAATTACCAAGTTGACTTGAAGCCCCACTTCTTTGACCCTTGCTAAAAATACGTCACATGTCCCTGACAAGCCTCGGATATTTTATTACATTTTTACTTCATTATCTTGTCATCGGAAATGAATTATCAACCCGATTCTCTGCTCCAATCATCTTTTGACACGTATACCTCTTCGGGAGTAGGGTCAATTCTTCTTTCTTGCATATTTTGACTTGAATATTCATGAGAATATTCATTAGGCCTCGGGGATAATTTTTCATCTTGTAGTTATTATTTAGGTAGTAAACTTTTACAAATTGAGCTCCGCTTATAGTGGGACCACTGAAAGTGGGCCAAGTATCTTCGGTGGTGGAGAAAAATATGAAATTTGCAATGAAAGTCTAAAGGATAATATACAAGGAAGATTTTCAAGATTAAACCCGATCCATGATCAATTTTTCATAGGGATTTTTAAGGGAAACATGACTATTACATTCCTTGACCGAAAAAAAGAGGATTCACACCATAAACACAAGATTTTTATTTGCACCCAACACGATCACATATTCGAAAATACGTTTTGAAACATGAGAAAACTAGTCAGAGATAAGTTTTCGAAGAAATACATTAGATAGAGGGTGAGATAAAATCAAACACTAATATCAACTTTGACTCAAGGATGGGTACCCCTTTGGGTGCCACAAGAACCATAAAAACCAAACATAAAATAGACCAAGTTCCTAAATCCATTGGGCTACAAATTCATTCAAAGCATACACAAGGTCAAAATAAACCAATCGAACCATAAAAAACATATTGAGATACTAGGGCCTTTGGTCAATGTAGACTAGGAAAAAAAAAGGGAAACAAAAAAAAAAAACAAAAACCAATAGGACTATACACTATAAAACATTTCATACCTTGATTATGATCAATCCAGGAATTACTTTAGATGCCTTCCATTAATAGGAAACTCTAGCAAATCTCCATCTAGGTCTTTCAAGAAAAAGGTGTGCTCACTAATTATTATGTCAATAGAATAAGGTCTCATCCACAAGGCATCAAATTTTCCATGTTTTCCTTTATCCTTGTGCTCGATGTCACATAATGAACAATATCTCCAACATGAAAAGTTCTAGGAGTCACCTTTTTATCAAATAACTTCTTGAGTTTCTCTCTGAACTTAAGGTTTCTTTCATGATATTCCCTTATTTCTTCATCCAAATCCACTATCTAATTAATCTTAGATTCATAGGGGTTCACTTTTTCATCCTCAAGCCCTTGTATGACCTAATAAGAATACAATTGCATATGTAGGGGTAAAAGATCTTGAACTCAATAAACTAATTCAAATGGAATTTTCCTAGTAGTTCTTGTAGCTAGTAATTCTATCTACCCACAAATCAAATTTCAATTGCTCACCCCATTTTTTATTAATATCCTATGTCCTCCTAATTATCTTGAGAAAATTATTGTTACTTGAATTAGCTTGACCATTCCCTATGGACTTTAATTTGATGCATATGTCATACTAATTCCATATTCTTGGCACATAGCTACCAATGGCTTAGCTTGAAAACTCATAGCATTATCAGCAACTATTTTTGCAGGTACTCCAAACCTATAGATTATATGATTCAAAATGAAATCCATGACTATTTGGTGAGTTTCCTTTTTGGTGGGGATAGCTTCAACCCACTTGGTGAAATAATCTGTGGCTACTAGTATCCATTTATGCCCTGCACTTGAGGGATCTAAGATTTATCTAATAAAATCCATCCCCCATTATTTGAAAGGATATTCTATTGATACTGGTTGTAAGGGAAATACACATGAAGCTTTCATCCTTCTTGAAAATATTTGACAACTTTCACACTTCCTGACCAACAAGGTTGCATCTTTAAAAAGTGTAGGCCACTAGTAACCTGCTCTCAAGATCTTGTGAGTAGTTACTCTTCCAGCAAAGTGACCTCCACATATTCCCCATGGAATTCTATAATGCATTTGGGATCTTCTTCCTCTATGATACATCTCAAAAGGACCCCCTCAAGATTCTTCCAAGCCAACCCATAATTAGTTATGATATATTTTTGGGAGGCCAATTTGAGTGTCCTAATCTAATTTTTTTCCAAATGACCAAGACACTCCAAATTCCTAAGGTAAAATATTATGTCTTTATACCATGTGGAGTTGATTATTTTTTCTTGAACATCCATGGTTCCTTCCTCAATTCTCGTTAATTTCCATTACTTTCAGGTTACTCTCTACCATCATCTTTTAAGGCCCAAACCTCTAACCAAATTGGTGGTATACTCTTATAGCTTATTCACCCAATGACATCTTTTTCTAGAAACTTCCATCTCTGATAAAATTTCCTTAACCATAGTATGGGGAATAAAGGCTACAATATTAGAACTCATAATATAAGGCCTAAAAATTAGTTTCTCTTATCAAAGCAAAAGCATGCTTCTCCATGATGGTATATTTTAATTCAGCACCTTTCAAGTCCTTACTGAAAAAGGAAATAGGCCTTTCATTTCCTTCATCTTTTTGTAATAATATAGATCCAAGAGTATTTTTAGATGTAAAAGAAAAAATTTGAAAATCCTTTTTATAATCAGGGGCTGCCAATATTGGGCATTCTTTAATGTTTCTTTTATTCCAGTGAAATATTGGATATCTCCTTCTTTCCATTGAATGATATGGTCCTTTTTAGCATGCTTGTAATGGGAATAGTCATCTCAAAAAAATTAGAAATGAACCTCCTAATAAAATTTATCTGACCGAAAAAGACTGAATTCCTTTCTTAGTTTTAGGGACAGGAACCTTACCAATTGCTTCCACCCTCTCAAGATCAATCATAACCCCTTATTTTGACATGATGTGCCCCAATAATTTTTCCTTTTGAACTCCAAAATGAAATTTTTAGGGTTCAATGAGATTCCATATTCTCTACACCTTACCAACATCTTCTCCACATGGCTCAAGTGGTCACTTCTCTTTCTAGAAAACATTGTCACATCATCTTGATATACTACGCAATAAAATCATTGATGTAACCTAAGAATGCAACATCCATGGCTCTTTAGAAAGTAGCCCCAAAATTCATTAGACCAAATTGAATTCTTACATACACATAGGTACCCCATGGAGTAGTAAAAATAGTCTTAATCCTCTCTGATTTCTTCACAACCACTTGGTTGTACCCTAAGAATCCATCTAATATAGAAAGCAACTTAGATCCAGTGACCAATTGTAACATGTTATCCATATTAGGAAATGGATAGTTGTCTTTGATTGAGGATTTGTTAAAATTTCTGAAATCCACACATAACCTTATGTCTCCATTTTTCTTTCTTACTGGAACTAGATTTTCCACCCATGAAGAATATCTTGTAGGTTGTATTATCCCTCCATCCCTCAAATTTGTTAATTATTCCTGCATCTTAAGGGAGAGAAGTGGATTAATTGGCCTCTGTTTTTTCCTAAATGGTTTAGCATTTGGTTCCAAAGGTATTTCATGTTGAAATAAATCTTCCCTATATGATTTTAATTCTGAGTAAGACCAAGCCAAACAATCTTGATATTTTTTCAACAATTCAACATAAGACTGCTTTTCTTCCTTACTTAAATTTCTCCCTATCCAAAATTTTCTAGGATTTTCTTTAGTTCCCAAATTAAATTCTTCAACATCCCTTGAAGCAGAGATGTGTCTATGAACCACCCTATCAGCATTATCAAAGTTGGATTCTAAAGAAACCAATCCTCTAGGAATGGTGTTGGTTTTTAATTGAATTATATCCTTGCCAAACAAGGTTTCTTTACCATCACAAATAGAGACCATTGGTTCCCATTCCATACATTGATTTGTGAATTATCCTTCATTTAATAAAAACCTCTGTACCTGGGCATCATCATCAAATACTTTCCAAAGGTGCCTCTCATTATCTAGCTATAGACACCAAAATTTGGTCACACTCCCATTGGTCCCTCATCGATAAACACCTTAAACACATTCACCTAACCATGGCCCCTTTCATCCCAATCTAATATTAATTTAATTAAATTAATTCATTATCCTCACAATATTTATTATTTAAATATCCTAATTAAGATAATGCCCACCTCACCTATACACATCATCTATCCACCTCACCCTAAGACCTATTCTTAGTATGTTGCCATAACTAACTAAGACCTACCCAAACCCTAAAAATCAAATCCTACATTCCCTCTAACCACATTCCTACATGTTAGAAGGAAGCTTCCATTCTAATCCGTGGAGAAAATAAATGAGATCCTAGAAAATCAAGGGGATCTTCCTAGTTTAGTAAACCTAGGAAATCCCACCCTAACCAATGCCAATTACCCTAAACTATCACGGTTGACCTAGAACCACCATCGGTTACCATTTAACCCCCAAAAAAACCTTATTTCGAGGTTGGCATATTGTTTAGAGGTTGGCATATCTTTTGATAACAAGACATAAAACTAGATCTCGTATGCAAGCGAAATAATATTCATACATGTATCGAGCATCCATAGCCAAAGACTTGAAGAAACCACAGAGCCATATTGACTTCACTAAGCACCAGGTACCACACCAATTTCCTTCCATTTGATCACCCACCATTTCCAATGAGACATCAAGCTCATACCACAGTAAGTTCTTTGTTAACCAACACTTGTCCATTGTCATTTAGGTAGATTATTTTACTTTTGTTATTAGTTTCTGCTCCCATTTCCATTCCCCCACCATTTTACCTCCATGAAAACTTGACCATCCCTTCACCCACACCCTTGAACTACCCATACCTAGATTTTAATCATCCCTGTGCATATCTAAGACCCCATACAAACCTTACCATTTCCTTTCATTTTCATCTAGCCTCAGATCTACCCTCACCTCAAGTTTTTATTGAGTTTCCTATACCCCAACCATATCGACGCCGGTTACCCAAAACCACCACGTGGTTAACCTAAACCAACATCGGTCATACTAGACTGACGTCGATTTGTATGTTTTTACCGAAACCAAGAACAAAGCTTAAAACATCTACCACATACCTAAAACATCCTAAAACCTGACCTTGACCTTTAGATTCAATCATAGCTTAGCCTGTTGTGAACGAATTTGCTTATTGTAGATGGATAGGATACCTAAATATTTTTAACTACAGTAGGATTCCCTTTATCATTAGCATTAAGTTCTTTTAAAGAGTGGATTGACAATTGTCTAGAAGTATCACACTTCCTGATCTAGCACACGCTAGGCAGTCCACTACATATCTTGTTTAACTTTCATTTTGTGGTATTATTTTCCATTTCAAGTAGTTCCTCCAAGAAAAATTTAAGCTCTCACAATCATCTCGTGGATTCGAAGTCATCATTGTTTTAATTTCATAGTAACCGATGTCGTCTAGTGACTGTCATCGAGCTAACCTATGACCATCATCGGTTCTACCCAACCGGCATCAGTTCACTATTCTTTTGGTTAACCTACCCAAAAGGAAACCTGCTTCACCTTCTTTATTGTTCGAGTCTCTCAGTAACTCTTATCATATTCACTTTCTTGGTAAATTCCATTATCATCTTGCATGCTTGGAAAATTATTGGCCTTTTTACCTTGTTTTGACCAACTGTCCACTTTTCATAAGAATCGACCGCAGATTACTGTGACCCAGAGTTAGTTTACTCCTAACCAAAGATCCATTCGCCTATGTAATTTTACAATTGACATTTTAACCCCAATTCACCTACCACCAAATGTTTCTCCTATCTCTCGTTATATTTATGTTTCATTTATAGAAAGAAGTCCTACCACTTCGTTACTTGTTCACATGGTGCTTTGATGCATCACCAAACAAATGCCCTCATATTCCATGTCAGTTGTCAACCAATCCCACCTAGTCCATCACCACTTTCCATCTTATCACCACCCATGGAGCCTATCCAACCAATCTCTATTACTACTAGAGACGAGGATTTCACACAAATCCTTGACCAAAACCCTTCCACCTTACAATTTTATCTTTCCCACTTGTCTACTCAAGATTCCTCGGGTTATTTAATATACAAGTATGCCCGTATCTATCCCCCAATTCTTGTTCCTACTATTGTATCTCGCCCCTTCCGGATCCTGTAACCCTCACCTACCTTGTGTTTGGTCATTTCACAACTAGGCCATATACCTCCTATGACCGCCGTGTTTGCCACTTCCATTACACCGACACATCTAGTATACCCTCACCAACCACCAGAACATAACCTCATCCATGCCTATTGTTTCACACATACCGTAGCTACACAACCACCCTTGGCATCGGTGAACCCTACCCCTTTTCAAAAAATTGTCCTTTCTATTCCACATTCCTTAGCCCCATTGCTACTAGGGTCAACATGACCCTTCCACCGCCATATACGTATTGTTAGCAACCTCTCATCTCATCTATCATTCATTCGGTACGTACCCCCTATCTCACTCCCTCCTTCTCAATCTACCTATACAATAGTGTCATATACTAGAATTCCACCCCCATCATATGCCCAACACCAACCCTCTTATGCTACAAGAGGCACCCAACCATCACAACCTACCAATGACCTAATCAAGTTAATGATGGACAAGATGCAGACACTGGAAGCATCGGTTTTAGCACACACAACTCTCTCACCTATGATGAGATTTGTAATGAGCCTATCCACCCATCCATTCCTATCCATCCATATCCCATGCATTGGGAAATGACTAAATTTAACCACTTCAACAACAAATAAGACCTGCAATAGCATTTGCGGTCTTTCAAACATGGGTACTATCTGATTTCCCATGAAGACTCTTTTCTTCTTAGGACCTTTCCCATGTCTCGACCTGTGCCCGCATTAGACTGGTATAGTGACTTACCTACACATTCAATCTTCTCATTTAACTAGGTAGCACAAGCCTTCTTAGATCACTTCTCCATTAATGTTGTTAAGAAGGTTACCATGAATGACATCTACTCTACCCGTCAATATGACAATGAATCTATCACAATTTTTTTCACTCGTTGGTGTAGCCTGATCAATCAACTCACATTCCAACTACCACAAACCGAACTCATAGATCTCTTCACACGGGCTTGTACTAGACATATCTCACTGACCCTATAAGTCCAAAATTTTTGAACCTTCGATGAATCATTCACCATGGCACAAAAGCTAGAGATTCGGGCCATCAAAGAAAATAAATCCAACTACGTAATAAGAACTCAACTTTCAAATCAAATGATACCTCTTATTCTTCAAAACAAAAGAACAATGATTCAAAAGCCAAGGGAACTGCTAATGTAGTGGTACTCAAGGCTGGCCCATCCCATCCATCAAATCAAGCTAACCCCTCATCTAATCTCTCACCCATTCATACTTTTCAATTCAGACGAGAATAATGGAAATATACCCCAATTGGGGAGCCTTATTCTTCTGTCTTAAAAAAGATTATTAAAGATAGGAAAATTAAACTTCCTCCCATAAAACCACACACTGGTTTTGATCATGCTCACCCCATACCCACTTGGTATAAAGAGCATGACTTCTGCAACTTTCATAGGGTAAAATTCCATAGTGATGGAAATTGCATCACTTTCAAAAATATTGTCCAAGAAATGCTCGAGAAAGGTGAGTTAACCTTGGATAATCCTAATGCACCTACCAATCAAAACCTACACATCTTCAAGAAACCCTTTCCTAATCATGCCTCTTCTTCTGATCAAACCGGAGAGACCTCAACTCATGATAGCCATACCCATGAGGTCCATGCTATTTTCAGTGATGCACCCGTTGCTTCCCAATTACCTCATATTCCTTCCATCGAGGAAATCCTAGCCCAAATTCCTCCACTTGCACTTGAACCCACCTCACCTATTCCTCCACCTATAGAGGAACACCCTTTATCCCCTCCCTCACCTATGAAGGAACCTCCTATTAACATCGAGACCATTTCACCTTTGGCTTCTCAACATAGATATCCATCACCCGCAGTACCTCTCCAGCCCATGGAAGATGATTTTTATCTCCTCCACCCACATAGGAACACCCATCATCTCCTCCACTGTCAAAAACCTAGTAGAAATGCCTTCACCTCTAGATGACCATTCTCCATCATTTACCCAAAATTCTAAAGACTTACTTTCGGCTCTCTTACCCACATAAGCTAAAGCTATAAAATTCCCCATTTCTAAGACACATTTTACGGGAATTTCCATTAGATCCTCATCAAGCTCACCTATAAAGTGTCATTTTCACGCTTATCGACTTCCTAGATTATGTGGATAGAGCCTTACTTTGGGGTGTCTTCTACTTGTTATCTCAACGCAAATGCGGATGTCACTTAATGACATTTCCACTATCTACCAAAAATATTTCAGCCAATTGAACCAAACACAACCACAACTATCATAAATTCCTCCATGTTACCACTCATGGCTCAACTCACACCCCTACCCATAACCCAACATACATCTAAATCCAAACCCACACCTACATCATCTTCCTTTCCTAAACCCATTACTACCTTAGGCATCATCCCAACCACCAAACCTTACTCATCCACCCATCAAATTAGATTTAGCTACATCCTCCAAAGTCGACACCTAGCTTAATCGATACCCAAACAGAATAACTAATCCCATAGATCTCATACCCCAACCTCACCTTCATCACCTTCACCACTCCCGTCTGTCTTAGGACCTCACCCTCCACCATGGTTAAGAAACCTCCACCGCCATAGAGTAAACCTAAAGCACAACATCCCATTTCTCCTCACAAACCTCTAACATACCCAAGCATCGACATGAATTTTGCCAACACCTAAAACATCTTTACCACCCATACCTCTAATACCATCGATCATTTATGCACTACCCACAACACTTCAATCTCTTTCCCTCACACCTCTTGCATGACCTACACCACCTACCTTCACAAGACCTCATTTGTCCCCATGGTTACTCACCCTCTTCTACCATCCAATTTTACCTTTAGATTACGTGCTCCCATATCACCTTTAGCCAAGAAGTCACAACCTAAAGACAAGAATCCACTACCCTCCAATAAGGTATTCAAACCAACCACACACTCTCTTGCCAATTTATCTACCATACCCTACCCAAGACATGACCAACACCCAAGACCACACCAACACCTAAAACCATAGCTCGACCCACTCCCCTCATGCAAATACCCTTCCTACACAATCAGTCGCACTTGAATCCAAACCCACTTTCACTTCCCATTGTGATCCATTAGCAGGTCTTATGCCAAAATCTTAACCAACATCATTGAAACTTTTTTCATCACATTACCACCTCTCAGACCTTATGACCCACTCAAACCCAAACCAAAGGGGTTTGATGACACTAACATTTACACCTACCATTGTGTGCTAGGGCACAATGTAGAGAAATGCAAGGATTTGAAAACCATTCTTATCTAGTTGTGTCCTCCTAAAGAAAACTTTGATGATGATGACCTTCTTGATGAGGACCCCATTTCACCATCACCCATTCCCACAGTTCTTCCCTCATTTCCTACTCAACGACCAAGACCTCCACCTCCACAACTCCTAGAGCCACCCCCAAGATTTGAAATTAACATGGTTTGCATTAGAGAACTCACCAAACCTCCACCCAAATGTCGGTGTGCTCAACTCATCTCACAAGGTTCCTTCCTACCACTTGGATTTTTCCCCTCTTGTCACTATAATTTTCATGGCTCACCTACTTCACCTACCTCCCCACCTCAAATCAACATGATCCACATTGCTACCCATGCTCAGAAGGACAAAGGCAAGGAAAAGGCAACCTGACCCACCAACCAATCCTATACCCAACATACCATCTACACCCACACCTAAAATCACTATCCATGGCCCCACATATCCTATTTCCAATGGGGTTACAAACTTGTAATGCTCAAACAACTACACCAATCCCCCTCAAAATGTCCCTTTATGACCTCATCAAAACCTCGTAATCCCATCATCAAGCTCTCATGGTGTTAGTTCAATACATTGAGGTTTTACCCAATGACCCTACACCCATAGCCTCCATTATCACATCTCATCATGTAGCCTCTCTCACCAAATTATTGTTGATGGAAAATCACAGCACCCCTAAATGTCTGCAACTTGATGGGTTGAGACTCTCAGTGTGATTGCATAACATGGAGCTTTTCCCAAGTGTGGGACCTTGCAAAATCAGAAAAGCTATCTGGATGAAGGCCGGTTCCTATTCCTCTATTCAGATGCACATGTAAAATTTGCAGAGGGTTTCCTCAAAAACCTAATCTAACTTTCCAAGGAGATAGGGTAAGAAGATGCATAAAATAAAACCTAAACTACAAAGGTGATGCACCGAGGAATGAAGAACACCTGTCTTGCCAATAAACACAAACCATAAAAACGCAATGCAAGATCATGCATGAGATAACTTGATTCACGGTGAAAGATCGGGAGGATGTAAATGAACACGAGAGAGGGTTGAGAATCATCCACAAAAATGCATTATTTTCTCCAAATATTGATACAATAGACCCTACAAAATGCCAAGAGGCAAAGTTGCATTACGAGTTTTAGATGGGAGGTTTGAACTCCACAAATCCACTCGCCTAAAGAGAAGAAGGGAGGGGAAAAACAAGAATGTCCAACCTTTAGAAAGAATCCCTCCTTACAATTTATAGGAAGAATGAGAGAGAAAATAGAGAGGAATTCCAAATCTACCCCAACCATCCGTAGGTTGCATTTAATTCATCTCATTATGGTGGTAGGTGAGAACCCTAGCAAACCCAAAAAGTGGCGAACTGTATTTTGAATTTTTAAGAATTTTTTCTCACCCAATTATAGATATCCAATTGTAGTTGGACAGAGGACCTCGTAAGCTTTCCGAAAATTCCAACCTTTCTTGAATCCGAGCTCCCTGTGAAAAGTTATGGCCATCTAAATATCTCGCGCTGTGGTCTCGCTTCTGTCAACGCTCAAAATGTTGCGCCTCCTAAAGGTGAGCGATAGGCACTTCCATGTTTGTGTCGACACTCTCTTACCTACACCAAAGGCACATCCATGTTTGTTTCGACACTCTCTTACCTGCACCAAAGGTGCATCCATGTTTGTGTCGACACTCTCTTACCTGCGCCAAAGGTGCATCCATGTTTGTGTCGACACTCTTTGTTGTGCGCCACTTACCTGCGCCTTGAACATGAATTTTCCCTTGTCGACACTCCGCATTATGCACCACTTACTGCGCCTTGGGCATGAATTTTCCCTTGTCGACACTCGTGTCGTGTGCTTCTTACCCCGCGCCAAGGGTGTGACTTTTTCCATGTCGACACTCTGTGTCGTGTGCCCTTTACCGTGCTGCGGGCGCGAATTTTGCCATGTCGACACTCTGTGTCATGCGCCCTTTACCTGCACCATGGCAATAAATTTTGGGGTCTGAGTTTCTTTGATTTCCATACTCTTCCGTTTATCTATATCTACCCAGGGGGGAAGATATATACAACAATTACCACCTTCAACTACACCTCCATCTACTCACCAGTAGCCTCCTTAGCTTCTCAAATGAAGAGATCACATCGCACCAAACCAATGACCCGAGATCCATCTTTCTTCATCTTTGTCCACATCAATGATATATTTGTATGACACATTATGATAAATGGGGGCGCTAACATTAATATCATCTCTTCCCATGCATTCACTCAAATGCACATACTTGACAATTACATGCATAAACATCTTGTCATGTTGTGTTCATTCAATGACACTATCACCTCTACACTTTGCACCATAATTCTCCATGTTTGTATGGCCCCCATACTATTCCAGAGTTATTTTATGTCTTGGAGGGGGAATTTCAATATAACTTGTTGCTTGGTAGACCCTGGATTTGTGTCATGGGTTGTGTTCCTTCCACTTTGCATCGTTGTGTAAATTTTGAGCATGAAGGACACACCTATACCATTCGGCTGACCCATCACCTTTCAAAACTTGCAACATGCTTTACCAACCTAATGATGTGCTTATACCCATTAAATAATCTACCTCCACTACCACTACCTCTTCACCTACACCTCCACTCGCCAAGTACCACCGCTGCCTCAACCGCACATACCTCCTCCATTCCTACCACTACAACAACCTCCGAGCCAAACCATCGACTTCCTATTCCGTTAGCTCCACCTCGATCGACCTCCAACACATCATCCATTCCATCTACCCACATACCAACCACGGTGATCCCTTGGAAGGAATTTTTAACGCCTCACTCTGGGGAGTATCACCTATATAGTTTCAACACATTCCTTACTCCACAAGAGTATGGAAGTCTTCACCAACACCCTCGCTATGATCACCATATAGGAGAGCACCTACTTTATGGTCCTCCCCACCTTCATACCAATCTCACCTATGGGGAACTTGATACTACCACTTATACACCTGAACCACCATCACAAACCCGCCCATTTTTCGTTGACTTTCGGTCACTCACCAATTGTTGTTTCAACCACAACTTCCTACACCGATGTGCATAGAAGGGTTTTAGTTTTGGATTTTACAAGGAAGGCCACCATACTATTATTCCTTGTACTACCCACAAGCATAATGACTATAGCGGTATAAAATTTGTTGAACCACCTACCAATAAGTCCCACATTGAACTCATTGAGGACATCGACCCTTCTCCACCTTCTTCACCCACCCCACCTTCTTCACCACCTTCCTTGACGGAGTCGATGGATCTAGAATCCATCCGTCATAACTTTTTTTTCATAAAACCATTTCCTTAGGACCTATGACTTTTCAACGCGAGGGTGAGGATCCATCTTCTCTTCCCTTCCCGTATCTTGAAATGATCAATGATGATACACCTTCAATTAAAGTTTCTCAATGTCGGGATGATGAATCTATACTCACCTACATTGGTGCTGAAGACTCATATATTCATCGGTCGTTACCATCTGAGATGAAAACCATGTTGAATGAATTGACTATTGAAATCAACATTCATACTCAGGATGACCCACACATTCTAAAGATCGGTCAATCTTTAGATGTTGCTAAATAGGAAGCCATCACTTATTTTCTCAAAAACCATAACTACACTTTCACTTGGTCTTACACAGACATGCCCGGTATTTACCCCACCAAAGTGGTCCACAATATCGTAACCATTCCCGATGCCAAACCCATAAAATAAAAGCCGAGGAAAATGCATCCTCGCATTTCTCTACTAGTCAAAGAAGAACTTCAGCACCACCTTTCGGTTTCCTTCATCTTACCCATTGATTATCCTTGTTCGATTTCTAACATTGTCCCTGTCACTAAGGTGACAGGGGACTTTGCATTTGCACGGATTTCTGTGACCTCAACCTAGCTTTCCCGAAAGATGAATTTCCTCTACCCGGTATTGACCAACTGTTTGACCTTACCACTAGTCACAAGATTCTATCACTCATGGATGGATTCTCGAGGTTATAACCAAATTGTAGTTGTCCAAGAGGAGCAACACAAAACTACATTCATCCCCTTGGGGACCTTTCGCTATCGAGTCATGCCTTTTGGCCTTAAAAACATTGGATCCACATATCGGTGGGATATGACTTACATCTTCCATGATATTATGCATTGTATATTGGAATATTACATGGAAAACCTCCTTGACAAATCCAAACACCGCTTTGAGCACCTCACCATCCTAAAAACCATCTTTGACCACTTCAATAAGTATTGCGTTTACCTTCAGCCCAAGAAGTGTCTTCGCGTTTCTCTTGGGAAAACTCTTGGGATTTATTGTCTCTTTACGTGGTATAGAGGTTGACCCTACTAAAATCAAGGCCATTCTTGAAATTCCTCCGTCTACTAACATTAAGAAACTCCATAGCTCTGCGTAAGGTAAGTTATAGTCTATCCTCTGCTTCATTTCACAATTGTCTAATAGGTGCCAACCATTTCATCATCTTCTCAAGAAGGATGTCTCCTTTAAATGGGATTATGACTACCACAAAGATTTTGAGGCCTTAAAATAATACCTTCTTCAACCACCCGTAATCATCCCACCTAAAGATAACTAACCCTTCTACCTATAAATCTCAGCTACCGATCACTCCTTGGGAGCCATGCTTTCTCATCACAATGAAAACATAGGGGGAGCGGGCAGTTTATTACATAAGCCATACTCTTTTGGACTATGAAACCTGATACACCCATGCTGAAAAACTTTTCTTAGCCTTAGTTTTCATTGCCACCAAACTCCGTCATTACCTACTCAACCAAAAACCTATGTTGTGACCAACACCGACCCCTTACACTTTATGTATGCCAAACCTTACCAAAATCAACGTGTCACACGCTGGCTTATGCTTTTGGCCAACCTCGACCTCGAATTCATCCATCAAAAGTCCATCAAGGGCCAAGCTATCATTGACCAATTGGCCGACGCACCTATTTCAGGGATCAACCCTCTAATTTTGACTTTCCAGGATGACTCGATTCTACCCTTTCCCTGGATGAACTCGCTTACCAAATGACACTCTTTTTGATAGTTCTAAGTGTCAACATGGGGGTGTGGTAGGTGTTATCCTCATTCTCGCTTAATGGTGAACTAATGACTATGTCTTTCAAACTCGATTTTTATTGTACAAACAATATTTTTGAACACGAAGCACTCATATTAGGTCTCCAAACTACCTATGCCTTAGATGTCAAGACCATCAACATCTTTGGTAATTCTTAATTGGTCGTAATCCAAGTCAATGGTATATACCAATGCCGTAATGAGTCACTTCAAAAGTATAAACATCATGTGGACATACTTTTGACCTCCTTTCACCTCTATGACCTTCAAAGTGTCCCCACTCAACTAACAAACTTGTAGATACCATGGCCTACTTGGCTTCTCAAATACCTGCTTCGCCTAACGATTCTAAAATATTTGTCACCGTATAAAGACTCCAATCACCATCTTATTTACCTCACAAAGTTTACTTTATCTAAACCATTGCCCCTGACCTGAGTGACCTTTGGTATAAACAATACTTGGACTATCTTTCCCTCTCCACCTTTCCTCGCTACCTCACTCTTAAAAAGTTATCTTGTTACATCATCATGGGTGGCCTCCTCTATAAGCACGACTTCGATGGTATTCTCTTACAGTGCCTTCCAAGTTCTAAAATTCCTTATACCATTAAGGAAGTTCATGATGGCATATGTGGAGGTGACTTCAGTGGCCTTGATTTTGCTAAGCGTATTCTTCACCTAGGATATTACTGGCCGACCCTCAACCATGATTTTTGTGACTATGTTAAGCCTTGTGTAAAATTCCAACAACATGCCAACCTTCATAAACACAGTCATGCCTTATAGGTCACCCATGACCTTTGGCCCTTCTCTCAATTGGGTTTGGATCTTGTTGGAGAGATCAATCCCCATTCTTCCCAATGACATCAATAGATCATCACTACTACTGAATATTACACAAAATGGGTTAAATCCATACCACTCATCTCCATGAAAGATGAGAAAATATGTGAGTTCATTAATCATCACATCATTTGTCGCTTTGGTGTCCCACACCACCTCAACACTAATAATGGCAAACAATTCAAAAATAAAACCTTGCAAAAAATTTGTGACGTCTTTGGCATTCAGATCAGTTTCGTCGTCACCTTATTACTCACAAACCAATGGCCAAGCCGAATCCACTAATAAAACCTTAAACAAAATTCTCATGAAAGTGATTAACGAGCCGGGAAGGATTGGCATATGAACATTCCTTTTTCCCTATGGGCATACCACACTAGTATTCAAACTTCCACTGCCGCCACACCTTTTTATTTGGTCTATGGTACAAAGTTTGTTCTTCCTCTCAAAGTCCAAATTCCTTCAATCTGCATTTCTCTACATGACATGCTTAATGATGATGACTTTCATCAAGACCATTTAGCACAACTTGAGTTATTAGATGAATGTTGTCTTAATGATCTTGACCACCTTCAAGTTTACCAGAAATTTATCAAACGTGCCTATGACAAACGTGTCCATGAACGAACCTTCTAAGTCGGTGACCTTGTCCTAAAAGAAAATCAACATGTAACCAAAGTAGAAAAAAGTAAATGGGGAAAATTTTCTCCTAATTGGCTTGGACCATACATTGTGACTCATACTTATGGATCATATGCTTATCATTTGTCTTCACTCGACGGTAAACCATAACCTGAGCCCCTTAATGCCTTGCATCTTTGACCATTCTATTATTGACTTTTAGTCCTACCTCACTTCTTCGCTCTGTCTCCATGCTTTTCCCTTGAGCACTATCCACTTCATATGCCATCACCAATGATTAAACAAGATCCATGTGCGTACCCATCACTCTTTTATCTTCTCTTAAATATGTGTACCGCAGAACTACACATTGCATGATTCTCATGGATACTTTTCATCTTCTTCTAGATGAGATCCCATGGTCATTTCACCCTTCTTTCTAAACAAGAATCATATTATTCACCTTAGCCTTATCCATCACTTAAAAATCCCTCACATGGGATCTAACTCCTTGAGTCAAACTTCCAATAAAAGACGACTCCCTCAAAAGGACATCTTTCTCTCTACATCTCTACTATAAATAGACTACTCCCTCGAAGGACATCTATATAAAGCTCTTTCTAAAAAAAAAGAGAGAAAAGAATATGAAGCTTCTCGCATCAATCAGCTTCACAAAGACCTCAACGAGTTAATTTTATCATCCCATATAGAATTCCCACATCGATCAGTCTATCCCACATATAAGTCAAAACAAATAAAAAAATTTCATCATGGACTTGCTCATTGTGACCTTGGATCTCTTGCCAAAAAGCATGCTACCTAATACCATATAAACTACCACTTTTCACCCTCTCACCCTTCACACTTTCATTTCCTACCACCTCAAGGGACCTCATGGAACCATGACATTTGGTGGTCATGTGACTACTTTTCACCTTTAGAATAATCAATCATGTAGTGTTTTTAGGGTCTTACGTTCATCCACCTATCTAAGGTATGACCCACCCATTGTGATCCTTACCAATCAGGTGGCTTTCTTACCTCCTCTTATCTTTTAACCTTCCTTATTACGTATTGATTACCTTATACAGGACTAGGTCCTTGATGCTTATCTTTGTTAATTTTCCTCTTTCACCACAATCAACTTAAAATAACCTATATCAATTTTCCCACAATTCACCCATACCTAACAAACCTAAACTCAATCATCCTAAAACCTACCAACTCATTCTCATACCTCCTCACATTCTTCCCTAGCTTATGGGATAACTACATTGACCTAAGGTCCCTTTTCTCAGGACTATAGGCAGTAACACTCGAGGGCATGGGGCCCTTGGAGGTTAGCTTGGCTACTCTCTACCATAACCAATTCATCTTTCATTTTCCTAAATCACATTCTACCCTAGTTAGTTTCCTTTTATAACGATAATTGGAAATTAAAACCAACAAACAACAAATTTCTTTCCACCTTTATCATCATCAAACATACATTTATTATGTCTACCATTTATTTACCATTATCATGCATGTACTATAAAACATCTTAAACATGACTGTATATCATCATTCATTGCACAAATTAATGAATTAAAAACTCAACCACTTTTGACTCAATACATGCCTAGACCACTGGACCTAACTCCACAATTCCTATAACCTAAATCAATCCATGCCTAAAACCTGACTCAATCCATGCCTAAAACCTTACTCGATCCATGCCTAAACCACAACCTGACTCCATCATGCCTAACACACCTATCATGAATCCATCTATGCATAATAATGAAAATTCTATCAACACAAATACATCATGACCATAATCATCATCATCTCTATAAATAAAAATATCCAAACATATGTCTCCATATACATAATCTCAAATATTTGTGGCACCTAGGCTGGTGTATATAACCATCTTCGGCACATAGGCCGGTATATGATAAAAAATATACAAAACTCTCATACATCCTCACTCTCTTCAAAGACATAGGCGGTATATATCAAAAATGAATCAAATACATCAAAATGGAGGGATGTGCATTAGGAATCATCCTATCATATATCCTCCATATACATCTCTCATGTCTCCTCCTCAGATCTAGCCAACGGCCTGATAACATCTCACTGCCTGCCATAGCTGGCGGTTAAGTCCCTACTTGGTACATCACCTAAAGATGGCCTTCATGAGCTGGTGGCCTCACCTTGATCCAATCTGATGGCTCCATGGCCCCCTGTGCTCTCCATGCTGTGAGTCTAGGATCTAGTCCTCTCACTCAAGGCCTGTTCTACCTGTACTCTCCATAGGATAGAAAATCTATCCGGCTGCCATCAACTGATCATAATAATATCTGGCCTCACCTAAGGCATCCCATAACCTAGATATGGGTATGGTCTATGGTGGACCCATTGGCGTTAGCCCCTATACCTATCCTGTAGGACCCTGTCCTACCCCTACCTGTGAACTGAGACCCTGTCCTGGTTCTTGTGGAGCTACCATCAGCCTCGCACCATGTGCCTATGCCTGATCATATAGTTCCTGAATCTATACCTCTGCAAAGCGGGCCAACCGGCCTTATAAACCTATAACTAATGCATTTAGGGAGGCCACCTACTCATCATCACCCTCTCCATCTCCACCCTAGGCCATCTGGGCATGTAAAATGGCCACCTATGCATGCAATGCGGCCACCTCTACCTCCGAAGCTACTAATTGCCCCTATACCATGCCCAAATTTGTAATTAAGGTCGCCACCTTCCCTTATAGGGTGTCTCTCTGCATGGTGATGGTGGCTAAATCTAGCTACCCTGGCCTAGGAGGTCTACCGCTCGTAGATGAGCCACCCATCACTATCTATACTTTTCCATCACTCTGGCATCATCAATCCACCGGCCTACAACCTCGCTCCTTCTACTCGGTAGGTACCGTCGCCTATGGAAGTGGCAGTGGTCTCTCCACATCATCTCTTTGGTACTGTGGGAAAGGTGGTGGTATATCCTACAGTAATCCAAACTACTATCGGACCCTATCTCTCTGGGATCATCTTAGGCTCCCCTCCATGAAGCCCTCAATCCATCTCGAGTATCTATAGGCCAGTCTAACTCATCAACCATCTGTCTGTATGAGGGATAACCCACATATGGTCTCCAAATAATGTCCACACCAGAAAATCCCTCTAGTAACTACCTGTAATGGGCCACATCATGTCTAACCCTACCTACTTGGTGCTCTCCTATCATAGGAACCCATCACCTATACCCCACCTAAATAAAACTAGGCTCAAATGCATCTTCCTGGGGCATACCAATTAGATGAACACAAATAATGTGCTCGTAGGCCCAATAATGAAGAATAAAAGTGTAGCACATGACTAACCTACGGAGCCACCCATACACACATAGCTCTCTATATAGATGTACCAGAATTCGGCACCTAGGAAAAGTGTGTCTTGTCCATCATCATATCATGTAGTGCACCCATCAGGAATCATGGGAATCTCCTACCCTCTACATCTGGCAATGTAAAATAGTAGACTACCTCCATCAGTAATACTACTAGCCTCATCTCCCAGACGGGCTAGGTGCATCTCTCCATAGCTCGAGTGACCGGTGTTGTGTAATGTCAACTCCACCGGTCCCTCACCAAAAATATCAAAGCATCAACTCCTAAGACACCTCTGAGGAGATCATATATACTTACATCCCCAATATGGGTAATTGTAGGATCCTATACACATTGTCAAGGGTGATAGTCATCACCCCTGTCAGTGGGTGAAACATGTTGGTCATAGAATCCCATCTATCGATGAGAGTGACCATCAAACTCAGCTACCGGACTACATGTCGGTAACACTTGACCCCACTCAGGCCAACATCGGTGACATGCCTCCACTCCTCGACTGTCACTGCCCTTACGAGTTGTCACGAGTAGGGGTGGCACCTTGTCTCACATCTGCAATTGATCTCTCTCCTACATCCAACAAAACAATCACATTATTAAAACAAGACCATATCTACCTCACCCACCACACCTTTTGGCCCCTTTTTCCTCCAATCATGACCGGTACCAGATTACCCCTAACCGACCCCAATCCCCCTTAAACTAGCATCGGTCACCGATTTGTGACCGATACTGTGTGCTAACACTAATTTCAACTAACCTTCAACTCGATGCCGATCACTATCTCCGCAAAAACCGCGTGACACCCAAACCCCCATTTTTTCCTTCAAATCCCCTTTTGCTCCCTTCTACCCACCTAATCCTACCCAAATCCCCCTACACCCTTCCCCACCCCTTCTTCACCCAATCACCTCCCTCCCCATTCCTATTTTCATTAATTATCCCTCCCACCAAAGTAAAATTTATTCTCTCCCCCAAAACCATTTTTCACCCACCTGACCTCTAAGTCAATCTAATAAATAAAACAATTCAGATTGAATCCTACCTCATCACATTGTCATCTGTGTGGTGGCACCTCCGGCCACTGCACTAGTGGTCCCCCGATCCCTCTCCTACCTATGCCATCACCAAATGAACTCTCGCTCTCCAACCAATAAATCAAATCAAATCAATTCCACCAAATCTCGTGGATTCGCCTATCGACCAACTCACACTAGCCACGTGGCTTGCCAACTCAGTCCTTAGTCTCACTCTATCACTTTCTACCTTTTCCTCTCTCTCTTTTCATTTTTCCCAATTCGATAAAAGACAAATGATTTGAAAAATATGGTAATTTTAATTTTTATCACTTACCCGACTTGACCGGCTATTGTTTCACCTTGACCGACATTAGTCCTATGCCCTAGCTTACCGTGGTTGGTCCATCTTGACCGGCATTGGTTCCTTTCAACCATCGTCATTTTACCTGATTAGTCTTTTTCCTACCCTATCCCAAATTTTTGACCTGAATCCTTTTTTACCTCACCCACACCTCACTTGGACACTTCATTGTATCCTCTTGACCTTATCATTTACCCCCTCACCTTGTCCTCATTTAGGGACTCATTATTTTTCCCATACCTTGGCCCTACCCATGCTTGTGACCTAGATACTTGGACCTAGAACATCACTAGTGACCTGTGACCTCATGTGTTCACTATACCTTATGGCATTGTTACTTGTGTTGATGGACATATTGACCTTACCTTACCTCTTGCCGTGACCGTTTATCCTAACCCAACCCTTGGTGTACCAGAACATACCTAAACATTCATGCACCCAACTCCTGCATCATGTTTCGACCATATCCTATACCTTGATAATCGTAATAACTTCAACCTTATTTAGATAAACCTATCGACTCTCGACAATGTAGAGTTTTCCTCTCTCTTCAACTCGGTTCGTGTGTTATAGTTTATACGTGTTCTGCATTTGATTTAGCATTAGCTTTGACCTTGACCCATTACCTGGATTACCCGAGTAGACCTTTTTCCCTTTTTACCCCCGTTACCCACCTTCCTCTTCATCACATTCACCTTTTATCAAACCACTCACCAATTCTACCTTTTGCCTCATCAGTTCTTGGTTTGAGGGGGATCACCTTCACCCACACATGGGGCAACCACATCTTATTTTTGTCAGTGTCACTTACCAATACAAGCTACACAACAAAAAGGGAAAAATGTAGACACCAAAATTGGGTCACACTCCCCTTGGTCCCTCGTCAAATAAACACCTTGAACACATTCACCTAACCATGGCCCCTTTCATCCCACTCTAATATTAATTTAATTAATTTAATTCATTATCCTCATAATATTTAGTATTTAAATATCCTAATTAAGATAATGCCCACCTCACCTATACACATCATCTAGCCACCTCACCCTAAGACCTATTCTTAGTATGTTGCCATAACTAACTAAGACCTACCCAAACCCTAAAAATCAAATCCTACATTCCCTCTAACCACATTCCTGTACGTTAGAAGGAAGCTTCCATTCTAATCCATGGAGCAAATGAATGAGATCCTAAAAATAAAGAGGATCTCCCTAGTTTATTAAACCTAGGAAATCCCACCATAACCGATGTGCGGTTACTCTAAACCGTGTAGCGGTTAACCTAGAATCACCGTGGGTTACCATTTAACCCCCAATATTTTGAGGTTGGAAGATTGTTTAGAGGTTGGCACATCTTCTAAGAACAAGTGATGAAACCAGAGCTGCATGCAAGCATAACCAACATTCGTACATGTATCAAAGCATCCATAGCCAACACCTGAAGCAACCACAAAGCAATTTTTCCTTCATGAAAGCACCGATACCACACACCAGGTTCCTTCCATTTGATCACCCACCATTGCCAACTAGACATCAATCTTGTACCACAAAGTAAGTGCTTTGTTAACCAACACTTGTCCATTATCATTTAGGTATATTCTTTTACTTGTTGTTAGTTTATGCTCCCATTTCCATTCCCCCACCCTTTTACCTCTATGAAAACTTGACCATCCCTTCACCCACACCCTTGAACTACCCATATCCAGATTTTAATCATCCCTGTGCATATCTAAGACCCATACAAACCTTTCCATTTCCCTTTCATTTTCATCTAGCCTCATATCTACCCTCACCACAAGTTTTTATTGAGTTTCTTGTACCCTAACCATACCGAAACCAATTACCCACAACCACCACTAGTTAACCTAAAAGGACATCAGTCATACCAAAATGACTCTATGTTTTTGACAAAAACTAAGAACAAAGCTTAAAACCTCTACCAAATACCTAAAATAGCCCAGACTCGACTCGACTAGTACCAAGATTCTTCACCTTGACTTAGCCTGTTGTGAATGAATTTACTTATTATAGATGGATGAGATACCTAAATAATTTTAACTATAATAGGATTTCCTTTATCATTAGCATTAAGTTGTTTTAAATAGTGGATTGACAACCATCTAGGTAGTATCACACTTCCTAGATCTAACACACGCTAGGTAGTCCACTACATATACTATTTAACTTTCATTTGGTTGTCTTGTTTTCCATTTCAGGTATTTCCTCCGAGGAAAAGGAAGCTCTCATGATCAACTATGGATTTAGAATTCATATGCACGTAATAACCTACAACTATCATCTTAACAGGTATTCCTCCTAGCCCTTTACCCTTATCTGTTTCATCAATATTCGAAGAAACAATCTAGAATCAAAGTGAAACACTAGTGTAGATGGTCTAGACAATATTTCAACATCATAATTGAAATAAGGAGAAATTTTGCAATTACCAAACCTAGATCCAAGCACTACCAATATATATCTGTTTTAACATTTTGAGTTTTATCATGATATAAAATGTTAAAGGATTCAAAATCTCAATAAAATCCCATACTGCATGCTTATATTGCTTCATCCTTTGATTTTTTGTAGCATACAATTTTCTAACTTGTTTGACCACTAACTCGAGTATCCTTTAACAACTATGTCTTTTATACCATATCTCTAAGTAATTATTAAACCTAAAATTAATTTCTCATATTCTATAATATTGTTTGTGCATTAAATTTCAGTTTAAAGGAAAAGTTAAAATTCTCTTGGCTTGGGGATATTAGTACAAATCCCCGGTCTCATTTCCCATATTGGAGAAAGATCCATCAAACATCAAGGTCCAAGGGGCACCAACTTGTTCAAGGAATTTACTTTCATTGATACTATGCTCCTCAAAATCTGCATAACCAACAAAATTATTAACATCCACATCTGCATACAATACTTCATAAGAAGCATTGTTAGGATCTTCAATCAAATGCAACATCTTCTTCTCCCCATAAAACTTGACAAGATTTCCCTCCACTGGTATAGTGGCATATGACATGTCCATTTGTACACTTCCTCCCACACTAGCAGCCCATTTCCTTGACAACAACATACCCCATTTTGTAGGGTAGTCAACAATGACCACATTCATAGTTAAAAACTTACCAGGGTAAGCTGCCAATTACACAACTAATCATTTGACATACCCAATTATTGGTACTTTCGAATCTATAGTAATGCACTTTCCAAAGGTTGTTGTTACTTTTATATCTAGCTCATTCATAACTTCAAGGGGCATCACATTACATGAAGCTCCTAAATCAAACATGCAGTTGTGAACAATTTTGTATTTAATGATCAAAGTAGTGTAAAAGGGATCAACATCAAGTTGAGACTCAACAAGGGAGGTGCCTAAATATACTTCAAGGGATTCCCCCAAATTTTCCAATTCTTGTGGCACTTCCAATTCTGTAATTATAGGGGAATATCAACACTATTAACATCTTTTCCTAGGGCCACTACCTCCTCCTTGAACCATAAATACTCAAATTCTCTTTTCAGTGTTGATAGATTCTAAGCAACTCAACAATGGGTACAATAACCTTGATCTGACTCAAAATTTGAGCCATATCATAAGGGTTATACTTGGGTAATGTTGTATTGAGAGGTAGGGTAACTACCTTTTCTTGTGGTATGAGATTATTCATAGCTTAGGTAGGGGAAGAGGCATTGTATTTGTTTGTAATAATTGGGCCTTTGTTTGGCACATATTTCTTGAGGGGATATTTTAGGATATTGGTGAGGATAGGAGTTTTGGTTTTGGTTGTGGCCCTCCCATTTTAACAGTTCTATTTCTTAAATTATACTCCTCTTGGGCCACTACTACATTCATTAATAAATATCTATCCTCCTCAGAAGGGATTCCACCATCATATTTCTTAATCATCAATGCCATTAAGTACTCAAAATAATTATTAGGCAATTCAAAAGCATGAACCATATCAACTTCAAGATCACTAGTAGAAGAAAAAGGAGATACTCGGTCTATGCAATCCCAAAAACATTCCACAATTTAGACACTTAGTAATTCAGTAGAAGTGGCTCTTTTTGTGGACTATCATGGTATTTCATCATGCACACATCACCAAAAGTGGATCATCATCCTCAACCTCTTTACTTTCTTCATTAAGATCACATGGGGAGTGTGGTAAGAAACATTTATCACACCACTCAATAACATGGTACTCTTCTACCATGGAAACTCTAGCAGTTAAAGGATCAGGGACCAATTTGTTCTCTCTTGGTTGTTGTTGCTTATTTCCTGATCCCATGGGCCCCTTCCCTCTATCATCTGATATATGATCATTTCTAGGATGATTACCAAATTTTTTTTGACCTTGAGGTTGATTCTGGGCATGAGAAATCTGTCCTATTCCATTTTCTACCCTAGCAAGTTTGTAAGAAATTTATTTCACTACTCCTGCTAGATTCTTAACCACTTCTTCCAGATCTACCCCCTTGCTTTCCTAAGGATTTTTAGGATTGACTAACTTGACACCCTCCCTTTTAGGAGGCTTTCCTATTACCTTAATATTGTTCTCAATTTTTACTACCATGGAGAAATCTTGTCTCAAATTCCTAGGGTTTTTGTCCCTCAAATAATATGCAAATTTCTTATCAAAGGCATCAAAATATTTTATTAGACAGATTCATCACTTGGCCTTAAAATTATAGGTAATCTAGTCAAGGTTTTGTTGAATCTAGTATTGAAATATTGGATAGGTTCATTAGGATTCTTTGTTATGTTTTCAAACTCATATAGGAGGAATCTATGATAATTCTTTTCCCCATATTGTAATCTAAATACATTTTTCATTTCAATCCATAAATCAATTGAATTTTCTGGTAATTATTTATACCAATCACAAACATCCTCTTCTAAGGTGTGAATGAACAATTTGACATAAACATCCTCATGTTCAATATAAAAATCCTCCATAATGTTGGTAAATAGATTGAGGTGTTAGTCACCACTGATGGCATTATTTCCTTGAAACTTAGGTAACCTATTTCTCACCTCTTGTGGAATTGGGTTAGGATAACCCACCATACCCCTGAAATCTATGGGTCCAAAAACATTTACAACAAAGGGAATTCTAGGTGGAGGATGAGCCATATTATTACGAGGATGTGTCCCAATAGGAGGATCAAAACAGTATGTGACATGAGGTCATTGAGGTAATGATGTATGATCTTCAAATTATTGATCCTTTAGTGATTAAATCTCATAAAACACCCTATTACTTATAAGCAACATATGAGGAATACCTTTATTAGTTGAAAATGATGGACCCTCTCCAGCTAGAGTGTACAAATTTTTGCAAGGAATGCTTGATCTAGAACTGTATGAGGAACTAGAGTAATCTTCTACCAAAGGTTGATCACTTTCAACAATAGGCACCACTTTCTCTTCTAACCTTTGATCACCCAAAGCTCTCCAGAATTTTTTCTTAATTTGATTTGTCCTTCCTAGCTCTAGAAATAACTTACTACTAGCAGGATCTGTCTTAAAGAAGGACCTTCTTCCTTCTAGTTTTATAGATCTTAATGATAGATTATAATAATTGAAACTTGAGGCACTGGCATTTACCAGAATTTCTAAATAATGTGGAGTTGCCATTAAGGTATTTTACCTTTGATGCATGAGCATGAGCTCAAGACCAAATAAATGGTTTCAAGAGATATAAAAGAGTATATTAACATGATTTCAAGTGGTCTTATATACCAATAATTCAAGCTTAGGTTCTTTAATGGGGATTTTTCATTTTCCCTCCAAAATGGACTATTTGAAAATTTGAAATATATAAAGGCTATTGAAGGCCTAGAACACCATCTTGAGAGGAGTCAAGAAGTTGTAATGGCCTTAAAGGTCTCATGAAGCCATCTATATGCTTTCAAGTTGTAAAATCACCTTGACATGTTTGTAGAAGGTGAATATGTGTTTGTAAGTAAGTTGTAAGGGTAAGTTGGATTAGGAAAAGAGTAAATATAGGATAAATAAGGTCTTTAAATCCATGATTATCATGAGAAGGAGTATTTTATGAGTTGTAAGGTGTGTTAGAGTGATCTTAATCACTGTTTCATGTTTAGATAGTTGTTGAGAAGTTCTAGGGTGTAGTTTAGTAAAGATAGGGATGTGAGATCAAATGCCAAAAGTAGAATTTTGGAACGAAATATATGAATATATTCGTGTAATAGGAAATAAGAGGCCTAAGTATGAAAGAATCATGAAGTTTGGAGTAATTTTGTGATGTATTTCTTTGCAATTTTGGCATTTTCCTCCATGTAAGCATCCAAAATTTTGCATGCAGCACCGTGAGCATGAGGTATGATAGTCATGGTGAAAGAACTCAAAGGATGACTGTGATGCTTGGAGGAGTTGGAGGACCCCAAGGAAAGATGAATAAAATTTATTTGAGCTCTTGAAGCTTCAGGAATAGTTATATGAAAGAAATTCTGTGTGCAAACCCTTCAAACTAGGGATTTCTGGATCTCCCAATTGGTATGGTGAAAATATCTAAAATTTTGTAATTTAGAAGTTTTTGTTGATGTATTGTATAACCTAAAAGTACAGAGATAAAATCCACAAGAATGTGTGTAATTTCCATGAAAGTTCTCTAGAATGCCTAATGAGGTCTAAATAGGTTTGTACTAGTTAAGAAAAGATAAGAAAAGTAGGAAATATACCTTGGTCTTTTCCTTTATCTCTACAAACTTAGAAAAATTAACCCCCTCGGGAGAGAACATTCTTGTCACCTTTATACAATTTCTCTCATCTCATTTTTTTGTTTTCCCCCCAAAATCATGAATCTTAAAAGAATATTCTTCTTTTACAACACATAATTTAATTCATCTTTATTATCTTGAAAATATTATGTTTTATGTTACGAAGTGGAAGAATCATGAGTCATTCACGTTTTCAACCTCCCAAAATGACTAGGATGTCATGTCATTTCTTTGATGTTTGTTTAATCATGTATCCTTTTAGGAGGTCAAAGATACCCCTTTTTGATGATTTCTGAGTGCCTCAAGGTGATTTGATTTGATGTGTAATCCCTTAATTTTTTAGAATCCACCTTGGGAAACAAACACTCATTTTCATGTCTTTTGGGCTGATTTTTCCTACATGGAGCATGTCATATCAAGCCAACTTTTATCTTCTACAGAATGCCAACTTACTTCAAGCTTATTTCTCCCATGTGGATATCACATATATATTTTCAAGGTCATATCACTATGATTATACTTTATTTAGCTTTCCCGCCTCTAGTTTTTTACAAATGCACGTTGTTCCCTTCTCAAAATTACATCTTTTCTTTTATTGTGAAAAATCAAGTGAATTTATCTTATTGAAAACATGGTAGGAGTAGCAGTGGCATCTAGCTTGAAGGAAATTTCTTCAGAATATTTGAACCAAATATTCAATCTATCAGGCCCTAATGAGGCATTTGTAAGGATGTTATTCGACATTGTTGACCTAGAATATTACAAAGGGCCATTGATCGCCTCACCTATTAATATAAGGTTGATTAGAAGGCTTATCGGGATAAGTCATATTTTTCCACCTTTCAGATGATGTATTTTCATATTTTCATACTGGAACATCAAAATACTCCTTATATGTTGAAGAAATTTTGGCTCATGAGAAATATTTTTATGCAAGGTGTATCTAATTTTGCATGCCGCTTAATTTGTAGAGAATGATTCCTTTGTGAAGGAGATTCCTCTAGAGTCTTACACACTTTATGGATAAAGTTCATTAGGTACTATGCCTACTCTTTTTCATAGGATGAATGAAATGGAGCAACATGTTTCAATGTTGGCAAAGAAACCATCAAGAACCATACCTTTGTAGCCTCCTAAAGTATCACCCATATTTTTGAAGAAATGTAGGGGTGAATCTAGTTCTAGACCTCCTACTCCATCTTCTTCAAGATCAGTTTTTATTGCACTTCCAACTCAAGCTGTCAATCCATAATTCACTTTCAAAGCAATGGGGAAAAAGGATTTTCCTAAAAGAGGTCTTGACATGACTGAATGGGTTTCCTCCTATGATAGGAGATCACAATTTCTTAGTTTGTTGGATGGTCCCATGATAACGACTGATGAGATCATGTCTTTGGGCATGTCTTGCACCCTAGAAGGAGACATTTTGTTTATTTATATGGCATTGGGAATAGAGGAATATTTTCCTATAAAGAATAGGTTGGTGAAAAATCTTCCCCTTTGCAGAGAGGATTTTGTATTGGAAGATGATTAGGTTTCTCTTTTCTTGTTTCTTTTTAATACAGTTTCCAAAAATTTACGCAAAGTTTCTCATGGGATGGGGCCCCTATAGAACCCCAAATTTGATTTTTTCCACAATAAAAATATGTCAAAAATTACATTAGTTTAGCTTCTTCATAATATATTTGAAATTCTTTCAAAGAAATATATATATCTAATGTATAACATCAAATTATATTCATGTTTGAAAAAAATTCAAAATAACATTCCTTTATCATGAAATAAGAGTAATAATTAAGATAAGATGAAAAATTTGTTTAAAGAATACAATCCTAAGCTTGCTCATCAGTCTTCACATCTGTGTCTTCATCTCCGTCATCTTTCTCTTTATTTGGTTGTTTCTCTACATATGCATCATATATTTGAAATAAATTCCCTACATCCTCTTCAGTTGGACCTATGTGGTATTGAAAAATCAAGGTCTTCCTATTCAATGCATCTCCTTATTAATCCATCCTTTGCTTGTAATCCCATGGCTTTGCTTTTAACTTTATAATTCTACTTTCTACAATCATTAGTGTCTCGATAACCTCATAATAATTTTTTTAAACTCAGATGTTTTTCTCAAAATAATTGATTAGGAATTCCATTTCTAGGTCACCATAATTCTTTTTGAATTTATCAAACACCATACCTTCCAATTTCATATCTACGGTGTCAATGCCTTTGTTAACCGATTTCCTTTCTATCTCCATCTTTTCTTTGACTTCATTTAAAAATTCAACCCTAATTTTATCCAGATAATTGATTGCATATTGGGTTCTCATTTCTTCTATTGCTACAACTCATTTTTCAACTAGATCTTCATCAAGTTGATTTATACGGTTTAACTTGGGAAGAATTTCTTCATAGTAGAAAATCTCATTGTCACATTGTTCAATTACCTCATCAATTTCATTGAGATTGGTCTTAAGCTCTCCATATTTCATTTTGGCTTTCTCAAATCTCTTCTTCTCTTTTTCAAATAAATTTTCTACCCAATCATCAATAGCTTTAACCTTCTTTGTAGCCTTTTCAATATGTCCAATAACTTCAGGAGTAATAATAGAGATATATTCTTGGATTTCACTATATTGGCCCACCAACTGTTGTAAACATGAATTAAAAGATATTACCTATTATTTTAAATTCACTTTTGATATCTTTTCCTCATCCGTATGCAACAAGCCTTGGACTACTTCTGAAACCTCTTGTTTTTATGTTTCTCTAGAGGGTTTTCCCAAAGAGATAAGTTGGACATTATAATAACTTGATGTTATATAATTTTTTATTTACCTTCATGTGGGGTTGCCACTTCCATTTTTCTAGATCCATATGGATCTACATGTTTCTTAGTAATAAACCTAGCCCTTTTCTCGATTCTTTTGGTGCTTTGGGAAAGACAAGGCTATAATATCTATGACTTTCTTAGGTATAATCTCCTCTTCTTCTTCCGAGATCAACCCTCCTAACTAACCTTCCCTTTTTCAAATAAATTTTCTACCCAATCATCAATAGCTTTAACCTTCTTTGTAGCCTTTTCAATATGTCCAATAAATTCAGGAGTAAAAATAGAGATATATTCTTGGATTTCACTAGATTGGCCCACCAACTGTTGTAAACATGAATTCAAAGATATTACCTATTATTTTAAATGCACTTTCAATATCTTGTCCTCATCCACTTTATGCAACAAGCCTTGGACTACTTCTAAAACCTCTTGTTTTAATGTTTCTCTTGAGGGTTTTCCCAAAGGGATAAGTTGGACATTATAATCACTTGATGTTATATAATTTCTTGATTTACCTTCATGTGGGGTTGCTACTTCCATTTTTCTAGATCCATATAGATCTACATGATTCTTAGTAATAAACCTAGCCCTTTTCTCGAGTCTTTTGGTGCTTTGGGAAAGACAAGGCTATAATATCTATGAATTTCTTAGGTATAATCTCCTCTTCTTCTTCTGAGATCAACCCTCCCAACTAACCAGTTGTGAGACCAGTCCCCACTTTTACCTCTTTTGATTCTTATTGGGGTTTGTCAGAGAAAACAACCAATTTCTTGGATGTTTCTTACATTGATGGAGCTTCCTGTTGTGCCTTTTCTACTTCCAATGTTGACTCTTTGGGTTCATCTATTTTGGCACTTCCTCTAATTGCTTCTCTCCCGATTTTGGATTTGGGAATGATTAATTTCCTTTTGAATAGCACTATCAATTGGAGAATTTTCTTTACTTGTTCCCTCGGTGAGGTAGCAATAACTCCTATGGATTCCTTAGAACCTCTTAGACTCGGTGTTGTCATTTTGGGTAATTCATATATTTTTACAATATCTACCTCTTTTAGAGGTTTTTGTCTAATGGAAACATCTTCATGAGAGGGTATGCTAGTTACCATTTTTCTTTCAATTCTTCCTTTCGTGGCTCAATAGGCTGACCTCCAGTAATTAATCCTTTACTTTCATCAATGGTCTAGACATTTTGACTGTCATCAATCTTCACCTCTACAGTGGCTTCCTTTGTAGTTTCCACCACTCTTTCTTTAGTAAACTCTTCCTTTTGAGGTGATTCACTACTTTTTATGAATTTTGTTTCCTCTTGAGGATATTCTTTATTTGGTGCCATAGTATCTATAATTGCTTCACTAGAAATCCTTTGAGTTTCTAATTTACCTACTTTTGAAATAGTTTGGCCTTCAACAAAAACTTCTAGCATTGGGGTTTTTGGCTCAACAACTAGAAAATGGGTGAGTTCTTTTAATTCTTCATCTTACTAGATAACACTTACACCTTCTAATATATGTGATTTGACTGATATGTCAAATGGTTCAAGTACAAGAATCTCTTCACTTATGTTTATGTCCATTATTTCAATTAGGCTCTTTGTTTGTTCATGTGTTTGGTCAAAAGAGGTACATTCACACTTCCAAATGGTGTTACATTAGGTTTCTTCAAACCCTATTCAATCATAGGACTAACTGGTATATTGGGTGGGAGATTAATTTGGGTTACATGTTCCTAGATAAATTTATATACAACTCCTTTTGGAAATAAAACATGAGGTGGGGGTACAAGTTGCACAATTAGATTAACTTGTGGTGTCTCTTGATCAAGTGGTGGTGTTACCTGGTGAACTAATGAAGTAGCTACTCTTTTTTGTTCTTTTGTAAGAGGAGGAGAATTAATCACCTCATGCTCTCTATGATTGTGTTGTCTTGATGCATGGTCACCAACATCTCTATCCAAGGTCTATTCAAAAGAAATTTTTCCTTCTTCCCGACTCTTTCAAAATTCCTAACATCTGGTGGCTCTCTTTCTTTTGCACCTTATACCAAAGATGCAGGGTCCACACCTAATATAGATCCTCTCATTATCTTAGTTGAGCTAGATGCCCCTGTTAATATTATTGTGGGGGTCCGTTTTTGTTACACCAATTCCCTTATCCTATATGGGCATTGAAAAAGTAATAGGAGCATTTTGCATGGACTTTAAAAGCATTTCTTTTGTCTTCTACTTCAAAGCAAACATGGAAGTCCTGGTATCACTAGTAGCAGTGGTCCATTCATCAAAAATACCTATGGTAGGTCTCTTTGAGGGAAATTGAGGGGCCTTTCCTCCTAAAATATCTATCTTATCAGCCCCTTCCTTCAAAAGGGGAAGATATTCCTTCAAAATTTCCAAGTCCCTAAATTTATTAAGTACCCTTGTGTTTTGAATGGACAGATCTATACTCTTTCCTTTTAGCCAAGTCAAGGTCCTCCTCATCACATTAACAATCCTATTATACTGATCATTTGACTCTCCCTCATCCCATTTTATGGGAGCCATTAGATATCCTTCTATCTTTTGGTCAATATAATATTGACTCACTTTTCGTTGGTCATCCACAATTCCTTGAGGCACCACAACAATTTTAAAATCAATTATTTGTCTGAGATTCATCCTTGAGAAATCTTTGAGTCTAACTTCCTCCTCATCTCTAAAATTCATCCAATAATCCTCAAAGTGAGGTTCATGCTCAAAATAATTTCCCAAAGTAGTGTTGACCACCCATCTAATATCATAGTTAGATCTTGCCTCAAATTTCTCCATGTCAAATCTTTCCATCTCCTCCTCCATCAATCTAGATTTTATAATGGAGGGGCAAGAGTATCTTCCAATTTTAAGAGGAAATTTGATGTTTGTTTTGTGTTTCCTAGAAATCAACTTGTGAACTGGTGTTAGTTGTCTTGAAAGTTCACACAAAGCCATCTTATCATCTAAATATCTTGGAAATTTTCATGGTTTCCCCTCAAACCCACTAGCTCTAATGTAGGTGAACAATTTATACTGGATGAAAAAACAACCATATTCCATTATTGCATTCTGGCTTCTTCCGATCTTTTGTGTTTTTCCCACTCGGGTTTGAGTAAGAATATGACAGTGCAAAGAATACATCATGTTGGTATCAAGATTTAATCTCCATCACAACTTGAACAACATCATGAATCTACACAAGACACTCAAGGACAAATAGATGTTTTGTATGTCATTTGTAGCTAGGAAAACACCTATCTACTTGTTTGCATTCAAGAATTACTGGACTGGATAGCACCTTCATAAGGGTTTTGATCTAACCCTAACTATTTTAGCTTGTGCCTATCAGCCAAGGTAAGAGAACTTGTATTACAGCCCCTATATGGTAAGGAGATGAAGATATCCTTGTGTTTTGCATATGGTGTGGAGGAGGCTTTGTGAAAACATGATCAAATATCCATTATCCAAACTCAAAAGAGTTATCACTACTAAATGATGGAAATGTTCTCAAAACAAAGCTAGAGCTGCTAAAGACATGATAAAACCCTGATCAACTTTGTGCATTTTTGTGAAAGGGTTGAATTCTTTTGTGGACACACAATGTAGATACAGGGGTATTGTAGGTAGGATGAGTTAGCTTAAAGTGAAATTATGATGAGAGAGATTGGGACAAGAGTAGTTGGGAGTCATCACCTTCTTTGGGAAACCTTGCAAAAGAACTACAACACCTAAACAACAGAGATATTTCAATGAATTTGAAGTGCTCTTTCAACTAGGATGTGTGCACACATGGATGCCCAAATCTGCACTATTTCATACAAACTTTGATAGCCTGCCACAAAGGCTTGAAGCAAAATATCAATAAAGAATTAAGAACCCCTTGTTAGATCATGTCCTAAGGTGCACCCAAAGGTTTACAAATACCCTCAGTTTGTAAGGAAGGTAAGATGAATTTAAATCTATTTATCTCCACTCAAATGAATGCTCTTCTAAATGGAAGATTGCAAATGCCTTCAAACCCTCTACAAGAAATGAGACCATGCATAACCAATAAAGATCCCAAACACAAATTGAAAACATACTGAAATACAAGTGCATGCAAGCTTTACCAAGAGATAAAACCATTAATCCAAGAATTTGATCAAATATATCAACAAGGGAATGTTATTTAGACAATATCAAATCTTTTTGATGGCTTTACAGCTGAAACCAACTCAACATGATGAATATTTGATGCAAACAGGAATTGAAATGGCTCTCAGGCAATTTCTCCAAAAAGGAAATGGACTTCTTCCAGTTTTCCCTATGAAAATTCTTCTCTCTTTTCTCCAAAAATCTCAATGAGACCCTCTAAAGTGTTTCCAAACTATATCATATACCCTATGCTAACTTGGATCCTTGCATCCCAAGCAAAGAATATGCCAAAGGGATCAAATTTGTTACAAAACCCTATCCATTTGGTGAAAATGATATAAAAGCGTGAAACAACTTGCCAAATGCCGAGATGCACAAATATTTTAAAATACCTGCATGAACTCAGATCCTTATCCATCATAGGGTCACGTTTTTGGCATTCCACCATGCTATCATGCATTTTCAATCATTTTTCACATTTTTCCCTCATCATTTTTAACTCTGCAACTTTTTATTTTTACCTTTCACGTGTTTTTCACGGGCTGAGAAAAATATCTCATGAAAAACACTATAATACACTGAATCAGCTGAAATAAATGATTTCATTGTGTTCATAAGGCTGAAGGGATGCAGATTCATATAAAATTTCATGTGTTTTGGTGCAAAAATGACAATTCCACACTTCTTGGAGCTCCAATGGCGCCCAAAAAATGAAATTACACAGCTGCCATTGATTAAAATCAACTTTAAATGCCAGCCTTCCACATGGCAGATCCAAATCCTCTCTCAAAATGCCAAAATTACCTTTTTGCCTTTGGATAAGGTGTACACGTGTCCAAAAACCATTGGCACGTGTCCCTCCCTTTTAAAATTTGCATTTTAAACCCTTTTTGATCTCGGGAAAATTTTGAAAATTTTCCCTGCGAGCCCCTGGATGCACCATGTGTCCTCTCATGGGCCCTACCAAAACTGCAGGCCGATTTGATGAGTTTTGCCACATTTTTGAGAAAAGGATAATTTTCTAAAAATTCTCCGTGCACCCCCGAACGCCCACTGCCACTCATGCCATGTGGCGGTTTCCTATTCTCTATGAAACTGACCCTCCTTTTTCCTTTACTCCTCTGCGAGTCACAAAATCCCTTATGGGCCCACACTTCTTCCTTTTCCATTTGAAACATGCCATGTGTTGCCCCCTGATTGGATGCAGGGGCACACCTCCAAATTTTCCCGTAGGCTTATTTTTCACCTTGAGATTTTTCGCTAAAATTTTGCAAAATTTTCAACTTTCTCTCCGCGCTCCAAACCTCTACCAAATTTAGGACACGTGTCCTATTTTTGTTGGATGTGGGCCTATTCTTCATTTTTTACTCTTTAAACATAGAGGCAAAAATTCACAAACTCCTCCTTCAGCCCCTTCCTCCATTTCATCCCCACATACGTGTCACCTTCTCATTAGGTGCGGGCCATTGGGTCCAAATTTTTCTTTGAGGTTTTGAGCCAAAAATTTGAAAAATTTCAACTCTTCGCTTCCCTGCTTGACATCCCCTGTACCATGGGTCTTCGGGCCAAATTGTAACTTTAACACTTTGAAGTTAAAAGACTTCAAAATTTTCACAAATTCTGCCCATCCATGCTAACTTTCTTAGACACATGTCCACTTCGTATTTGGTGCACCCGGGAAAATTTTTTCCTTTTGCATTTTGAAACCAAAATTTTTCAAATTATTCTAAGTTCCCTCTATTCCGGTTGATCTCCTTGGACACGTGTCACCTTTCCAATGGTTACAGGCTCGCGGACCAAATTTTTTATTTGACACCCCGAGCCAAAAAACACCAAAATTTTCCAAGTCCTTGACCATCTACCTGGCCCTCCTGGACACGTGTCATCATGCCATTCGCTGCGGGCCTTCGGGCAAAAATTTAATTTTGAGAAATTTTTCCAAAATGGAAGAAAAATTTCCTAAGTTACTTCCGCCACCCGCCAATCCTCGACCAATCACATCATGCCACGTAAGCACATCCCTATGACACTCTGCAGGCCATGGGGAAAATTTTTATTTTGAGAAATTTGCAAAAATGAAGGCAAAAATATTTTAAGTGACCTCCGCCACTCGATGCTCCATCTATCCAATCAAATCATGCCACATAGGCACAATAGGCAAATGTGGGGCCGCGGAGCAAATTTTCCCTTCACCAAAAATTGAAAATTTGACAAGTTATAACATTCTTTCCGACCGCACTGCCAATGAGAGCCTGCCATGTCAGCATAGAGTTTAAAATGATAAATTTGATGGCCCGAGAGCATGTCAAAAATGTGAAAAATTTAGGGAATGCCCCGAAACTAAATTTTTGATAGGAAGGCATAATTCTTCATTTTAAACCAAGTTAATCATCTCTTGACATCATTTACAACCTTGGGATTGGGAAACACTTGTTGTAACACCTTGATTTTTGTAAGTTATCATGGTGATTACTTTTCATAATGTCAGAATCGCTGAAATGAAGACAAACATGTTAAGGTATATTTTTGATCTTAAAGGAATGTGTTGCTTAATCTGGACTCTTGTATACTGTAATTTTTTTACATGGGACAACAGTTATTATTGCTTGTATGTTTGCTGATGTGACAACAGATTTGTCATATGCTTGATGAACTCTATTCGCTGATTGACAACACACCTTGAATCAATTCCATTGATCCAAGGTATGCTGTGGCCTTCTTGTAATCGCTTTGTCGATTTACTTTTAAACCAGACTGAAGGTTGGTATAAATGTTGCAGCATCTGATAGCAGGTATGAATATCTAGCACGTAGATGCCAACGGAAAAGGTTCGATTCTCGAACCATACACTGTTGTAACGCTAGACAGCGTAAGGTGATAAAAGCCTAGAGGCGGGTGGTTCAGGTATGTGGAACATGGGACGAAACATCCTGCATAGTGTTAAATTTGGATGTTAGTCGGGAGGACTTGATTGGAAATTGATTAATTAAGTGTTAGGGGATTAGACCCTAATCTACCCCTAAGTTCTACCTTATACCCTAACTACTATCCTATGTGGATTTTTAAATTCTATATGGGTGAAAATTGATCTAAATCCTATTAACCTAGGAACTAGGCGAATGACCTAGATATGGACACTATTAAAAATCCTAAACTAAACCTAACCTAAGGAAGGGGATGCACAGACCCATGGGGATGGAAAGGATAAGGAGGGAAGGTAAGAATTTATTGGACAATGAATGAGGTCCTTGCGTGGGGCGCCAAGTTTGGTGGGAACATGGAAAAGATAGGGGGCATTCAGTTAGTCATGAGACTAAACTTTGTTTTCATGCAAAATTTGAAATTTGGCAATTCGCCAACCCGAGTCGGTGGTGGCGTGAGGAAAAAGGAAAAGGAAGTGCCTTCAATGCATTAATTTTCTTGGTCTTCGCGACCAGCCCACCTTGGAAAGAGGATAGGGAAATTTTTGTTGGTCATTGTGTTCTTTAGGGTTTTGGAAGTTGCTCTGCATTTGGTTTTTCACGGTTCTGTCAAACCAGTTGTGTTTGATTATTATCTCTGTTTCTTTGGGAAATCTAAGGCTGTTTTTAGCCTGTAGAGGAAGGTGATTGTTTAGGAAGCTTTACTACTGTCGCTGTGGAAGGAAACAACTTCTGTAGGCACGGTTTTCTTCGAGCTTCAAGGAAAATTTCAGGCATGTTAAGCCCTTCTCCTTAAATTGCTTGCTTTTGCTTAATCGTCTCATTAAAACAACCCTACTCTTCTTCTGAAGGGGTTTTGGGTTTATTCGATTTTGTTGTCATGATGGAGATGATTTTTGGTATAGTCATTTTTCTTTGCTGTTGCGATTTGAACTGTCTTTGCATAAGTATTGAGTTGAAAATACAGCCCATGCTGTGTTGATTTGTTTGAAAATATTGGGGATTCATTCTTTATATTATGAAATTATGTTTTTGAATACTTAGCTGTGCGTGAATCAATTCCGAGTTCTGCGCATCATTGTGAAATAGGAGAATGAGATTTTCAGATTTAAATGTTTGTTGAGAAGGAACTCGAACTGGGTATTTCTTTGTAAATGATTATATTGAATGAAATTGTACAGGCTGTATGAGTTTGTTTTTCATTGTTGAACAATCGTTCTATTGCCAATATGGGTTTGAGTGGTGGAACGTATTAGCTATGCGAGTAATATTTCTGAGTGCTGTGCTTTTTCTTTTGAGAAAAAAAAGAGAGAAGGATGAATGCGACTTGGGTATTTTTGGGTGTTGAAGAAAGTGATTGTTCTTCTTACTGAATTTATTAATGAACTATGTTTTCTCCTTGCTGTTTGAAATCAGAAGGTGATGGAAAGTTGATTTTATTGTGTTTTGTGGATGCGGTTTGATCTTCTAACTCAAACTGTCATCGTGAAAATGATCATGGCTTAGTATTTCTGTGCAAATGAATGAAATACATGAGAATTGGCTTGCTGTTTGAGACTGTTTTGACTGTACCATGCTTGCGCATCTAATACCCTATGCGGGTTTGCCTTGATAAAGGTATTGTTATATAAATATTGTATTTCTGAGTTCTTCCCATCATTGTGAAATATGAGAATGAGATTTTCAGATTTAAATGTTTGTTGAGAAGGAACTCGAACTGGGTATTTCTTTGCATATGGTATATTGAATGAAATTGTGCAGGCTGTGCGAGTTTGTTTTGACATTGTTTCTTTCCTGAAAATATAAGGAAACGAGTTCTTCTTTCTGTTGTTTTAAATTTTGAAAGAAATGGTAATTGGGTTTCATTGAGCATTATAGGTTCGGCTTGATGGAAGTGACAGTGATATTTAGATTGTTTCTTGAGTGTCTGTGTTTTTTTGTACAAACGGAAGAATGAAATGATTCGTGTGATCTCTGATTTTGCACTGTCATTCAAAAATGAACTCGACTTGAGTGATTCTTGTTGTGTTTGAAGAAAATGGGTGTTTTCTTATTGAAATAATTAGAGGAATGAATTTTTCTCTTCTTGCTGTTTGAATTCTGGAAATAATAACAATAGAGCTCACTGTACATTACGGGTTGGACATGTTGTAGGTAACAACAAAGTGCAAGTTGTTGTTTATGAATTGTGTGCATTCATGGGTATAGAAAGCCATGTAAATATTTGATAAGCGGCTGTATAACTGTTCATTTGGTCATAATACAGTGCAAGAAGTATGAATTCTTCTAGTACAGTAAGAGCATAGTATGCATCCTTACATTGTTTGTTCTATGATGGATACGATGTTTTACCAACTTGTTTTTGGTATTCGTATGAGCCTGATTTAAAGGAAGTATTGATAGGGATGATAAATTCTTCCTTGTTTTCATTTAAAGCTGAATATGAATGGAATTATTCCTTGCTGTTGGAAAGTGAATTCTGAATGGATTTTGTAAGTTTCACTCTGAACTGTTATTTTTGGTTGGTGTCTCGTTTGGATTAAAATTTCAAGATCTGAGTCATGAGGAAAGGAAAAGGAGTGTGGATGGATAACTTCGAATAATGATCATTTCTTCTCTCACACAGTTGGAAATCTGTAATCGTTTAGGAACGAATTTTGTATTGCTTGGGATTAAGCATTTATATTTTATTGTTGTTTACTTTTCTCATCAGTATTTGATTGCTTGAAATCAAATGAGTTGCCTGAACTGAAAGGAAAGTAACTTGATTTATATTATCAGCCAAATTTTATCCTTTGAAATTATTACTAATGTAAGGGAATGGAATTGATAGCAGTTATGTTAGAACAAAGCAGTATACATACTTGTGTTCCTAGTTCTTACAGATGTTGTAATCTGGAATTGATGAAGGAAATTACTTTTTGTAATGATTATTTAGGAAAGAGGACAGCAATCCTTTGACTGATTGGGATGGTATTTAGATGATTCAGTTGTTATGTTGTTCATTCTTTTTGATACTTAATTCTTGATTGATGTTCATAGTAACGTTTCATAAAAGCAGGGTTCTTTTATTGAGACAGTTAATTAAAAGCACCTCATTTTAATGACAAGTGCTTAATATGCTCAGTTCAATGAACTGACCCGTGCAAGTAATTTTGCAGATGGAACTTGAGTAAAACGAAGACATGGTTGTTTTCTGATACTTCTTTTGATTGTCTGAAGATGGATTGTATTTGATAGCTATTATTCCTCTATGAGGAATTGAGAAAAGAAGAAATTACATTCTTCTATCTTATGAGTTGTAATGTGGTTTAATATAAACAAAGTCCAGTCATTTGGACTGGCAAATGTATAAATTATGAAATGGATTGATGAATACAAATACAAGTGTGATATTTTAATGACTGTATCAGTTTGATATTGTTGAATAAGTTGGGAATATAACATTATCCCTTGATTTGGAATTATTCAATTGTTCATGAATGAATTAAAAAGGAAATGACATCTATTCTTACCTAAATGCAACTCTTACGTTGAAATGTGCAATTAGTTCATACTTGGGTTAAGATGAATTTTTAATTGACAATAAAAAGGATTAGGAAGAACATGATCTCTTAACTGAAAGGTATTCGGGATTAGCTTGAAAGCTAAGGAATATCAAATAACTTAGGAGCAGCCAAACCTCGTATTCGGACTCCGTTAATAGCCTCGAATGTTAAATTCAGAAAGTAAGGATATGGGAAAAACATATCCATGGTTAACAGACCTTAAATATGTAAAGTTAAGGAGAATAAATGAATATATTCATTGAGAATTAGACCTCGTTTAGATGACGTCTAATAGGATGGAATTCTAAATTTGTTTACGATTGTGGGAAACTTGGTTAAGTTTAATAACTTAAACTTATTAAGTCTATCGGTATGAACCAAGTAGAGAAAATGCAACCCTTCGGTATGAAGGAGGAGATGCGTAGTAAGCTATAAGATGGATTAAGTATCTCTTAGCTACATACAACCGTAACAAGAATGAGGATAAAGGATCAGCATGGTTCTTTGAAAGTTGATCTTAAATATTAAGATCATAACCAAATCACACTTGAGCTAGATGTGTACTCTTGATGGGAGGATTCCGTAGGACATTGACATACGCCAGCTACAACATGGTGTCTTCATGAAGGTGGGGCCTTCATGACGACACAATGTTATAGCTGACATATTACAATGCCCTCCTGAATTAAATCATCAAGATTACATAAGCTGGATACTAAGTTCTTGGCTGGGGATAGGAATGTGATCACGTATACGGAGTGACTCGGAAGACTAAAGGTAACCAGACACATGGAGTTGTCTAGGGACGACACCATATGTCTGCATATCTTTAGTTACCATGAGTAACTTCCTATACTCGTTCATATTGCTAGTTGGAGTTTGACCTTAAATTGGAAGGATTGGTAGAGACTAGGAAAGACCATTCTAGATAACAGACAAAGTGAGGTGAAGGACGTATTCCATTGGTGTGTATCACATCCTAGAATATGATCATGCAAAGCATGTGAAAATCTTTGGCCAAAGTATCGCAAGTGCTGGTTGCGTTGTCCTAATCACCTAGTTTAAGATGTAGGATATCAGATGAATATCGATATGAGATATTCGAGATAGGCTTCTTAAATGGATCACTTGATAACAGAAATGGTAAGAGAACCTTGTATATACATTATACTATGCGTTAATTAACATGAAGGATCGGGTAAGTTCTTTGAGTCATGAAATGAGAGATCGCTGAAACTCCGAGCCATGAAATGGGAGATCGGTAGTTCTTGAGTCATTTACTGACAGATATGGAATCTGTTATATGATTGGATGGCATCTTGAATGTGTGTTCCATATTGCAAATATGTGAACAAAGAACATTAGTTTTAAAGGGAAATTGTGTGATCCAAACTGCATTATTTGACATGAGAGAACAATTATTAAAACTTGAACGTGTTTGAATTATATAATTCATAACAGGACGCGTTGTATATAAAAAAATAAAATAAAAAAATTTCCCTTGTTCGGTATCTTAAAATGGGGATGTAACATCTTGGTATCGAGTGAAGGTTAAAACTCTTGGACCTAATGAGTCCACAATATTAATAAGGTTTACATTTTCTTATTGAACAGAAAATGGTCAGAATAAGAGGGAATGCTGCGAATAACCCATTACTGGGTGGAGAAATAGCTACTGCTCAAAAGCTGGATGAAATCCTTACTACCCTACTAGATACGAGAGATCGTCTGACTGTTTTGGAACAAAAGTCAATGGGAAATGAAGAGGAGGAGGAAGAAGCTGATATAAATGATCAGCCACCTCCTGTGGACAACACCAATGGAGGCAATCCGGGTGTAGATAATAATAATGTGAATGCTCCTAATCATCCTGAAAATAAAAGGGCAAGATTAGCAATCGAACTTATAAATGACATAAAGAGAATAAGTCCTCCAAAGTTTGAGGAAAACCCTTGGGGACAGAGCCGAGAATTGGCTCGGTGAAATGGAGAAATACTTTGCAATAAGAAACTTCTCCGAGGAGACCAGAGCGATATGGGGAGCATATCAGCTTTCTCATGAAGCATCATCATGGTGGGACAACCGTAAGGTTGAGTTGAATATTGTCGAATCAAACATAACTTGGGATCAATTTAAGGGTTACTTTAGGCAACGATGGCTTCCTCAACTCTATTTTGATAGGAAAATGACTGAATTTCAGAACTGGTCGCAAGGAAGGCTGACGATGAAAGAATATTGGGAAGGGTTTACTAAACTCCTTAACTATGTGCCGCAGTACCAAGATGACGAGAAGTTCAGAATACAGAAGTTCATAATGGATTGAATCCCATCATTGGTGGTGAAGTGGATGTCTACGGCCCAACCACCATGGAAGGAGTTGTCGAAAAGGCAATTAGACAGGAACAAAAATTGAGAGTAATTTCTGCTCATAGTTAAGAGATAAGGAAGAATATTCCCAATTCTTCTTCATCTCTCGCACCTAAAAGGGGGCCTTGGAAAAGGTTTGGTGTGAAAAAAAAAATTGTTGTAGATAATAACAAGAAATCTGAATGATCAAACCCAGTAAATAGTGTGTGGAACTGACTTCACAAAAGGTAGTGGCATTGGACAAATGTCCTATGGAAGCTAGAATGATAACTTCAAAGTGGTAACAAATTTGAGCCTAGAAAAGGACCGGTTGGAGGATGCTTCAACCGTGTGGAAAGGACCACTGCGCGAATCACTTTCCTCTCGAAGAAGGATGACCACAATCGAGTAGCATAGGATACACGCCGCAGTGGCTAATGACATGCTTCTGAAAAGTAAGTTACGCCTATAGAAGTTGGGTAAGTTATTCGGTACACTGTAGTCATACTTTTTGATACTAGTGTAGACACCTATAATTACGCCCAAGCAATTTAAATACTTAAATTGTGCTAATTATCCCCTTTCTCACAAATCAACGACATATCATCAAAAGCACTCATTTTCCCTCATATCATCATTAATTAATTACACTAAGCTAATTAATTAAGTTGCCTATCCAACAAATACCCTAATTAACAACCTTCTATTAATAAATCACCCCTTCTACCTAGACTAATTAATTATTATTAATTAATTAGCTTTCCCTTCCATTTAACCAATAAATCAATATTTAATTGATTTAATCCCCTTATAATAGCCTAAATCGCACTAATATTCCTCTAATTGGCTTCTATAAGCTTACACCTACCTATTAATTAATCACCTTTGATTAATTAAAATACCCCCAACTCACATGACTTGCTAAATATATTAAACCCTTCTAAAGTAAGGTTACTTTTAATAAAGCAACCTTATCCATTCTTAATCATGTTTTACCTTTTATCCCACATTCATGAGAATGTGTTGAATCTTTTATCCTTTGGGCTATATAAAGAGCCCTCCACCTACCTTTTTACTTACACCTAAACTTTCTAAGAGAGAAAATGCAAAGCATATAGCAAAGATACTAAGAGCTTTCACCTTGCCCTTTTGAGAGTTCATCATCTTGAAGAGTTAAGCCTCTTTCTTAAAGTGCTTGGGTCATATGGGAGGTGTCAAAAGGGTCTTGTAGCCCAACTTTGATTAGCCCCCATTCCTAGGTTCTTGGAACATTAAGGACAACTATTTTGATAGCCATGGAGCTTACTTAGGTCCATTCATTTATTTTTTGTTAGAGAATAGAGGAGTTTAGATATTTAGCATTGTTAGTTTCAAAGTTTGTATTGATGAATGCTAGCATCTAACCCTTGTTTAATTCTTATCATGATGGTGTTTATGCTTTGTTTTAGCTAAATTGTAGAACTATTTTAGGTGGTAGTTCTTGTTTCATTTGATTTAGCATTAAGCAAAGTATACATGCACACATTTGGCATGCCTGGTGGGACATACTCCATTGTCCTTTGCACTTAATTTCAAGTTTTTGTAGTTAAGTTTTATTTTTGGTTACTAACCCTCTTTTACACATGTTGATCTAACTTGTTTTTCTTAACATGTTTTGTTGAGTTTGCATGTGTTGGGTCTTCCTTGTAGGTATGAAGGAGGTGAAGTGCTGTCAAAATTGGAATTGAGGGGAAAATTTCAAGATTTCACCATGTTTTCATTTTTAGAGCTTACTTTTTCATCATTTTACATGCTAGTTTTGTCAATTTCTTGAAAATTTTCAATTCTTGAGCATATAGGTTAGTGTTTGATAGTTCTGAGTCTTCTATTTACATATTAATGTGGTGGGTTTCTTTCAAAATTTAAATCTTGGTGAGAAAATTTCAAGATTTCATCATGTTTTCATTTTTAGAGCTTACTTTTTCATCATTCTACATGCTAGTTTTGTCAATTTCTTGAAAATCTTAAATTCTTGAGCATGTATGTTAATGTTTGATAGCGTTGAGTCTTCTATTCATATATTAATGTGATGGGTTGTTGTCAAAATTGAATCTTGGTTGGAAATTTTTTCCCATTTTGTAGATTAAGGGACGTTTTTTTTGACATTTTTTGAGTGCATGTCAAGTGCACACCCATGAGCATAAGAGCATATGCGTAACCCATCTTCCGAAGGCCATAAATTTTGCTCCCGAACTTGAAATGACTCCATTTTTTTGCGTTGGAAAGGTATTGAAGTTAAATATGCAATGAAAACATAAATTTGGGATTTATACTTACAGAAGTTGCAGGTTTTTCTGTTATTTTAAAACTGGTCATTTTCTAACATGTCTAATGTTTTGATGAATGTTGTATTTCCATGCTTACTCGATTTAGACCAAAGCGTGTGTATGCTCTTCTCTTGAACCTTTTTGTGATATTGAGAATAAAAAACAACTTTTATCTCTATCTTGTTAACATTGGGATTAAACTTAGAAACTTGATTATTCATTTTTCTTAAGGGAATGAACCTTTTACAAAGCATTTTTCAATGGTCCTTTGATTTGAAGTTTTCCATTTCTATATAGTTGGGATAAAGTTTGTGTATGCTCTTCTCTTGCACCTTAGGGTGATCTTGAGAATCAAAAGCAACTTTAGTCTTCATTTTATAACATTTGGTAAATTGAAAACTTCATCTTTCACTTTTGGTTTAAAGGAATGAACATTTATCAAGAATTTTGTATGGTTCATTGATTGAAAAGATTTTCTTTATTTTTTAGTTGGATTATTTTTTGTGTTTTCTCTTCTCTTGCATCCTTGGATGATCTTGAGAATCAAAAGAAACTCTTAATCCTTTTTTAAATAATGTGATTTTCTTGGAGAACTATTAACACTTAAGTGCAAGACCTAAAAACGCTTGTCAAAGAAAGGAGGAATCAAAACAAAATCAAAAACTACTAATACAGTTGTTATACAGGTTGCCAAAAGGTGTTCAATCAAACCACACCTAATTAAACAAGATAAAAAGAACAACATATTCAAAACATTATATTGTAGGTTTCGGAAAAGGGTACGTCCCTCTCCACTCAACTGGAACATAACCCCTTTGGCATAACGCCTTAAGCTACAACAATGGGGGTGGTTCCAGGAACCCCAAAGTAGTCCATGCAAGAGGGAACCTTGTGGACGAAACGGGAAGTGCTCCACACTACCTACTTGACTAGTGATTCCTTTGTGAGATAGCATTATAGGTTGTCCATTGTGGTGACCCCAGTGATAGTACACGTAGATGCACTAGTTGCTTATTGTTTTTGAAGGGGGTAAAGTAAAGCTGAGATACTCCCAAACTAGTCAGTGTAACTTTTTGGGTAAATCGCGCTCGCTCGTGGCAACTTTGTAACACCTACGGCAAGAGAACCACTTAGGAGAATATAATTTGGCTAGGAGCCCACTTTGATCACTTTAAAACAGTGTTGAGTTGTGAACCTTCTTTTTGAGAAACGTGTGACGTATTACTTTCACCTAGTTTTTACTTACCTTAGGGAAAGGCAAAACTTTGCAAGTGAGACTAGCATTTTTTGTCATTTTTTCTTGATTTATTTCCTTCATATTCTTTTGACACTTTGTTGATCAAAAGAGGTGTGATTACCTTTGTGTTTCCATTCGACTATTTCCCTCACTTTTATGTCCGTTTACGCCCATCCATGTTTGTAATTTGGGTTAGTTAAACATCTAAAGTGAGTGGAGGTGTTTTCACGTCATTTGGTAGCCATTGTGATCTTGATACCCACGTCAAGATCATCATTGTAGTTAGGCATGGTTCATCATTGTGGACTTCCATAGAGGAGTTAACTTGTTTGTCTCGTATCATTACAATATTGATATTTACATCTTGTTTCTTGTAAACTTGACATAAATACCTATATTATGCAGTTATTACCGCACACATTCTTAACTATTCCTAGCTATACTTTGAGAATTTTTTTGTTCAGTTTTATTATTACCTTGATTTCAAAAGGTGTTAGGCACTACCATTTGTGCATGTTATATCAATAACAGCTCGATATCAATACTTCACTTTCTTGCAAAGTGGGTTAACATATCTTGGTGATATTGTTGTGTCATTCACAAATCGTAATTGGCACTTTTTGAGATATAGGTCTTAATCAGACTTGAGCTTGCTCATCGTATATCTTGATTTGGATATTGCATTTAACTTCATGTATTTACTTACATCTTGTTCATTTCTTTGAACTTGGCATAAGTGGAGACATCTTGTTAATCATCTGGCATTACAAATTACTTTGAAACGTAGTCTAGGAAGTACTTCATTTGATTAAGTTTTGGTACCAAACGATTGTTTCATTGGTGACTTTATCTTTCTATCACATTGATATTCTCACACTGTTAATTTACTCTTAACACGTACATCTTGTGTTTCACTTAGGGGTAGTCATTGAATTTTGAACAAATATACAACTTACCTTAGTGAAACTTATCATGAAAACATGGCTCCCAAGACGCATCTAGGTTTAAAGAAACAAACATATGAGGAACAATAGGCACAAGCTTGGGAAACCTCTAACAAATAAGGGTCAAACCCATTTATCAGACACGATCTAGGACCACTATTTTCTACAGAAAAGGAAATAGAAGAAATGGTTGACCATAGTGGAAACAAATTAGAATCACCACACGTAGACTTTGATTTTGACCCCACTCTACTAGATGAGTTTCTCCTTAGAAATAAAGATAGAGTTTTGGCACGGGTCATGGAATTAGGGGCCAAATTGCCCACCGAGAATGAACCAATATTACCTACAAATGACACTACTAAGGAAGAACGCCCCCTTATCAATATGGAAGATATTTTAACAGGTGGGCATGCTTCCACTTCTTACGCAGAAAATGATAAAGTGGTAGGGCATAGAATACCCCTCATCAAAGTGCCATGAAGAAACAAGATAGAACATGAGACAGGGGAAGAACCTCCACAATACGAAGAGGAAGAACCTTTAGAAGAAGAAGACACAAACCAAGTCACAATCCAACAACAACTCAGTAACCTAAGCTGACAACTAGCTTTGCTTACTTTCCAGGTACAGAAAGACACAAACAAGAACATTCAAAAGTCAAAGCCTAAGTTTAGGATCCACAAACTCCATCGAGAAAACCAAGGAGAAGAAGACACAGGGTATCATCATGTACACATCCCCGCTTCTCCCACTAAAGAACAATTGCTCGCACAAGAAGTGCAATCTATGAAAGCAACACTTGCGAGCATACAAGAAAGCAATATAGGGAGTATTAGGAAATACCAATATGAAGAACTATGCCCCTATCTTTTTGACAAGACAATGACCCTTCAACCCTTTCCAAAGAAATTTGATATGCCAAAGTTTGACAAATACAAAGGAAAGGGATACCCAAGGGATCATGTTAAAGATTTCTACATGGCATGTCAAGAGGTGTCTTATAGTGATAATTACCTCATCAGACTTTTTCCTAAGAGTCTCGGAGGTCAAGCATTGGAATGGTTTACGTGCTTACCACAAGGATCGATTTTCACCTAACCAGAATTGGCGGAAAGATTCGTGTGTCATTTCTCGTATAACACAGAGAGTGACATCACCATGGAAGACTTGTGCGAGAACAAAACAATGCCCAAATGAGACCTACGCTAGCTTCCTCCAACAATGGAGACGGATAGCTAGTCGCTTCCCTTGCGCTTTCCCTAAGAAGCAGCTGGTCAGTATTTTCATCCCTAATCTCAACCCAGATATAGCTTTCCACCTCCAAATGCATTATGTCCACACCTTTGAGGAGGTTATCGAGAAAGGGATTCAAATAGAAAAGGCTCTCATTGCCAAAGGCACCCTCAAAACCCAATCTAAAGACAACCAAAGTGTCAAACCCACTGAAAAGCCGAAGATCTTTAACAAAAACAAAAACATGGTGGGAGACGGAATCACTGATTCCAAACGTGTTCAAACAATCCAAACCAGTCAACCTTTTAAATTGGCAAGGGCCCAATTCAACCACCACGAAATTGATGAACATTCACCTCCCTCAATGAGCCGTTGTTCGTCATACTAAAATAGTTGGATGTGACCCACATGATGACCTATCCTACAACGCAACCGTTTGATGACAACGCTCCTAAACCTTCATGGTATAAGGAGCATGAATACTACGAAATGCATCGTGTTAAAGGTCATAAAATAGATAAATGTTTGTGACTTCGCCACTATATTCAAGACCTCATTAACAACGGGAGATAGAGGTGGATAACCCTAGCCACATGAAAACACCTAACGAGAAGATGGGGATTTATAAGGAACCATTCCCAACCATGATAAGTCGGAAAAGGAAAAACTAGATCGGGGAGAGTCATCCCAAACCTATAAAGCCGTGAATTACTTGTATACCAAGAGAGATAACAATCATTATGATTCACTTATCAGATGTATTCGCTCCCCTGCTGACCATGTCAACACCATCTGGATTAAGGGAAAGGACTGTCTTTGTGGTAATAAGGCATGCCCGCCTCGTAATTCGAGACCCTCTCATTGACCCGCATCTTGGTAAGTATAACCTTTTAGAACAACTTGAGAAGACGTCTGCTAAGATTTCGATCTTAGACCTTCTCAAGATTTCTAATGTACATAAGGACATCCTGTATCAAACTCTTCAGGGGTCGGGAGTGCCTTTAGAAGTCGATCCTACGTACCTTCAAGCCACGGTGGCAAATATTGCACCAAGTGAGCATCTCACTTTCAACCATAAGGAGGTCCCTACCAATAATCCTACACATAATCTTCCCTTATACATTGAGGTAGTTGTTACCCGCAGGAAAATCAAATGAGTGCTTGTGGATAACGGATCTGGATTGAACATCTGCACGCTTAAATTAGTCAAACAATTGGGACATACAGAAGAAGATCTTGAGTCCCATATCATCACTATCACCGCATACTACAACGTGGAAAGAGAGTCAGCAGGAACCATTACGCTGTCAATAGAGGTGGGCTCCACTTGCCATCAGACAAAGTTTCACGTCTTAGACTTGGAACTTCCATATAATATGCTTCTAGGTTGACCATGGATCCATGCCATGCAAGCAGTGCCATCAACATTTCATCAATGCATCAAGGTGAAGCACGAGGGACATACAGTAACAATACCAGAAGACTCAGAGCCATTTGCTCATTGTAGAGCTCTTAATAGCTTTGCACAAAAGGGTACATACACATGTCCCTCCATAGATATAGCTGTCCCTCTTCATTTTGAGGCCATGGAATCTCAAGTAGATTCAAATTCTCTTAGTTCTTGCACTCATGGGGCATCTACTTCAACATCTCCATTTAATTCATGGGAGATGAAAATTATGGAATATGGCTGTGGGGAGTATAATGTATAACAAGCGCTCTTGGTTTCTGACCTCTCCTTGTCGCCCAAGACTAGAGGTCGACCCAACTACTACTTCAGGAGACCTAGAGAGGAACACACTATTGGGTTGTTCCTACCTGGAGGCTTGTTAGCTGAGGAAAAATTACTTGATCCACCTACTACTTGGGTCCCTGAGGACACTCAGCCATCTTGTTATCAAACCCTGAGAATATGAAAAATCTAGCAGAATGATGTACTCTATGGGCTACAAAGGCCTAGGATGTGGGAGGAATGAACAAGGACAAAGAGAACCAATCCCTCTTCCACATTTCAAAACAGAAAGATATGACATTGGGATTCGCCCTTATGGAGCACACCCCAACGATCAAGATGCGACTTGTTCTGAGCATGAGGATAGCTCCGATTATCTAGACAGCGATACAGATTCCTATTGTAGCCAATATGAGGATCTGGCCTCAATGAACCTTTTCATGAATAACGCTTTCCTAACCATCACCCCCACTGAACCAACCCTTGACCTTATATACCCCTCCCTTATTGAATGGGACCAACAACGTCACATGCCACTAGATTTATTTGAGAACGACGAGGCTATTGTAGATTTCATGGGCATAAGGGATACAATTCCCATTGGAGATCACAAGAAGGGTTTCTTTATCGACTTAGACACCTGTGCCTACTTCGGCGAGGAGGCTGAACTTCATGGTTAGTAAAATTTAAAGAAAAGTGAGGGCAAGAGTTCTAAAGAAAAGCCTCAAGCAAAAATTGAAGTCCAAGTCACACAGTGAAAACCTATTTGAGGCATTGGCTAACAAACAAATAATAAAATCAAAGGACAAACAAAGTGACCATGCCAAGGATGAAAATCTCATAGAGACATCCTTGGATGAAGATCTCAACCTACCTCCCGATCCCACGCGTATGGAGGATTTATCAAAATTGTTAGTTGAAGAAACCATTGATGTCAATATTGGTACTAAAGAAGATCCCAAGATAGTAAAATTGGGAGCATCACTCTCGACCAAAAAACAAAAGCGTTCACTATGCTCTGTGAGAGTTTATTGATGTGTTCGCATGGTCTTACAAAAACATGCTCGGCTTAGATCTAACTTTGGTTGTGCATAACCTAGTTGTGCAGGAAGATGCTAAGCCTATCAAACAGAAGCTTTGAAAGATGCACCCAAGAGTGGCCTTGTTAGTTAAAGAAGAGTTGGAAAGGTTGCTTGCAGCTAGGATTCATCAAGCCAATTGATTATTTTGAATGGATATCAAACATTGTTCTGTCTAGAAGAAGCCTATTGGTATCCAAATTTGCTGCATGATTTTAGGGACATCAATAAATCTTTCCCTAAAGATGACTTTATGTTGCCCAACATTGACATGATTATTGACTCAACCGCAGGGTATGAAATGCTATCACTTATGGATGGATTTTCGGGTTATAATCAAATTAAGATCACTGAGGAAGACCAACACAAAACAGCTTTCACAACTCCTTGGGGCACCTTCTATTATCAGGTGATGCCATTTGGCCTTAAGAATGTGGGAGCAACTTATCAGTGGGCCATGACAGTAATATTTCATGATATGATTCATGACATCATGGAAGACTACATAGATGACATCCTGGGAAAGTCCAAAACAAGAGAGGATCATCCTATCATTTTGTGGCGTATCTTTGAACACCTGCGTGAATACAAAGTCAGGCTAAATCCAAAGAAGTGTGTCTTCGGTGTGCTATCTGGGAAACTATTAGGCTTCATCATGTCAAGATGAGGTATTAAGGTAGACCCTGCTAAAGTGTCTGTCATCACAAAAATGCCTCCACCTAAGAATATCAAGCAACTGTGTAGCTTACAAGGGAAAATTCAAGCCATTCGCTGCTTTATCTCCCAGCTTGCAGATAAATGTCACACATTCACTCATTTGCTTAAGAAGGACATCGCTTTCATCTGGGGACCTAAGCAACAACAAGCCTTTGCTTTGCTTAAATAGTACCTGGCTAATCCACCTGTCCTCATGCCTCCCACTCCAGGAGAACCACTTTTGCTCTATATTTCCACTACGTAATATGCTATTGGTGCACTACTCACCCAATATGACCTTAGCCATAAAGAGAAAGTAGTGTACTATCTGAGTCGCACCCTCATCACCTATGAACGTAATTATCCTCAGATTGAAAAGGCTTGCTTGGCCGTTGTTTTTACCTTTCAGAAACTTTGCCATTACCTACTAAATACTAAGACCAAGCTCATATCCAAGGTCGACCCACTCAAGTATTTGTTGTCCAAACCCGCCCTCACAGGTAGAATGGCTAATTGGATCATTCTACTCAGTGAGTTTGATATAGAATTTGTCCATCAAAAATCAATTAAAGGACAAGTACTTGCTGACCAGCTAGCGGAAGCACCTTTGCAAAGCACAAAACCTTTGAGTCTAGATCTGCCAGATGCATCTTTGCTCTACATTGAAGAATCTATCGTATGGCAGATACATTTTGATGGTTCGGGTGCGGGAGTGGTCCTTATTAATCCTTCGAGTGATCCTATACCATAGGCTTTCCACCTAGCCTTCCTTACATGAACAACATTACGGAATATGAAGCACTCATTGCAGGGATGAAGCTAGCCATCAAGTGTAATATTCGGCATGTTAAGGTTGTAGGTGATTCATAGCTAATCATCAAATAGGTTAATGATGAGTATAAAGTTAAGGATGACAAGCTCATACCTTACAAGAAGTTGGTGGAAACTCTAAAGGAGTATTTTGTGTGCATTACCTTTGAGTAGATCCCAAGAGCGCAGAACAAATCGGCAGATGCTATGGCAATGGTGGGATCTATGCTTCGTATTCCGCCAGGGAACAATGATATGCCATTTTTGTAGAAAATCTACACCAGCCCACGTATGACGTACTTGGAATATTTCCGGCTTGTGAGGTTGTTGGTCCCTATTCCCCGTGGTACGAACCCATTTTCACCTATCTTAAGGATAGTACTTTCCCTCCCAATATCTCTCATTCTGAAAAGCAAAGCTTGATTCGCCAGATAGCCCGTTACACCCTTTTAGGAGGTACACTTTATCATCGTGGCTATGATGGGAATCTATTACGTTGTCTGGATGTGACGGAGTCAATCCAGGCAATTAAAGAAGTACACGAAGGAGTATGCGGAGCACATACAAATGGAATGGTCTTGGCTAAGAAACTGTTAAGAGTAGGTTACTATTGGCCCACCATGGAAACTGATTGTTGTAATTATGTTAGAAAATGTGTGCTTTGCCAAAAGTATGGAAATTTCATCCATGCTCCATCACAACCATTGCAACCAATCACTACCCCGTGGCCATTCTCCAAGTGGGGACTTGATCTAATAGGGAAGCTTACTCCTACCTCATCTGATGGTCATACACATATCATCACAGCTACAAAATACTTTACAAAATGGGTGGAGGCTGTCCCTTTAACCTATGTCACAGGAGCATAGATTTCTAAATTCATCATGAATCACATTATTTGTCGATATGGTATCCCTGCAGCCATTGTCACAGATAATGGGAAGTCATTTAAGAACAAAATTGTGAAAGGTCTTTGCCAACGGTTCCAAATCAGATTGAAATGGTCCACACCATATTACCCTTAGGGTAATGGACAAGCTGAGGCAACAAACAAGACTTTGGTAAGGATAATGGAGAAGATGGTTAGCAAAACTAGTCGAAACTGGCACCTACAAATCCACCTAGCCCTTTGGGCCTACCAAACATCAATTTGCACTCCTACGGGTGTGACACCATATTCCCTAGTGTTCGGGATAGAATCTATCATCCCTTTAGAGATTGAACTCCCATCCCTGTGAATTTCTCTTCGGGACTATTTGGATAAGGATGAAGATTACCGAGTGGCAAGATTGGCTGAATTAGAGCTCCTGGATGAGAGGTGCATTTGTGCTCTTAATCACCTGAAGGTATATCAACACAGAATCTCCCGCAACTACAACAAGAGAATCATCCCTCGCCAGTTTGAGGTGGGTGATTTAGTTATGAAGGAGAACCAGTTCAACACCAGAGCAGAGTGAGAAAAGAAAGGGAAGTTTGAACCACACTGGTTAGGACCCTATGTCATAGTTGCCAAGTATGGCATAGGGGCATACAAGTTGGCTCACCCCAATGGTGATGAGCTCCAGGAGCCCATGAATTCCATGCATCTTAAGAGGTTTTATGCCTAAACATGGCACAAGAAAGTCATAAAAATCACAAAAAAATTATAAAAACATAAAAAAAAAAAACAAATCAGAAAAAGAAAAAGAGAAAACAGGTCGTCCACTAGTGAAAACCACGCAATTGTGGCACTTTGGACAAGTCCTTGGGTGAAAACTAGTTTCCGGTGCCTCGGGAGGATTTTTTGTTCAAAAGCATTCTGTATTAGAAGGGTAGTTGTCTTTTTCTGGACCTAGTTCTACCTTTGAGTTTCCTTGTGCACACCATCTAGTCCAGCCTTGATCCGGCTTTGCCTTCTTCTATTCATCTGTAAGGTACGTGGTCTTTCATTATTTCCCATCTTACGCTAGGGGAAACTCAATGACTTCACCTTCTTATTCATAAGCGCATGGCTTCGCCCTTGTATATATTCCCCACCTAACACCGGGGCATCCATGCTTTCTTGGTTACCTGCATATAGCCGTGGAAAACTGTTAAAAACACAAAAACAATAGAAACATTGTTTTGAGAAAACACAAAAACAATAGAAAATTGTTTCACAAAACACAAAAACAATAGAAAATTGTTTCACAAAACACAAAAACAATAAAAAATTGTTTCGAGAAAACACAAAAACAATAGAACATTGTTTTGAGAAAACACAAAAACAATAGAAAATTGTTTCACAAAACACAAAAACAATAGAAACATTGTTTTGAGAAAACACAAAAACAATAGAAAATTGTTTCACAAAACACAAAAACAATAGAAACATTATTTCGAGAAAAACACAAAAACAATAGAACATTGTTTCAAGAAAACAACAAAAACAATATATATATATGTATATGTATATATCAAAAAATCTAAAAACAAGGCAAATTTTTCAAAAATTCCTAAAAAGTAAAACACCCTACAAAATGGTAACTTGCTTCTTATGGCTGAAACTTGTGTCTTGCGCATGGTATTTTCTCCATATCCTATTGGTTTGTCTCACATATTCCCGATTAATACAACTCACGAATCACTTTGGATTCACAACCATTCACAAAAGCTAGCTACTTGCTTCGTCGTACTCACTGGGCACTTTTGGCTGCTGGTCTTTGTTTCGTTGAGCACACATGCTTTTCATGGACCCCGTGTCCATTTTCATTTCCCCTTACATGTATCCTTGCTTGGGGCATCATTTTTAACCCTTGTCGTCAATCACGAACTTGTGGATCTCTTCAGCACTGATAACAAAACATTTGTACAATTGTCTTGACCGTTGTTGGGTTAGATATGTGCGTTCGTACTTGTTTTCCCTGTTATATGAGCTTGTTTCCTTCTCGTATTGCATTGCATTATTGTATGTTGCATGGAGTTGGTACTTTTAGCAATGGACAATTGTTTGTAGTATGGATTTTCATGTCATTCTACCTTTGTCGTATGCTTATATTTTTCATAAGGACCGATGATGTAGTTCCTATGGCAATATGATGACATCAAATTTGTTCCAAACAAATAAGCAGCTAGAGGTTAAGCTCTTTTCTCCCCTCATCCATATTTCTTCTACACCACTTCCCTTTCACCCCTAATTCTCCCTCTCCTCGGGGCATCCTGCCTCGTCCCCATTCTTCTACCTACTTCTCATATTTTTCGATCGTCGATCGGCTTCCTTCATCACCCCATCAACACTCGAGGGGGCATCTCTCCCTCCTACTAATTTTTCTTCTATCCCTTCAAAATATCTTCTATCTACTATCTTTGAAGTGGCATCACTTACACCACCCCAAATAGTGGAAAATGTAAACACCTATAATTACGCCGAAGTAATTTAAATACTTAAATTGTGCTAATTATCCCCTTTCTTGCAAATCAATGACATGTCGTCAAAAGCACTCATTTTCCCTCGTATCATCATTAATTAATTACACTAAGCTAATTAATTAAGTTTCCTATCCAACAAATACCTAATTAACGACCTTATGTTAATAAATCACCCCTTCTACTTAGACTAATTAATTATTATTAATTAATTAGCTTTCCTTCCATTTAACCAATAAATCAATATTTAATTGATTTAATCCCTTATAATAGCCTAAATCACACTAATATTCCTCTAATTGGCTTCTATAAGCTTACACCTACCTATTAATTAATCACCTTTGATTAATTAAAATACCCCAACTCCCATGACTTGCTAAACATGTATTAAACCCTTCTAAAGTAAGGTTACCTTTAATAAAGCAACCTTATCCATTCCTAATCATGTTTTACCTTTATCCCACATTCATGAGAATGTGTTGAATCCTTTATCCTTTGGGCTATATAAATATCCCTCCACCTACCTTTTTACTTACACCTAAACTTTCTAAGAGAGCAAATGCAAAGCATATAGCAAAGAGACTAAGAGCTTGCACCTTGCCCTTTTGAGAGTTCATCATCTTGAAGAGTTAAGCCTCTTTCTTAAAGTGCTTGGGTCATATGGGAGGTGTCAAAAGGGTCTTATAGCCCAACTTTGATTAGCCCCCATTCCTAGGTTCTTGGAACATTAAGGACAACTATTTTGATAGCCATGGAGCTTACTTAAGTCCATTCATTTATTTGTTGTTAGAGAATAGAGGAGTTTAGATATTTAGCATTGTTAGTTTCAAATTTTGTATTGATGAATGCTAGCATCTAACCCTTGTTTAATTCTTATCGTGATGGTGTTTATGCTTTGTTTTAGCTAAATTATAGAACTATTTTAGGTGGTAGTTCTTGTTTCATTTGATTTAGCATTAAGCAAAGTATACATGCACAAAAATGGAGCTACCGAATACTTTATTTCTACTAAACTTGCAATGAAATTAAGAAGAAAGGCTGAACGAATGGATAAAACATGGACAATGCATTATGGGAATAATGCTACCCATACAGTTGAAATGTGCCTTTTTGGGGCAATTCTTGACTTGCCCAGTTTCTCCACCAAAGTTGACCTGTATGTCACTCCTTTAGGATCATATGATATCATTATTGGAGTTAACTGGTTGGTAGAACATAAGGAAAAAGTCAACTATTATGAAAAACAAATTTGTTGTTTTGATGACCTGCAGAAAGCAGTAGTCATTCAAGGTGTAAAACGTGAAGTTGCAATTAGGAAACTGATAGCTATGCAACTAAAAATGGCTAAAAATAGAGGCTGCACTTTGTATGTAGTAAAAATGACGAGAAAATGCTTTGAGGAAGATAATGATTACATGGAAAGATATCCATTGTTAAGGGGTTTCAGTGATGTGTATTTGGAGGAATTGCTAGGTCTTCCACCCAAACGAGAGTTTGAATTTGCAATAGAAATCAAGTCGGGAACTGAACCCATATCTAAGGCACCTTATAGAATGACCACCCTCAAGTTGGTAGAGCTAAAGGCTCAATTACAGGAACTTTTGACTAAGGGGCTGATAAGACCGAGCGTCTCACCATGGGGAGCACCGGTAATTTTTGTAAAGAAAAAAATGGCACATTGAGGCTGTGCATTGACTATAGAATGCTGAACAAGGCAACTATTAAGAATCGATACCCACTTCCTAGGATTGATGATCTATTCAACCAGATGCGAGGAGCATCAGTCTATTCAAAAATAGATCTTCGATCTGGATATCATCAGCTGAGAATAAAGGAAGAAGATATTCATAAAACAGCTTTTAGAACAAGGTACGAGCATTATGAATTCACGGTGTTACCTTTTGGGTTGACCAATGCACCTGCCACCTTCATGAATCTGATGAACAATATTTTTCAGGAATACTTAGACAAGTTTGTGCTTGTATTCTTAGACGACATTCTTATATACTCTAAAAATGTTGAAGAGCACCAAGAACATTTAAGGATAGTGTTGGAAGTTTTAAGAAAGAGGAAGTTGTATGGTAAACTGTCTAAATGTTCCTTTTATGATGCAAAGGTGCATTATTTGGGACACGTTATAAGCAAGAATAGAATAGTTGTAGACCCTTCAAAGATCATAGCTATAACCGAGTGGACTGCACCTAAGAACATGCATGAAGTGAGAAGCTTCATGGGCTTGGCAGGATATTATCGAAAGTTTGTTAAGGACTTTTCAAAAATTGTTGCCCCAATCACTTCACTGCAAAAGAAGGATAAGAAATTTGTCTGGACGGACAAATGTGAAACTGCCTTTAAAAATTTAAAGGAACAGTTAACTACAACACCTATTTTAACTGTACCAGACCCAAATGGAAATTTTATGGTTGTAACAGATGCATCAGGAGAAGGCCTTGGAGGTATTCTGTTACAGAATAACCATGTCATAGCTTATGAAAGTAGAAAGCTTAAGTTACATGAACAGAATTATGCTCCACATGACCTAGAGCTCGCTGCCATTGTTCATGCACTTCAAATGTGGAGGCATTACCTTTTAGGAAAACCTTTTGAGTTAAAAACTGACCATCTGGGGTTGAAGTATATTTTTACTCAGCCAAATCTGAATGTAAGGTAGCGAAGATGGTTAGAATTTTTGTCTCAGTATGATTTTGATATAAGCTACATCAAAGGAAAGGAAAATAGAGTGGCAGATGCTCTGAGTCGAAGGAAGCATATCTCTGCTCTTATAACGTTAAGAACTCAGTTTAACGATGAGGTGAAAGATGCCTTGGAATCAGATCCTTATTTCCAGCAAGTCAAAACAACACTTGTTGCAGATCCAAAGGATGTCAGGTATAAAGGATTTCATTTTGACAATGAAGGAATTCTGAGGTTTGAAAACAAGGTATATATACCTTTGGCAAATGACTTAAGAAGGAAATTGTTAACTGAATTTCATAATTCAAATTTTTCTGGACACCCTGGCATTACGAAAATGCTTGCTGATCTTAAGCAACAATACTTCTGGAAGGGAATGAAAAAGGATGTGGTGGAATTTGTAACACACTGCTTAGAATGTCAGCGTGTTAAGGCGGAACATATGCATCCCGCTAGATTATTGTATCCCCACAGCATTCCACAGTACAAATGGCAAGTGATAATGATGGATTTCATTCAAGGATTGCCTATGTCAAGAAATAAGCATGATATTATCCTAGTTGTCGTCGACAAATTAACCAAAGTGGCACACTTCATTGCTGGTAATTTGAAAGACGATGCACCAGTGTTAGCAAGAAGATTTGTACATGAAATTTTCAGATTGCATGGAATACCCGAATTAATCATATCGGACAGAGATCCGAGGATGACATCAAGGTTTTGGCAAATGCTTAATGCAGCCTTGGGAACTAAATTAAACTTCAGCTCTGCATATCATCCAGAGACGGATGGATAGACCGAGAGAGTTAATCAAGTTTTAGAGGACATGTTAAGAATGTATTGCATGGACCAGCAGTATAAATGGGAGGAATACCTTCCACTGGTTGAATTTTCCTACAATAATACATACCATGCCTCTTTAAAAATGGCGCCCTTTGAAGCATTGTATGGAAGAAAATGCAGAACCCCTATCAGCTGGGACAGCGTAGAGGACAAAGAGGTAATTGGGCCAGAAATCCTTACGGAAATGGAACAACAAATCAAAATGATTTGGGAACATCTAAAGGAGGCTGCCAATAGGCAAAAGAGTTATGTAAACTTAAAGTGGGTTGATAGGAATTATAAACTGGGAGAGAAGGTCTTTCTTCGGGTGAAGCTGAAAAAGAGCTCAATAACTTTTGGCAAGGCTACCAAGTTATCGCCACGATACGTGGGACCTTTTGAAATTGTTGAAATAATCAACCCTATAGCTTATCGTCTAGCATTACCTCCTACTTTATCACAAATGCATGATGTTTTTCATATTTCTTTGCTTAAGAAATACGTAACAGATTTATCACATGTGCTGAATTGGAATTCCTTGCAGGTCCAAGACCTAGGAATAATCGTGGTTAAGCCCATTCGAGTGTTGGGAACTCACCAGTTGTACTTAAGAAATCGTGAAGTGAATCAATGTAAGGTCCAGTGGGACCAGTTCAATGAAGAAAGTGCAACTTGGGAAAATCTTGAAGAAATGAGATCTGCTTTTCCATACTTGTTTGATCGAAATTGAAATTTGAAAAACTGATAATTCTACCAAATTTAGACAATTATTGGTCTATTTTACAGTTGTCTTAAAACACTGTTTTAAAGAGTGAATCTGTTTTTGGTATGAACTTATGAATGGAAGGACAATAACTGAACTTTGTCCTAGAAACTCCTTGATTTGGTTAATTTGATCATTGGGACGATGATTCTTTAAGAAGGGAGGAATGTAACGCCTTGATTTTTGTAAGTTATCATGGTGATTACTTTTCATAATGTTGTAACTGCTGAAATGAAGACAAACATGTTAAGATATATTTTTGATCTTAAAGGAATGTGTTGCTAATCTGGACTCTTGTATACTGTAATTTGTTTACATGGGACAACAGTTATTATTGCTTGTATGTTTGCTGATGTGACAAAAAATTTTTGTATGCTTGATGAACTCTATTCGCTGATTGACAACACACCTTGAATCAATTCCATTGATCCAAGGTATGTTGTGGCCTTCTTGTAATCACTTTTTTGATTTACTTTTAAACCAGACTGAAGGTTGATATAAATGTTGTAGCATCTGATAGCAGGTATGAATATCTGGCACGTAGATGCCAATGGAAAAGGTTTGATTCTCAAACCATACACTGTTGTAACGCTAGACAGCGTAAGGTGATAAAAGCCTGGATGTGGGTGGTTCAGGTATGTGGAACATGGGATGAAACGTCCTGCATAGTGTTAAATTTGGATGTTAGTCGGGAGGACTTGATTGGAAATTGATTAATTAAGTGTTAGGGGATTAGACCCTAATCTACCCCTAAGTTCTACCTTATACCCTAACTACTATCCTATGTGGATTTTTAAATTCTATATGGGTGAAAATTGATCTAAATCCTATTAACCTAGGAACTAGGTGAATGACCTAGATATGGACACTATTAAAAAATCCTAAACTAAACCTAACCTAAGGAAGGGGACACACAGACCCATGGGGATGGAAAGGATAAGGAGGGAAGGTAAGAATTTATTGGACAATGAATGAGGTCCTTGCGTGGACAGCGCCAAGTTTGGCGGGAACATGGAAAAGATAGGGGCATTCAGTTAGTCATGAGACTAAACTTTGTTTTCATGCAAAATTTGAAATTTGGCAATTCGCCAACCCGAGTCGGCGGTGGCGTGAGGAAAAAGGAAAAGGCAGTGCCTTCAATGCATTAATTTTCTTGGTCTTCGTGACCAGCCCGCCTTGGAAAGAGGATAGGGAAATTTTTGTTGGTCATTGTGTTCTTTCGTGTTTTGGAAGTTGCTCTGCATTTGGTTTTTCACGGTTCTGTCGAACCAGCTGTGTTTGATTATTATCTCTGTTTCTTTGGGAAATCTAAGGCTATTTTTGAGCCTGTAGAGGAAGGTGACTGTTTGGGAAGCTTTACTACTATCGCCGTGGAAGGAAACAACTCCTGTAGGCGTGGTTTTCTTCGAGCTTCAAGGAAAATTTCAGGCATGTTAAGCCCTTCTCCTTAAACTGCTTGCTTTTGCTTAATCGTCTCATTAAAACAACCCTGCTCTTCTTATGAAGGGGTTTTGGGTTTATTCAATTTTGTTGTCATGATTGAGATGATTTTTGGTAGAGTCATTTTTCTTTGTTGTGACTTAAACTTTCTTTGCATAATTATTGAGTTGAAAATACAGCCCATGCTGTGTTGATTTGTTCGACAATATTGGGGGATTCGTTCTTTATATTATGAAATTGTGCTTATGAATACTTAGCTATGCGTGAATCATTTCTGAGTTCTGCATCATTGTGAAATAGGAGAATGAGATTTTCGGGTTGAAATGTCTGTTGAGAAAGAACTCGAATTGGGTATTTCTTTGTAAATGGGTATATTGAATGAAATTGTACATGTTGTGTGAGTTTGTTTTTCATTGTTGAACAATCGTTCTATTGCCAATATGGGTTTGAGTGGTGGAACGTATTAGCTATGTGAGTAATATTTCTGAGTGTTGTGCTTTTTCTTTTGAAAAAAAAAAAGGATGAATACGACTTGGGTATTTTGGGTGTTGAAGAAAGTGATTGTTCTTCTTACTGAATTTATTAATGAACTATGTTTTCTCCTTGCTGTTTGAAATCAGAAGGTGATGGAAAGTTGATTTTATTGTGTTTTGTGGATGCGGTTTGATCTTCTAACTCAAACTGTCATCGTGAAAATGATCATGGCTTAGTATTTCTGTGCAAATGAATGAAATACATGAGAATTGGCTTGTTGTTTGAGACTGTTTTGACTGTACCATGCTTGCGCATCTAATACCCTATGCGGGTTTGCCTTGATAAAGGTATTGTTATATGAATATTGTATTTCTGAGTTCTGCCCATCATTGTGAAATAGGAGAATGAGATTTTCGGATTTAAATGTTTGTTGAGAAGGAACTCGAACTGGGTATTTCTTTGCATATGGTATATTGAATGAAATTGTGCATGCTGTAGGAGTTTGTTTTGACATTGTTTCTTTTCTGAAAATATAAGGAAATGAGTTCTTCTTCTTTCTGTTGTTTTAAATTTTGAAAGAAATGGTAATTGGGTTTCATTGAGCATTATAGGTTCGGCTTGATGGAAGTGATGTGATATTTAGATTGTTTCCTGAGTGCTGTGTGTTTTTTTGTACAAACGGAAGAATGAAATGATTCGTGTGATCTCTGATTTTGCACTGTCATTCAAAAATGAACTCGACTTGAGTGATTCTTGTTGTGTTTGAAGAAAATGGGTGTTTTCTTATTGAAATAATTAGAGGAATGAATTTTTCTCTTCCTGCTGTTTGAATTCTGGAAATAATAACAATAGAGCTCACTGTACATTACGGGTTGGACATGTTGTAGGTAACAGCAAAGTGCAAGTTGTTGTTTATGAATTGTGTGTGTTCATGGGTATAGAAAGCCATGTAAATATTTGATAAGCGGATGTATAACTGTTCATTTGGTCATAATACAGTGCAAGAAGTATGAATTCTTCTAGTACAGTAAGAGCATAGTATGCATCCTTACATTGTTTGTTCTATGGTGGATACGATGTTTTACCAACTTGTTTTTGGTATTCGTATGAGCCTGATTTAAAGGAAGTATTGATAGGGATGATAAATTCTTCCTTGTTTTCATTTAAAGCTGAATATGAATGGAATTATTCCTTGCTGTTGGAAAGTGAATTCTGAATGGATTTTGTAAGTTTCACTCTGAACTGTTATTTTTGGTTGGTGTCTCGTTTGGATTAAAATTTCAGTACAGTCATGAGGAAAGGAAAAGGAGTGTGGATGGATAACTTGGAATAATGATCATTTCTTCTCTCACACAGTTGGAAATCTGTAATCATTTAGGAACAAAAATTTATTGCTTAGGATTAAGCATTTATATTTTATTGTTGTTTACTTTTCTCATCAGTATTTGATTGCTTGAAATCAAATGAGTTGCCTAAACTGAAAGGAAAGTAACTTGATTTATATTATCAGTCAAATTTTATCCTTTGAAATTATTACTAATGTAAGGGAATGGAATTGATAGCATTTATGTTAGAACAGCAGTATACATACTTGTGTTCCTAGTTCTACAGATGTTGTAATCTGGAATTGATGAAGGAAATTACTTTTTGTAATGATTATTTAGGAAAGAGGACAGCAATCCTTTGACTGATTGGGATGGTATTTAGATGATTCAGTTGTTATGTTGTTCATTCTTTTTGATACTTAATTCTTGAATGATGTTCTTAGTAACGTTTCATAAAAGCAGGGTTCTTTTATTGAGACAGTTAATTAAAAGCACCTCATTTTAATGACAAGTGCTTAATATGCTCAGTTCAATGAACTGACCCGTGTAAGTAATTTTGTAGATGGAACTTGAGTAAAACGAAGACATGGTTGTTTTTTGATACTTCTTTTGATTGTCTGAAGATGGATTGTATTTGATAGCTATTATTCCTCTATGAGGAATTGAGAAAAGAAGAAATTACATTCTTCTATCTTATGAGTTGTAATGTGGTTTAATATAAACAAAGTCCAGTCATTTGGACTGGAAAATGTATAAATTATGAAATGGATTGATGAATACAAATACAAGTGTGATATTTTAAATGATCAGATTTGATATTGTTGAATAAGTTGGGAATATAACATTATCCCTTGATTTGGAATTATTCAATTGTTCATGAATGAATTAAAAAGGAAATGACATCTATTCTTACCTAAATGCAACTCTTACGTTGAAATGTGCAATTAGTTCATACTTGGGTTAAGATGAATTTTTAATTGACAATAAAAAGGATTAGGAAGAACATGATCTCTTAACTGAAAGGTATTCGGGATTAGCTTGAAAGCTAAGGAATATCAAATAACTTAGGAGCAGCCGAACCTCGTATTCGGACTCCGTTAATAGCCTCGAATGTTAAATTCAGAAAGTAAGGATATGGGAAAAACATATCCATGGTTAACAGACCTTAAATATGTAAGGTTAAGGAGAATAAATGAATATATTCATTGAGAATTAGACCTCGTTTAGATGACGTCTAATAAGATGGAATTCTGAATTTGTTTACAGTTGTGGGAAACTTGGTTAAGTTTAATAGGTTAAACTTATTAAGTCTATCGGTAATGGGCTGCTTAATCCAAGGATTAAGAAAAGAACCAAGTAGAGAAAATGCAACCCTTCGGTACGAAGGAGGAGATGCGTAGTAAGCTAGAAGATGGATTAAGTCTCTCTTAGCTACATACAACTGTAACAAGAATGAGGATAAAGGATCAACATGGTTGCTGAAAGTTGATCTTAAATATTAAGATCATAACCAAATCACACTTGAGCTAGATGTGTACTCTCGATGGGAGGATTCCGTAGGACATTGACATACGCCAGCTACAACATGGTGTCTTCATGAAGGCGGGGCCTTCATGACGACACAATGTTATAGCTGACATATTACAATGCCCTCCCGAATTAAATCATCAAGATTACATAAGCTGGATACTAAGTTCTTGGCTAGGGATAGGAATGTGATCACGTATACGGAGTGACTCCGGAAGACTAAAGGTAACCAGACACACGGAGTTGTCTAGGGACGACACCATATGTCTGCGTATCTTTAGTTACCATGAGTAACTTCCTATACTCGTTCATATTGCTAGTTGGAGTTTGACCTTAAATTGGAAGGACTGGTAGAGACCAGGAAAGACCATTCTAGATAACAGACGAAGTGAGGTGAAGGACGTATTCCATTGGTGTGTATCACATCCTGGAATATGATCATGCAAAGCATGTGAAAATCTTTGGCCAAAGTATCGCAAGTGCTGGTTGTGTTGTCCTAATCACCTAGTTTAAGATGCAGGATGTCAGATGAATATCAGTAACAGATATTCAGATAGGCTTCTTAAATGGATCACTTCGATAACTGGAAATGGTAAGAGAACCTTGTATATACATTATACTATGTGTGAATTAACATGAAGGATCGGTAAGTTGCCGAGTCATGAAATGAGAGATCGCTGAAACTCGAGCCATGAAATGGGAGATCGGTAGTTCTTCGAGTCATTTACAGTAGCATATGGAATCTGTTATATGATTGAATGGCACTGAATGTGTGTTCCATATTGCAAATATGTGAACAGAGAACATTAGTTTTAAAGGGAAATTGTGTGATCCAAACTGCATTATTTGGACAGAGAACAATTATTAAAACTTGAACGTGTGTTTGAATTATATAATTCATAACAGGGAATGTTGTATATATAAAAAAAAATCCCTTGTTTTGGTATCTTAAAATGGGGATGTTACACTTGCGAATTCAGGATTTGATCAATTTCAAGCTCTTTCCGATTTGGCAAAGGAGAAAATAGTACAACCCATGAAAATGAATAAATCGGGGGCGAATGGGGGAGAACTTGGATTTTACTTCAATCTAGATTATAATAATGACAATGAGGGCATTTTGAAAACATTCAACTAGATAAAACGAGTTACGAGATCTTTGGCTCAAGCCACAAGGACATTTTGGAGTAAAAATGGAACATGGAGAATTAGAGTAAAGTGTGTAAACCCATAAATTGCACCAACATTGGCTCCTTCTAGGGATGGGCACTCCCAGCGAGTGCCACAAGATCAAAACGTAGACCAAGTGCCAAAAATACATTGGGCAAGGTGAAAACATGCAGGGCAGCCCAAAAACTAGAACTTCCACAAAAATAGACCAAGAAAAACCACACCAACAATGGTTGCCAAGGACAAAAGGGAAAACCACAAGCCAACAACAGCAAAAACAAGGAAAAGACAAAACAACAACAAGGGCTATACAAAATGTACAACTTGTGCATACCTCCTTTGGGGATTTAATCCAAAAATTATTTTAAATGTCTGCCATTAACAGGCAACTCCAACAAATCCCCATCCAAATCCTTGAGAAAAAATGTATTTTCTCCAATCCTGATATCAATGGCATAAGGGCCCATCCATAGAGCATAAAATTTTCCATGCTTACCCTTGTCTTCATGCCTACTTTCCCATAGATAAACCAGATCTCCAACACTGAAAGCTCTAGGGGTGACCTTCTTATCAAACAACTTCTTCAATTTCTCCCTAAACTTGACATGCCTTTGATGAGAATCTCTCCTTTCTTCATCCAACTCAATGATCTGATTAATTCTTGATTCATATGGGCCATGTTCTTGACCTTCCAACTGTTGGAAAAACTGAAAAGTGGATAATTTTAGGTGTAATGGAAGCAAAGCCTGAGTTCCATACACTAGTTCAAATGGGCTTTTACCAGTTGCTCTTTTTGGAGTTATCCTATCAGCCCAAACTGCAAATTTCAACTGTTCTCCCCACTTCTTCTTGTTGATTTCCAAGGTTCTTCTAATGATCTTAAGCAATTTTTTTACTTGATTTAGCTTGCCCATTCCCTTATGGGTTGTAGTTTAAAGAATAGGTCAAATTTATCCCATATTCATTGCACATTGCCATCAAAGGATTAGCTCTAAAACACATAGCATTATCAGACACAATCTTAACTGGAACCCCAAATTTTCATATGATATGATTCAACAAGAAATCCATTACCACTTGGTGTGTTTCCTTTCTAGATGGAATTGCCTCAACCCATTTTGTAAAATAATCAGTTGCTACAAGGATCCATTTATAACCAACACTAGAAGGATCTGAAATCTCACCAATAAAATCCATTCTCCATTGTTTGAAAGGAGCTTCAATTGATACAGGATGCAAAGGAAGGGAGCCTCGAAGCTTTCAATCTTCCTAAAAACATTGGCAACTATCACACCTTCTAACTTGACTAGTTCGCATCTATGAAAAGATTTGGTCACCAATGACCAGCTCTTAAAATCTTATGTGCTATCACTATCCCAGAAAAATTTCCTCCACAAACTCCCCCATGGAAATCAGCAATCAACTTGGGAGTTTCATCTTGATTATGCATTTCAAGAGGACACCTTCGGGGGTTCCTCCAAGCCAGCCCAAGGTCTGTTATGACATATTTCTAAGAAGCCAGCTTGAGGGCTCTTTTCTAATTTTTATTTAAGTGACTGGGAAATCATAAGTGCTTGAGGTAATAGACCACATCCTTGTACCACTCAGAAATCATCAATTTGTCAAGGAGATCTGCCCTTTCTTCCCCTAGCTGATTCACTTCTACATTCTACAAATTACTCTCAGCCATGAGTTTGGCAAGACCTAAACCTCTTACCAACTTTGTTATTTTGATATCCATATCATACTCTTGTAATTTGTTAACCCATCTACATCTCTTTCTTGATATCTCCATGTCAGATAAGATGTCTTTAACCATGGTATGGGGAACATAAGCAACAACCTTTGAAATCAAAATGTAGGGCCTGAAAATATTTGTTGCTTTTACTAATGCAAATGCTTGTTTCTTCATAATTATGTACCTCAATTCAGCTGCTTGTAAATCCTTGCTAAGGAAAGAAATAGGCCTCTCAGATCCATTTTCATCCTTTTGTAGTAAAATTGAAGCAATAGTAAGTTCAGATGTAAAAGAGAAGATTTGGAAAGGCATCTTATAGTTTGGAGCTGCCAAAATAGGTGCATGCTTGAGTACATCCTTTATTCCTTCAAAATCTTAGATGGCAGCCTCCTCCCACTTAATAAATTGATCCTTTCTTAGCATGCTTGTGATTGGAAGAGTCAACTCAGCAAAATTGGAGACAAACCTTCTAATGAAATTGATTTGGCCAAAGAAAGATTGAATACCTTTCTTGGTTCTCGCACAGCACCTTGGCGATTGCTTCCACTCTCTCAGGATCCATCATAACACCTTCTTTGGACACAATGTGCCCCAATATCTTGGATTTTGGCACACCAAAATGACACTTCTTTGGATTAAGTGAAATTCCATACTCCCTACATCTGATCAACATCTTCTCTAGGTGTTGCAAATGGTCTGCTCATTGTCTTGAAAAAACAGTCACATCATCTTGGTAAACTGCAATAAACTCATTGATATAACCAGCAAAGGCAACATCCATTTCCCTCTAAAAATTAGCACCATCATTCATCAATCCAAAAGGCATCCTTACAAAAACATAAGTCCCCCAAGGAGTAGTGAAGGCTTTCTTAAGTCTTTTTGATTCTTTAACAACTACTTGATTGTATCCAGAGAAACCATCCAAAGTAGAAAGCATTTCTGACCCTGTCATAAGCTGCAGCATATTCTCCATGTTTGGAAAAGGATAGTTTTCCTTCATATATGCTTTGTTTAGATTCCTAAAATCCACACAAAGTTTGATATCTTCGTTCTTCTTTCTAATCGGCACAAGATTGGCAACCCAAAAAGAGTACCTAGGAGGTGAATGATGCCACCATATCTCAATTTCTTCAATTCTTCTTTCATTTTCATGGAAAGTAGTTAGTTAATAGGCATTTTTTTTTGTGTAAACAGCTTATTCTTGGCCTCAAGGGGAATCTCATGCTGAAATAAATCTTCTTTATATGCCTTCAACTCTGAATAAGACCAAGCAAGGCAGTCTTGATATTTCTTTAAAAGTTGGGCATAGGATTGTTTTTCTTCTTTGCTGAGATGACTGCCCAACTAGATCTTCCTTGGTTTGTCTTTAGTTCCCAAGTTATGTTCTTCCACATCCCTTGAAGTAGACATCTTTCTATTAATGATGTAATCAACATTGCTAAAATTGGATTCAAGTGCAACAAGACCTTTAGGAATGGTATTTGTCTTCAATTGTATAATATCCTTGTCAAACAAAGTTTCTCTACCTTCATTCATGCACACCATTGGTTTCCAATCAATATTCTAACTAGAAAATTCTCCTTGGCACTGTAAGAATCTTAACACTTGTGCATCATCATCAAAAATATGCTAATGTTTCACATTATCTAGGACAACCGGCCTTGTTAGAACTTCAACATCATATTCACAAAAAGGTGAAACAGTGCAATTGTCAAATTAGAACCAAGGACAACCAACTTATCAGAAGCAATATTAAGACTTCTATCATGGTAAAAAATGTTAAAGGAATCAAACATCTCAATCAAGTCCCAAACAACATGCTTATATTGCTTCATGCTGATTTTTTGTGGCATATAACTTTCTTACTTGCTTGAAAACCAGCTCTAAATCTCCTTTAGCAACAATATCCTTTACTCCATACTTCCATGCAATCCTTAATCCCAATAATAATGCCTCATACTCAGCAATGTTGTTAGTGCATTCAAAATTGAGCTTGAAGGAAAAAGGAAACTCCTCTAAACTAGGGGAAACCAACACTATACCAGCACCATTTCCAACTTTGGAGCAAGCTCCATCAAATAGTAATGTCCATGGAGAACCTTCCATACCAAGGCACTCTGATTTTTCCATCTTATTCTCTTTTCCATCAGCAAAACCAATGAAATTGTCAACATCTACATCAACAAACAACACTTCATAAGAAGCATTGTCGGGATCTTCAATCAAGTGTAACATCTTATTTTCACCATAGATTTTGACAAGGCTGCCCTCAATGGGAATGGTGGCATAGGAAATGTCCATTTGAACACTACCACCAACACTTGCAGCCCACTTTCTTGAAAAAATCATACCCCATTTGGCAGGGCAGTCAACAATTACAACATCAAGTTTTAAATTCTTACTCGGATAGGCTACAAGTTGCACCACTAAACCCTTCACACATCCAACAACCGGTACTTCCCTTGAATCCATGGTTGTACACTTTCCATATGCTCTTTGTCACCTTGATATCCAACTCATTCATAACTTCTAGAGGCATAACATTACATGATGCACCAGAATCAAACATGCAATTGTGAAGCAACCTACCTTTTATGAGCAAAGTTGTGAAGAATGGATCAACATTCAATTGGGAATCAACCAAGGATGTCCCAAATATACTTCAGATGCCTCTCCAAGATCTTCCATTGGTGGTGGTGTTTCAGGGCCAGCAACACTTTGAAAAGGACTCTTAAGAACATTTACATTTTTGCTTAGTATACTCTTTTCTTATTTCAATCCCAAGTATTCAAAAGCTCTTTTCTTGTGTTCGGAAATCTAAGCAATTCAATAATGGGAACACTCAATTTAATTTGGCTCAATACTGGGCTATATCATATGGAACATTCTTTGCAAAACAACATTGGAAGGGAAACAAGAAGGTTCATCAGATGGAGAAGTATTCTTGGCAGCCTGGGTATGGAGAGGACTGATATTTTTGCATGAGACAACAGGGTTCTTAGCAATTTTTTCCCTTCTATGGTTATCTTTGGGAATGCTTATGAGCAAGGGAATATTTGGCTTGGCTTGAGTACCATCTCCTCTAAAACTTTACTTCTAGTATTGTACTCCTTTTCTTGACCAACCACAACATTCATTAACAATTGTCTATCTTCCTCCGAAGGAATACCACCATCATACTTCTTGATCATTAAATCCCTTAGGTATTCAAAGTCATTATTAGGAATTTCAAAGGCCTGAACTACATCTACATCATGAGTTTGAGGAAGAGAAAGAAATGGTACCCTCTTTATGCAATCCTAAAAGGTTGCAGTAGTCCTTGCACTTATCACATCTGTTGATGTTGCTGCTTGCTGTGAGCCTGAAGAAATGCCCATCATACAAATGTCATCATCCATTTCATTCTCATTATCCTCATCAATATCTTGCTGGTCCATTTCACATGGTGGATGAGGAAGAAAACATCTATCACACCAATCCATATCAGCAACTTCTTGAAAAACAACAAATCTTGCAGTCAGAGGGTCAGGCACCACTTTATTCTCACATGGTTGGGGTTTTCTATTTTCAGATCCAATAATCCCTTTACCTCTATCATCTTGTCTTTGATCACCCCTAGGATGATTGCAAAATATATCATGGTTTTGAATTCTTTGCTATCCTTGTGAACTTTTCCCAATTCCTTTCTCAGCCCAGGCTAATTTGTAAGAAATTTCTTTGACAACCCCTACCAAAGTCTTGATAACATCTTCCAAATCAGCACCCTTTCTAGTTTGAGGCTTCTCAGGGTTTATCAGCTTCACACCATCCCTCTTAAGTGGTTTACCAACAACTTTAATATTATTTTCAATTTGAAGTGCCATGGTGAAAGCTTGCCTCAAGTTTGTAGGATTTTTGTCTCTCAAGTAATAGGCTTCCTTTTTATCAAATGCATCTACATATTTGATCAAGCAAGATTCATCACAAGGCCTCAAAATTATAGGCAGCCTTCTCAATTTCTTATTAAACCTTGTATTGAAATCATGAACGGTCTCATTCGGGTTCTTCTTGATGTTCTCAAACTCAGATAGAAGGAACCTTGGATCTATTTTGTCTCCATATTGTAATATGAATGCATTACTCATCTCAGTCCATGAATCAATAGAGTTATCAGGCAGAGCTTTATACCAATATTTTGCATCTTCCTCAAGTGTATGGATAAAAAAATTGATATACACATCCTCAAATTCTATTTCAAAGTATTCCATCATGTTAACAAAGAGTTTGAGATGTTGATCTCCAGTTATGGAATTGTTACCTTGGAATTTTGGTAACCTATTTCTCACATCCTGTGGGACAGCATTTGGATAACCATCCATTCCTACAAAATTTATAGGACCAAAGGTGTTTATAATAAATTGAGGTCTAGGTTGAGCCATATTGTTTAGTGGGGGTGATATTAGAGGTGAAACAAGCTGATGAGGAGTAGTAGTGGGTCTAATTAGAATGGATGACTGATATTTAAAATGATAACCCCCCAAAGGCTCTTTCTCTTGATAAACTTTAGCAAACTTAGAAACCACAGGAGCAGATTTAGGAGAAAGTTTTTTAAATACACAAGAAAGTCCCTCACCTGATGGAGAATGAAAATCAGCAAGAAGATTTCTGAATCATATCTACTTGAAGAGGAATTATAATCTTCAATGACAGGTTGTTCTCCTTCAAATTCAACTATGGGGATTCCTTTCCTTGCAACCAAATCACCAACCACTTTCCACACTCTTCTTCCTTCTAGTTCTGAGCTTCTTGATTTGGTGAGAAACTTCTTAGAAGAGTCCTTGATGAAGAGGGATCTCCTTCCCTCCAGTTTGACAAATTTAAACAACAAGTTTCAAATGATAAAAATGTGTTAGACAACTGGTATTTTCAAGATCCCAATAGCATGGAGTCGCCACCAAGGATTTTCACCTTAGTTGTGTAAGAAAGCACTAAAAATATTCTGTCAAATGCATGCTATACTGAAAACTTGCAGGGATTCACAAATCAGATTTTCTTCTTCTTAATTCAACCAAAAATAGTGCATCCAAATCACATAAACTGCTGGTAGATGAGGAGAGCAGGCTGAGTTTGAAGTCTTTCTTACCCAAAACATCCAGATCTGAAGTATGAAATGATATCTCAAGAATGTAACAGCTCAAATACTTGATCACACAAATGCTCAAACCTTTCAAGTACTTCAAAACCACCAAGAAATTGCAAGAAGTCCCCGGAAATGGTGCCACTCGGTGTTGGTATCCAGATTTAATCTCCATCACAACTTGAACAACATCATGAATCTGCACAAGACACTCAAGGATAGATAGATGTTTTGTATGTCATTTGTAGCTGGGGAGAACACCTATCTGCTTGTTTGCATTCAAGAATTGAGGGAGTGGATAGCACCTTCATAAGGGTTTTGATCTAACCCTCACTATTTTAGGTTGTGCCTATCAACCAAGGTAAGAGAACCTGTATTGCAGCCCCTATATGGTAAGGAGATGAAGATATCCTTGTGTTTTGCATATGGTGTGGAGGAGGCTTTGTGAAAACATGATCAAATATCCATTATCCAAACTCAAAAGAGCTGTCACTACTAAATGATGGAAATGTTCTCAAAACAAAGCTAGAGCTACTAAAGACATGATAAAACCCTAATCAACTTTGTGCATTTTTGTGAAAGGGTTGAATTCTTTTGTGGACACACAATGCAGATACAGGGGTATTATAGGTAGGATGAGTTAGCTTAAAGTGAAATTCTGATGAGAGAGATTGGGACAAGAGTAGTTGGGAGTCATCACCTTCTTTGGGAAACCTTGTAAAAGAACTACAACACCTAAACAATAGAGATATTTCAATGAATTTGAAGTGCTCTTTCAACCAGGATGTGTGCACACATGGATGCCCAAATCTGCACTATTCCATACAAACTTTGATAGCCTGCCACAAAGGCTTGAAGAAAAATATCAATAAAGCATTAAGAACCCCTTGTTAGATCATGTCCTAAGGTGCACCCAAAGGTTTACAAATACCCTCAGTTTGCAAGGAAGGTAAGATGAATTTAAATCTGTTTATCTCCACTCAAATGAATGCTCTTCTGAATGGAAGATTGTAGATTCCTTCAAACCCTCTACAAGAAATGAGACCATGCATGACCAATAAAGATCCCAAACACAAGATTGCAACATGAGCATGAAACACAAATTGAAAACATACTGAAATACAAGTGCATGCAAGCTTTTCCAAGAGATAAAACTAGTTAATCCAAGAATTTGATCAAATATATCAGCAAGGGAATGTTATTTAGATAATCTCAAATCTTGTTGATGGCTTTACAGCTGAAACCAACTCAACATGATGAACATTTAATGTAAAAAAGGAATTGAAATGGCTCTTAGGTAGTTTCTCCAAAAAGGAAATGGACTTCTTCCAGTTTTCCCTGTGAAAATTCTTCTCTTTTCTCCAAAATTCTCAACCAGACCCTCTAAAATGTTTCCAAACTATATCATATACCCTATGCCAACTTGGATCCTTGCATCCCAAGAAAATAATATGCCAAAGGGATCAAATTTTTTACAAAACCCTATCCATTTGATGAAAAATAATATAAAACTGTGAAACAGCTCACCAAATGCCAGAGATGCACAAATATTTTAAAATATTGCATGAACTTGGATCCTTATCCATCCTAGGGTCACGTTTTTGGCATTCCACCATGCTAGCATGCATTTGCAATCATTTTTCACCTTTTACCCTCATCATTTTTAACTCTGTAATTGTAACTTTAACACTTTTAAGTTAAAAGACTTTGAATTTTTCACAAATTCTGCCCCATCCATGCTAACTTTCTTGGACATGTGTCCACTTCATATTGGGTGCGGACCCCAAGCAAATTTTTTCCTTTTGCATTTTGAAACCAAAAATTTTCAAATTCTTCTAAGTTCCCTCTATTCGGTCGATCTCCCTGGACACGTGTCACCTTTCCAATGGTTGCGGGCTCATGGGCCAAATTTTTCCCCTGACACCCCGAGCCAAAAAACACCAAAATTTTCCAAGTCCTTGACCATCCGCCTGGCCCTCCTGGACACATGTCATCATGCCATTCACTACGGGCCTTTGGGAAAAAATTTAATTTTGAGAAATTTTTCCAAAATGGAAGAAAAATTTCCTAAGTTACTTCCACCACCCGCCAATCCTCGACCAATCACATCAGGCCATGTAAGCACATCCCTATGACACTGCGGGGCCACAGGGAAAAATTTGATTTTGAGAAATTTGCAAAAATGAAGGAATTTTTTTAAGTGACCCCCGCCACACGATGCTCCATCTATTCAAATCATGCCATGTAGGCACAATAGGAAAATGCGGGGCTGCGGAGCAAATTTTCCCTTCGCCAAAAATTGAAAATTTGACTAGTTATAACATTCTTTCCGACCACACCCGGCCAATGAGAGCCTGCCATGTCAGCATAGAGTTTAAAATGATAAATTTGATGGCCTGAGAGCACGTCAAAAAATGTGACAAATTCAGGAATGCCCTAGAAACCAAATTTTTTGATAGGGAAGGTAGAATTCTTCATTTTAAACCAATTGAATCATATCTTGACATTATTTATGACCTTGGGATTGGGGAAACACTTGCACGAATTCAGAATTTGATCAATTTCGAGCTCTTTCACGATTTGGTAAAGGAGAAAATGGTACAGCCCGTGAAAATGAATAAAGCAGGGCACGAATAGGGGGAGAACTTGGATTTTACTTCAATCTAGGGTAGAATAATGACAATGAGGGCATTTTGAAAACATTCAACTAGATAAAACAAGTTATAGATCTTCGGCTCGAGCCACAAGGACGTTTTGAAGTAAAAATGGAACATGGAGAATAAGAGTAAAGTGTGCAAACCCATAAATTGCACCAACACATCATTCACCAATCTCACATTTCCTTTCCAATTATTCAAATGTAATTGGCGATAAATCTCATGATTTTTTTTTGTTTGAAAGGGGCATGTGGTATAAGGTTAGGAAAATTCCTATGGCCTGTAATATTTTAAATCAAATAAGTTATCATATAAAACTCAAGAACCCCGGTACCACCCATTTTGATTTTTGTAGTTAGTGCTAAAAGATGTTCATGAATTGAATCAGCTATAAGGGTTTCCAAAAAAATCTCCTCTTATTTCTAAAATAACCCACATATATGGGCACATCCATTCCTTGAATTCATTTTTTGTTTCAAGGCCATCCATCCTACTTAGTAACATAATTAAATCTTCCACTTCCTCCACAAATTGTGCCCTAACCAATCTTTTAGGGAGTCTAGTGGTTACCTTCTTATCTTTTAGCAGCCACTTAGTGTTTATAACCTTGGCATAATATTTATTTTTGGATTTGAAGTCCTTAAGTGACGATTCGGTGTTTCAACTTACCAAAGTGTTTTGATTACTGGTAATCTCATCAATAACCTAAAAGCTCGGGTTTTAAGGTCAACACCGCTCACTAATCCAGTTCAAAACTTCCCTCTTCTTTGGATTATAGTTCATAACACAAATCCTTACCAATTCGGGAAAATTTACTAAAGGAGGTATAACACCAGCTAGGGTAATGTTACTATCCTCGATTGCTTCTATGAATTCATTTTTATCTGGGCTATTGAGTCTTTGCAAAATATCATCCAAATTGGCATTCATCAAGTCTTTGTTTGTAATTTTATCTAAGTCACTGGTAATACTAGAAGTGACTTGAAAATCTGATGTCAATGACTTCAGTTTTCTATGCCCTAAATTTTCCTTTTAACCTCTTTGAATATTTTGGAACAAACAATGAGAAATACGAATGTAATATAATTCTTATCAATTTTCTATGCAAATGTCTATGTAATTTTCCCTCGCTTCCTAGACTCTCAATCCTATAGCTCGAAAATGATGCTTCTCAGTTGATTTTACTTTGTTCCTCTATGAATTACAATAGCTAGCACATCCAAATACTTGCATGCAATAGTAAAAATCTTGAAGTGTTTGAATACTTCAAATAATTTTCTTTTAATTCATGTCAAATCACATTAATGGTGGAGCCATAAATAAAACACATCCTAGCCATTAATCATACCTTTCTTATTTGAATATGAACCATCCATGTGGATGAATGTGATGCTTTGTGGGCTTAGGGAGTTCTTTTGCACTTTTTTACTATCTTTTAGATGCATATAGGTTTACACATTTGACCCGAGCATCCACCCGACTTTTGTTAATATCATAACACGTGTTCAAATATTAAAAGTAATGAAATCATGGGACCTTTTATATATCTATATATTTTCCTAATTAGGCACAAAATTACCAAGTTGACCCAAATCCCCACTTCTTCGAACCTCGCTAAAAATACGCCATGTGTCCCTGATGGACCTCAAAGATTTTATTGAATTTTTCACTTCATTAGCTTATCATCAGAAATGCATTATTGACTTTATTCTCTACTCTAATCATATTTTTACATGTATACCTCTTTGGGAGTGGGGTCAATTATTCTTTCTTACATATTTTGACTCGAATATTTTTCAGGCCTCGGGGCTAATTTTACATCTTGTAGTTATTACGTAGATAGTAAAATTTTGTAAATTGAGCTTGTTGTAGTGCAACCAATGGAAGTAGGACATGTATCTTTGGGTGGTGGAGAAAAATATGAAACTTAGAATAAAGGTCCCAAGGATAATATACAAGGAAGATGTTGGTTGTCAAACTTGCACCTGTGTCTTGGGTTTGGAACAAATGAGTCATTTGAGACAATAATGGAATTGTCTCTAAGTTATGGGACCTTGCACACTTGAGATGGATCTCTAGAGAAGGTTGGTTCCTCTATCTATTTCTACTGTTACTAATACTCCTAATGCTAAAAGGGAAAACTAAGGTAGCAATGCCAAGGGACTAGGGATAGAATTATAATAGAATGGAAAAATAATCTAAGGAAGGTGATAGCACTAGAAAAATATGGATGAACACCATTTTTTCTGAGTGAAAATGAAAGCAAAAGGTGTAAAAGAAGGCTAGGAACATGTAGCAAAAACTAGAACATATTTACAGATTAGTTTCATGAAACACAACTAAAAATGGAGCTAAAAGGGGTGTAAAATGAAACATCAAGCACACAAAGTAAAAGGAAGGAAAGAAATAAGAATATAAACACACTAAGGCAAATAATAGACACAAAATGATGCTTTTATTACTCACAAGGATGCACAATCTGTTACAACAACACAAGAGGCGATATCCACATACACGAGATAGATCTAGAGGTCTATAACTCAAAATACAAGGATATGAATTCCTTAGCAAAATGCATAAGGATCCAAAATTTCTTACCTTAATAATGAGCCTAGCGCTTACATTTATAGATGAATTGATGGAAGAAGAAGAGAAGGAGGGAAAACCTAAATTTGAAATATAACTACCAACAACAAACATTTGATGCTTGAAAATCCACATGTAAATATATCAAATGTACTTCCCTAAGTTTGTTTGGAATGTTGGAGAAGGAAGGAAGATTGGATCAAATCTAGGTTGTTGGAGAAATCATATCTTCTCATCAATGCCCAAAAAGATGTTTTCCCATTTTTCACTTACTAGATCTACCGAGGATTTGAATTTGAATATCTAGCATTGTGGCCTACATCAATAGCTATGGATTGAGACTAGGCATGCATCGATCTGAGCTCTGTAGCAAAATATATGGCTGTTATAAGATTTTAAGGCCTCTTGTGCACGTGAAACACATGGCACATGTGGATTATCTGAAATGATGGCCAATCTGTACAAATGTTCTCATCATTTCTAGCATGTTTCACTTGTTGATTTTCTGCAAGGATTCAACACCCTATTGGTGCACTTTGATTGGTTGCGTGTGGCACACTCAAGCGTTTTATAGAATGGCATGGCATAGAATGGCACAAAGGAGGGTACAAAGTTATGTATATGGAAGAATGAGGCATGGGAGGATAACAAAAGGAAGGTGTGCAAAATTGTAATGTGTGGGGAGGAAATGGGGAAAATGAGTGAGAGGAAACATTTTGAAGGGGTGCAATCATTACAAAATGATGTGTGTGGGTGTGAGGATAGGGCGTGAGGAATGCTTTGAGAAGAAGAAAAGTGTGCAAAGAGTGCACACAAGGGAGAAAAGGATGGAACAAAGAGGGAGAGGAAAATGGAAAAGAAGAAGGAATGAAGGAAGAAGTGCGTAGGGCATGTGGGGAATCTTCCACCATGAAAATGTTCCAAGTGAACAAGTGAAGTGCGTGCAACCTGCATGTATAACTATAAATCTAAAATGGCGAGATGAGTTATCCAAATGAATAGGAGAGTTATTGTCGATAATGAGTTTGGTGAATTTCGTAGCCATCTTCCTACTAGATAAAGTAGATCAAGAGCTGAAGCATCCATTGGGCATGGATTCTACTATGTAATCATGAAATTATGATCTGCAACTTTGAATAAGGAACTAAAAGTGACATGAAATAGCACAAAAACATGTAATGTAAAATAAAATGAAAGAAGAAGGAATGCAAACATGTTAGGACAAAGAATAGTCACAAAATGATGCTTCTATTACTTCCAAAAATGCACAGAGCTATTACAATGGTGAAAGAGGCTAATATCCACATGCATGAGCTAGATCTAGAGGTCTACAACTTAGAATGTAGAAAATATGAAGTCCTTAGCAAAAACACGTAAGGATTCAAAGTATCCAACATTAATAATGAGCCCAAATCTTACATTTATAGATGAATCTATGGAAGGAGAAGAGAAGGAGGGAAAACCCGAATTTGAAATACAACCACCAACAAGAAGCATTCAATGCCTGTAAATCCACCTAAGAATATATCGAATGCACTTCCCTAGGTCTTTTTGGCATGTTGGAGAAGGAAGGAGGGTGGATCATATCAAATCAGGTGGTTGAAGCAATCAGATTTATTCATTAATGCCTAGAAAGACATTTTCCCATTTCTCACCTATCGGGTCTGCCACAATTTTAATTTGAATATCTTGCACTATGGCCGATGTCGAATCTCTCTAAAAATTCTAGGTATGCCCTGATCGGGAGCTCTATAGAAATAGATAAAGATTTGAGAGGATGTTAGAGTCTTCTACACACGTAAGACATGTGGCATGTGTGTATTGGCTGAAAGGATGGCCAAATGTGCAAATTATTTGTCATTTTTTCCACGTGTCACTTACTGATTTTTGCAATGATTCGACACCCTTTTGGCATGCTTTGACTGGTTGCATGTTACATAATCAAGCATGTCAGAAGATGACATAGGATAGAAGGGTGTAAAGGAGGGCACATCAGAAGAAAATAGAGGAACGTGTGTGTGATGTGTATGGGAAAATGGGGAAAACTAGTGAGGAGAGAACACATAGTCAAGGTATAACCATTACAAGATGATGTGTGGGCACATGCAAGGGTGAATGGTTTCCAGGAAGTAGGTGAATGCACACAAGATGCACACAAGAGGAAGATGGAACAAAGAAGAAAAGGAAATGAAGGGAAGAAGGGGAAGTGTGCAAGGGCATGTGAGGAAAAGAAGGGGATGTGCCAAGTGAACTTGAGTGTGCGCAACCTTGTAATGAAGAGCTCAAAGCTAGAATATGTATACAAGTTGTCTAAATAACTAGGAGAGTTATTTAGATAAAAAACCCAAAGGAAAAACTCCTTTGTTAAAGCACTATCTTTTATTAAGAATCTCATATAATTTCACCTAGAAATTTCACTTGGCTCCTTATCTATATTTCACATCTGTAGAGCTATGTCTCACATTTTGTTCAATAGCTAAAACATTTAGTTAATCATGTCATCCTAAATATAGCTCATAGTCTTTAATCCAAGCTTACATAACCATTTTATATAGTCTTGCATTCAATCCCAACATGGATCACCCAATAAATTTGGTGGGTGAATCGGTCAAGCCACTTCACTCTTTGAGTGTGAAAGGCTTCACATATTAAATTTTGATCAAATAAACTATGATCATGTTGGGGTGTTCCCAAGTGGCTAATCCCACTTGAAATTATCACCCCAACCCTCCTTAATGTTAAGTATGATAAAAAAATTAGACATTCTAAGTTTCAGACCCATGAATCAACAACAGTGATTCAAGCTTAGCATGCTAATAAGGGAAATCTAAGATATTCTCAAATATAGATTCTTAAGACTAGTTCTTTATAATACAAATACTTACATCAGACCATGGAGCCTTTTATAAGCTAAGGCATACCCATGACTAAAGCTTCGCTGGGATTTACAAGTAACTTCACAAAAGTGACACATTTACTTATTACAATTGGAGGAAGTATTGGAAGTTTACAATGAACTACCTTATAGTTCACATACAATGTTACAACCATGTGTAACCAATCCTTACAGGATCACTTTGTTACATACAAAGTGGGTGGTCATGATCCACTCTTTCATAATGATCCATCAAGAGGTGGAATTTTCATACACACTCCCCCTCAAGGGAAACTCTGATAGGCTCAACAAGGTACAAATTTTGCAAAACCTCACAACATTCAATGGCTTTAGTGAAGATATTTGTAACTTGATTTCTGATGTTGGACTGGATTATTTATCAAGATAAATTTGGCCTTCACATAGAGGAGGAATACTTCCTTTAGCTCCTATGTGTATCACTACCAATAGCCTCTTTAGCTACATGGCTCTTTTGTTACTTCAAGTGATGGCACCTACATCAAAACTTGAACACAAATCCAGCTACATATCCAACACAACATCAACAAATATCATAATAAGCATAATAGAAATCATACAGATTTTACTTTTAACCAAGTATAAAGGTTAAACATTAGTTGTATAACAACTTAACATATCACTTATGCTTAATAATTAACAAATATGTTTTAACAAACATATATATCATACAAAGATAGGTCTTAACTGAGTTGATCAGATAATCAAATCATTCAAGAGTAATGAGAATTTACTAAAAAACATGATCCATTAAACAATGGACACACTCATGGATTTATGTGAATTTTGCTTCAAAAAATGACCATGTAAACACCCTTTTGAAGTCTAGACATGTCATATATGATTAGATTTTTATGCCAAAAACATGATTTAATAGTCAAAAGCATTGTCTTACTTCTCTTGATTCCAAGAATTATATTCTTGTTACTACTAAGAGATCATGAATATTTTGACAAAAGAATCATTATCAGTAAATAGTTAGAGAAAAACTGAAGCAAAAAAACTTTAAAAATGTGCATATTTTTCAGTTATAGTTATGTTTTTTATTTAGAGGTGAAAGATGAAGTTTATATAGCTACTACATTAGCTCTATGATTATTTTCTTCATCTTCATCTTGATTTTGATCTGATCTATTCCATTTCTTATTTCTAAAATTTGACTTCTTTTTGGATTTACAATCCTCTTTCTTATGGCCAAATTTTCCACAGTTGTGACATCTACCATTAAAAATTACTCTTAAGTTTCTTGATTTCTTGTCTTTACAAGGGGGTTTAAGAGATGGTTTTTGATTTCTAAATCTAGAAGGTTTAATTTTTTATTCTTGAGTGAGAAGTGCCTGAGTAGCATTCTCTTTTGAATCAAAATTTTCCCTAACATGCTCTTCTTGAATTAAAAAAGAAGACAGAGTGTCTAAATTAGGTAGATCATTCTCATTCTGATACTTAGAGTTAAGAATGGAGATAAAATTTCTAAAATTTTCATGTATATTGATCTGTATAATGAAATATAACAACTTATCTTGAAATAGTTCACAGTTACAACCATCTAATTGAGCTTTAATGTTCTTAATTTTAGCTAAATAGTCCACAATTTTCTCATCCCCTTTCATGGGTGTTCTAAAAATATCTAAAACAACCTTAATGATATTATACATCCTACTTCCTTTATGCATGATCTCTAATTACTTCCATGCAGTTGAAGGTGAGTCTAAATGGTCTATATGCATGAAGAACTCATCTCTAATGCTTTGCAACATGATGGATAGAGATTTTGAGATCTTTGAGAAAAGGAGCTAAGGTTTTTAGGGGTATCTTGTCTCCCTATGGGATGGTTTTCAATACTATTCACAAGATCCCAGAGCTTTCTAGCCATAAAACAATCTTTCAAATGCACTTTCCAGATGCTATAGTTAGTTAAATTTAAGAGATGAGACTTATCCATTGAAAAACAATAGAACTAGCCATTTTTACACTCAAACGGCAAATGAAGACAGATATAGCTATAAAATGACTCAAAGAAGCTAAATAGAGACAAAAATAAGCTACATATCTTTTAATTATTATATGACAATAAAAAAGCAAATTTTATCAAAAATTAGCTAGAATTGGTCAAGTTATTGATCAATTTAACATGGTGTTTCACCTTATTCTAGATCGTTTCTTTGAAGTATTGATTAAACAGATAGGGTGATCGTAGGAGGAATGCATGTTCAAATCTTTGGTTGATGGGTTATCACGCGCGTATGACTTCTGAATCCATAGCTGATTGTGAGAGCTTCCTTTTGGTTAGGAGGAAATACCTGTAATACAAAGCAAGACCACCAGAAAAAGTTAAACAATATATGCAGTGAACTGCCTAGCGTATGCTAGATCTGGGAAGTGTGATACTTCTTAGATGGCTGTCAGTCCACTATTCTAAACAATTTAATGTGATAAATAAGGTAAAACCTATTCTAATTTGAAATTATTTAGGTATCTCAATTAAAACTCAATAAGAAATAGATCTAATATAACATACTAGGTTAGAATAGGATCCGAAGGTCAAGTAAGCGGTTCTAGGTCTCTACAAGTCTAATAGACGTCTCACGTAGACCATAGGTGAATGAGGGTGAGAGGGATTTAGGTGGATAGATCATTTTTCCGGGTTGTATGGGAAAATATAGATACCGATGTCGAGTTAATGGTAATGCAGATGACGGTGGTTAGGTGTAATCAAAGCGGTGCCGATTCTTGTGGAAAACTATGAATGCCACGAGAATGAGATTTAGGTATCCTTTTTGATTGCACAAAAGGAATTTGGTTGGTTAGGATAAGGTATTGGGTGATTTGGGAGGGATTTGGAGAGGTTTTTAATGGGTATATGGAGGGGAAATGTTGAAGGAGGTCAATGGGTGGCTAGGTAAACAATAAATGATAATATAATGATGAAATGGAATAAACCAGAGAAGTATAACATTATACTTACTTGGATCCTAGTCTTGGATGCCTGTGAGTGAGGGATAAAGGTGTTGATGAGAGGTTGAAGGCTGTAGGTGCTCATAAATTGAAGGAAATATTCTACATGGGCTGCATGTACATTCCTCTTTGCTTGGTTAGATCAGATCATTTTTGGGATGGCTGTGTAGGAAAAGATGCTTAATCCCCTTCCTTGCATGTGTGTTCTCATTGGAATTCACTCTCAGAAGATGCGATATCTCTTTGGAATGTGCTAATGTTCACCAACTTTTTTAATCTTTTCCAACCTTCTGCCAACCTTGAGAATAAGGTTGTTTTGGGCTTAAAAGGGTAACCGACAGTGGTTCCGGCTTAACCGGCGACAATTAGGGGTAACCGGCGTCGGTCAAGGTAGGATTTCCTAGGTTTACTAAACTAGGGAGATCCTCTTGTTTTCCTTAGATCTCATGCCGTTAAACCAAAAATTAGACTAGAAGCTTCTTGTAAGCATGCGGGAATGTGGTTAGAGAGAATGTAGGCATTAATTTTTAGGGTTTGGATAATTCTTAGTTAGTTATGGCAACTTACTAAGAATAGGTCTTAGGTTGAGTTGGCTTGATGAGGTGTCTAAGTGAGGTGTATGTGTGGATATTATTTAAATTAAGATATTTAAATAATAAATATGGTGAGGATAATGAATTAATTTAATTAAATTAATTAAATTAATATTAGTGGGGTGAAGGGTGCCATGGCTAGGCTAGGTGAATGTGATGAAGGGTGCTTATTTTTCAAGGGAAAAAGGGGAGTGTGACCTAATTTTAGTGTCTAAATTTTACCCCTTTCTATTGCGTAGCTTGTATTAATAAGTGATGCTAACAAAAATAAGATGTGGTTACCCCATGTGTGGGTGAAGGTGATCCCCCTCAAACTAGGAACCGACGAGGTAGCTTGAGGTAAAATCGGTGAGTGGTTTGATAAAAGGTAAATGTGATGAAAAGAAAGGTGGGTAATGGGGGAAAGAGGAGCAAGGGCTACTTTGGTAAGCTAGGTAATGGATCAGGTTCAAAGGTAGCAACAATCAAATGCACGCACACGTATAAATTACAGCACGCTACCTGGTTGAAGAGCAGGTAAACTCTACATTGTCTAAGGTCGATAGGTTTATCCAAATAAGGTTGAAGTGATTCCGGTATCCAAGGTATAGGATATGGTCAAAAACACAACGTAGGTTAGGTGAAAGAATGTTTAGGTATGTTCCAGTACACCAAAGGTAATGTCAGGATAAATGGTGATGGTGATAGGCTAGGTAAGGTCATTAGGTCAACAACATAGGTAACAGTGCCGCAAATTATAACGAACACATGAGGTCAAAGGTCACTAGTGATGGGGAAAGATCCAAGTATCTAGGTTGCGAACGGGTAAGGTCAGGTGGTAGGGGTAAAATAATGAGTCCCCAAAGGAGGAAAAATGGATGTAGTAAATGATGTGGTCAGGAAAGGTGAGGTAAATGGGTAGGGTAAAGGTGGGGTAGGGTAAATGATCAAGGTGAAGGTTAGGTGAGGTAAAAAAGGAAGTATGGGTAGGGTAAAATGGTAAAATTTAGGGCAAGGTGCAGGTGAGGGTAACCGATGCTGGTCATAGATAAGCCCGATGTTGGTATGGTCAACCAAAGATTGTGAGGTAGGGCATGTGACCGATGTCGGTCAAGGGTAACCAATGTCGGTTAGGGCGGGTTTGTTATGAAAACAAAAAAATCCATTGTTTTTTTAATTCATCTGTTATTTTGTGAAGTGATAAAATGAAAAAAGAGAGAAAAGAGAGAAAAGCGTCTAGATGAAATAGAACAGTGAGCTGGTGGTGTGATCGACGAGTGATTGGTTGGTGAGCAGTGGGTCCACAGGATCATTGTGAGGGATTCGATTAGTGAGAGGTTACGGGTAGCTATTTGGTGATGGAAGAGGTCAGAGAGGGATCAAGAAGGCCACTAGTATAGTGGCTAGACGTGCCACCAAGACAGAGGAAGCACGATGAGGTAAGCACCCTACTCTACATTGTTGATTTGATAGATTAGAGGATTATTTTAGTGTTGGTTTAGGTTTTTTTTTTTTTGGTTTGGTGGGTGGGCACAAATTAAATTTGGGAATGGGGGGAATATTGGGTAAAAGGAGGAATGGGGAGGGTAATAAATGGGATAGGGGAGGTGGGTGGAGGTCCAAGGGTAGTTTAGGTCATTGTAGGTGGGGTAAAAGGGGTAGGGGGAGGTTTTTTAGAGAGGGGGTTTTGGAAAATTATAGGATTTTCCGCATAAATGACCAGCGTCGATCAAGGTTGGTCGGGCGTTACGTTACGTGAATCGGTATCGATCACCAAATAGGTGACCGATTCTAGGTAGGGGTAACCAAGGTCAGTAAGGGTGAATTAGTATCAGTCACCAAACAAGTGACCGATGCTAGTGAAGGGGTGACCGGGGTTGGTTAGGATGAACCGATACCAGTCAGATTATTGGGCACAAGGGTCCAAAAGTGATGTGGGCTAGGTAGTTGAGATGGGTAGGGTGAAAATAGGGTATAGGAAAATGATAATGGTTGAATATGGAGGATACATGTAAATTAATGTCGTGCTTGTATTAGATGCAGGGGAGAGTGCAATTACATATGTGGGATAGGGTTCTACCTCTATTGGTGATAGTGCATGGCGCAGTGACCCCAGAGGAGCTGCAGCATGTGGAGGTAGTGGGCTTGAGTGGGGTTTATCACTATAGACATGTAGTCTAACAACCTAGTTTGATGGTCGTGCTCATCGATAGATGGGACTCCATGACTAACACATTCCACCTGTTGATGGGTGAGATGACTATCACCTGGAGGATGTGTTCTGGATTCTTTGGTTACCCATATTAGGTGCATAAGTTTATTCTATCTTCTCTAAGGCCTCTAAGGAGCTGATTGTGACTATTTTTGGAGAGGGGATGGCCAATCTAAGATTCCATAGCGCCAGTTTGAGCTATAGAGAGATGTACCTAGCCCTTCAGAGGAGACGAGGCTAGTGGTTCTGTTGATGGAGGCAGTGTGTTGCTATGCACTACCAGATGTAGAGGGTGGATGCTTTCCCTGATCATTGATGGGGGTACTCCACGACATGATGGTGCATGAGACCCACTTTGCCTTCAAAGCACCAAAGCATTCTTGGTGCAGTTGTACAGGGAGTTGTGGGCATATGGGCGGTTGTGTAGGTTTAGCTTGTGCTTTAAATTTTTACTACACTGCTGGGCCTATGAGCACATAGTTTGTGTATTGCCTATAGGGATGCCCCGAGTATATGCATTCCCGTGGTGATTTTTATGGGTGGGATATACGAGATGGGTGCTGATTATAGGAGAGTAGAGATTTGAGAGGCCCACACATGATGTGGCCCATTTTTGGTAGTTACTAGAGGGGTTGTCCAGGAGTGGACATTATATGGAGGCCATATGTGGGATTCCCCTCATATAGGCATATGCATGAGGAGCTAGTTGAGCTCCAGCTAGAGAGATGGATATAGGGTTGCCATGCTGGGGAGGACAAGATGATCTCGATAGACAAAGTCCAACGGCAGTTTGGGCTAGTACAAGACATACCTCCACCCTTCCCATAGTATCAGAGAGATGACATGGAGAGGCCCTTACCTCTACCACAACCTACAGTGCCCATAAGGTAGGAGGATCAACTAGTGGGTGGCGAGATAAATGATGCTAGGTGTATAGACAGTATAGATAGTGGAGGGTGGCTCGGTTGTGAGCCATACCACCCAGACTCCGGGCAGCCAGATCTAGCTACCATTATGGTGTAGAGAGATGCCTTACAAGGGCAAGTAGCTACTATCATTACCTAGTTGGGTATACTATAGACACAGCTAAAGGGCTCAGAGGTGGAGGTAGTAGAGCTACATGTACAGGTGGCTAGTCTATATACCCAGATGGTTAGTGGAGGAGATGGAGATGGAGAGGAGGGGATGGTCAGGTGGCGGCCTTACGGGGAATAGGTGGTAGGTTTACGGGGCTAGTCACCACAACCCAGAAGATTGGGGTCTTACAGTCCTAGATATAGGCATAGGGGAAGGGGGCACCACCACACGCTCCAGGATTAGGTCTCAGTTCATAGGCATGCATGAGGTAGGGTCCCGCAGGTAGGTACAGGGCCAAGACCTATGGGACCACCATAGATCGTGCCTTTATCCAAGTTACAGGATGCCCTAGGTGAGGCTAGGTACTATCAAAACTAGCTGATGGTAGCTGGGATAGACTTCATATCCTATGCCGAGTACAAGGCACATCAGACATCTAATGAGAGGATGAGATCCCACACTCATAGTGTGGAGAGCAAAAGAGGTCGGTGAGCTACAAGGCCTCGATCAAGTAGAGACTACCAAAGACACGGAGATCAGCTCCAGTTGAGGTGGTAGCAGGACCCAGGAGGCCGAGGGTACAGGTGATACAGAGATGGAGGACATCCACCGAGATGCCTGATATGTGGTCACCTAATTTTTTGATGTATGATAGTGATTGTGTGATTATATACTAGCTGCGTGCCAAAGATAGTGAGGATGTATGAGTGATTTTGTATATTTTGAGCATATACCTCCTGCGTGCCAAAGAGATTTTGTATTGATTAATTATTTTATTGTATATATGAGACTGTCCCGCATGTCAATGACATTGAGATGATGGACATGATGATATAGCCATGTATATTTGAGATACACATTGATTTATATGATGAGATACATGCTATGATTTGATTTGTTGATGTGTTGATGAGATACATGGGATAATTTGATTTGTTTATGAGATATGAATTTTTTGTGTTGATATGGATGGAAATTAGGTGAGTTAGGCATGATGGAGTTAGGTTGGTATAAGCATGAATCGAGTCAGTCGGTTTAGGCATGGATCGAGTCGAGTCGGTTTAGGCATGGTTGAGTTAGGTCGATTTAGGCATAGATCGAGTCGGGTTGGTTTAGGCATGGTTGAGTCGGGTGATAGGCATGGATTGAGTCAAAGTTGGTTTAGGCATGGTTGAGTCAAAGTTATAGGCATGGAATGAGTCGAGGTTATAGGCATGGATTGAATCAGGTTATAGGCATGGATCAAGTTAGGTCAGTTTAGGCATGGATGAGTTAGGTTATAGACATGGATGAGTCAAGTTATAGGCATGGATTGAGTCAAAGGTTATAGACATGGATTGAATCAGGTTATAGGCATGGTTGAGTCAGGTTTTTAGGCATGGTTGAGTCAGTTTTTTAAGGCATGATGGATTTTAAAGTAGGTGAAGTTGTGAGTCATTATTTTATGCAATGAATGATAATATGGGTCATATGTGAGATGTGGTATAATCCATGCATAGTGATGATAGAGAAATTGTAGGCATAATAAAATGTATGTTGTGATAATGCTTAAAATATGAAACAACTCGTTATGTATGTGGTTTCATTTCCAATTTTTGGTATAAAAGAGAAACGAAGTTAGGTGTGATGTCTTGTGAGGCACATGGAAGATGAATTTTTAATGTAGAGGATGGCCAAGATAACCTCCAAGGCCCCCATGCCCTTGGAGTGCTTCCTACACTGTCCCAATGAAAAGGGACCTCAGGCCAATGTAGTTCTCCCATAAGCTAGGGAAGAATATGAGGAGGTATGAAAATAAGTTGGTAGGTTTTTGGGCATGTTGTGGGTTTAGGTTTATTAGGTGTGGGTATATTATAGGTAAAATTATGTAGGTGAGGGTGATTGTGGTGAAATAAGAAGAGTACCCCAAAAGTAAGCGTCGAGGACCAAGTCTTGTATAAGGTAATCAAAACGTAAACAAAGATGGTTAAAAGATAAGAGGGGGAAATAAAGCCACCTAATTGGGTAGGATCATACCAAGTAGATCATACCTTGGCAGAGGTGATGAATGTAAGACCCAAAAGACATAGCATGATGGACTGTTCTTCAGGGAGTAGCCTATTTATAGCAGCAATTTTTTGAGAGGAAGATGTCTTTTTGAGGGAGTCATCATATTTTTAGTAGAAGTTTGACTCAAGGAGTTTAGTCCAATGCAAGGTCTTGAAGTCATGGATAAGAAAAAGGTGGAGAATAAGAATCTTGTTTAAAAGGCAAGGTGAAATGAACATGGGATCTCATCTAAAGGTATACAAAAATTATCCATGAGAATCATGTAATGTGAAGCACCATGGTACACATATTCAAGAGAAGATAACAAGTGACAATTACTCACGTAATTCTTGTTTAATCATTAGTGAGGTGTATGAAGTGAATAACACCTAAGGGATGAGCATGGAAAGAGAAAAAAGGTGAGGTAGGGCTACAAATCAACAATAAAATGGTCAAAGATGTAAGGCATTAAGGGGCTCAGTGTTGGTCTACCATTGAGTGAAGATAAACGATAAGCACTTGATCCATAGGTATGAGTCACGATGTATGGTCCAAGCTAATTAGAAGAAAATTTGCCCGTTTACTTTTTTCTGCTTTGGTTACGTGTTGATTTTATTTCAAGACAAGGTAACCAACTTGGAAGGTTTGTTCATGGACATGTTTGTCGTAGGAACACTTGATACATTTTTGGTAAACTTGAAGGTGATCCAAAGTATTAAGATGATGTTCATCTAATAACTCTAGTTGTGTTAAATGGTCCTAATGAAAGTCATCATCGTTGAGCATGTCATGGAGAGAAATGTGGAGTGAGGGGATCTAGACTTCGAGAGGTAGGATTGCCTCTGTATCGTAGACTAGAGAAAATAGTGTGGTCGCAGTGGAAGTGTGAATACTAGTACGGTATGCCCACAGGGAAAAAGGAATGTGCGTATGCCAATCCTTCCTAGTATCATTAACCACTTTCATAAGAATTTTTTTATGGTTTTGTTAGTGGATTCATCTTGACCGTTGGTTTATGGGTAATAAGGTGATGAGAAACTGTTTGAATGTGAAGGCATCGCAAAGTTTCTGCAATGTTTTTTTAATTGTTGTCCATTGTTAGTGATGAGGTGATGAGGAACACCAAAATGACAAATGATGTGGTGGTTAATGAACTCACATATTTTCTCAACTTTTTTGGAGATGAGGGGTATGGCTTCCACCCATTTTTTATAGTATTCGGAGCAAAGATGATGATCCATTGATGGCGTTGGGAAGAATGATAATTGATTTCTCCGATAAGATCCAAACCCCATCGAGATAAGGGCCAAAGGTCTTGAGCGACCTATAAGGCATGACTGGATGTATGATGAAGATTGGAATGTTGTTGGCATTTTACACAATGTTTGACGTAATCACAACAATCATGGTTAAGGTTCAGCTAGTAATAGCCCAGGAAAAGAATACTCTTAGCAATAGCAAGGCCACTAAAGTGACCTCCACATATGCCATCATGAACTTCCTTAATGGTATAAAGAATTTTAGAACTTGTGAGGCATTGTAAGAGATTACCATCAAAGTTGTGCTTATAGATTAGGCCCCCTGAATGACATAACGATAGACCTTTTTAAGGAAGGTGCATTATCCATTATGGGTGAGATCAGGAGGTAAGATGGAGAGAGAAAGGTAGTCGAGTATTGTTTATACCAAAGGTCACTCCAAGTCAGGGGTAGCGGTTCTAATTGAGTAAACATCATGAGGTAAATAAGAAGGTGATTGGAGTCATTGTATGGTGACAAAGATTGTAGAATCGGTGGGTGAAGCGGGTATTTGGGAAGCTAAGCAAGCCATGGTATCTACAAACTTGTTGGTTAAATGTGGGATGGTTTAAAGGGTGTAATGATCAAAGGTTTTAAAAAGTATATTGAAATGATTTTTATACTTCGGAAGTATCTCATTACGACATTGGTATATACCATTGACTTGGTTTACGACCAATTGAGAATCACCAAAGATGTTGATGGATTTGACATCTAGGGTGTAGGCAGCTTAGAGACCTAGTACGAGCACTTTGTATTCATAAATATTGTTTGTACATTCAAAATAAAGTTTGAAATATAAATGCATGGGATCATCATCAATCGGAATGAGAATAATACTAGCCCCACCCCACGTTGACGATTGGGCTGTTGAAGAATAGTGTCATTTGGTAAGGGGGTTCATCCAGTGAAAGGGTAGCAATTGACTCATTTGGAAAGTCAAAATTAGAGGTTTGATCTTTGAAGAGAGGTACCTCGGCCAATTGGTCAGTGATAGCTTGGACCTTGATGTACTTTTAATGAATGAATTCGAGGTCATGATTAGCTAAAAGCATAAGCCATCATGTGGAATGCTGATTTTGATAAGGTTTGGCGTACATGAAGTGTAAGGGCTCAGTGATGGTCACAACATAGGTTTTTGTTGAGTAGGTAATTACGGAGTTTGGTGGCAATGAAAACCAATGCTAAGAAAATTTTTTTGGGATGGGTGTATCTGGTTTCATAGTCCAAAAGAGTACGGCTTATGTAATCAACCACCGCTCCCTATGTTGTTCATCATGATGAGTGGGCATGGATCCCAAGGAATGGTCGGTAGATGAGATGTATAGGTAAAAAGGTTGATCATCTTTAGGTGGGATGAGTACAAGTGGTTGGAGAATGTATTATTTTAGGGCCTTAAAAGCCTTGTGGTAGTCATCATCCCATTTAAAGGAGACATCCTTCTTGAGAGAGATGATGAAATGGTTGGCACCGATCCGATAATTGTGAAATGAAACGGGGAATAGACTATAACTTTCCTTGTAGGCTACGAAGTTGTCGAAGGTTAGTAGAGCGAGAGGCATTTCGATAATGGCTATGACTTTATCAAGGTCAACTTTTATACCATGTAGGGAAATGATAAATCCCAGGAGCTTTCCGAGAGAACCGCGAAGATGCACTTCTTAGGCTGAAGTCGATGCAATATTTAATGATACAATCAAAGATGGTTTTGAGGATGGTTAGGTGCTCAGAGAAGCATTTATATTTGGCCAAGAGATCATCCATGTAATCTTCCAATATGGAATGCATGATGTCATGGAAGATGTAAGTCATAGCCCACTGATATGTGGCACTAGTGTTTTTAAGGCCAAAAGGCATGACTCGATAGCAGAAGGTCCCCCAAGGGGTGATGAGTGAGTTCTTTTGTTGATCTTCTGGGGCAAGAAAAGTATAGTTATAACCGAGAAGCCATCCATGAGTGATAGCATCTCGTGACCAGCAAAAGAAGTTCAACCAACCGGTTAATACCGAGTAAGGGAAATTCATCTTTTGGGCATGCTAGGTTGAGGCCACGAAAGTCCGTGAAAATGCGAAGTCTCTGTCACTTTAGTGACAGGGACAATGTTACAAATCCAATGAGGATAATAAATGGGTAAGATAAAGGAAATAGAAAGAAGGCATTGAATGTAACACCCTTGACAATTGTTATTTAAGGCATTGAATGTAACACCCTTGACAATTGTTATTTTCCTCCTTTACATTTCAAGTGTTGACATGTGATTTTTCTTATAAAGATATGTTCTTTTGATTTTTGGAGATCATGCTTGATGTGGATAAATCATCTTTTGTTCTTAAGATCCTTTGAGTGAATTGGAATGGCTTCCTTGAATCCATTTTTCACTTCTTATAGGTGAGTCGTAATCTAGTTTAAGAATTGTAAACTTATCTATTAATCTAACTCATCCTTGGATCAGAATGTTTTAAATCTGCTCTATTCAATGAATGGTACATTGACATTCCATGAATTAAAAGACATATGATTGAACTATGATTGATTACAAGTTCTTTGATTGTTGTCTGAACGTGTTTCTATTTAGTCGTATGTTGTGCTTGGATCTTTTCAATTTGATCGTGGTAGGACAATGCTAACGCAAATGAAGTATAGCTTGTTCATGGCATATGAAACATTATAGTTCCTAAAACTAAAGGGACTGTCCTACGGAATCCTAATCTAGGTAAGAATATACATATTTACTACCTAGCTATGTTAATTAATTGAATTTTATCCTAACCTAAGCTTTGTACTAAAGGACTATGGAGAGGTTACTAGGTTATTTAAACTATCCTAAAACCTAATGCTATCTGGTTATGTGATGATCTAACCTAATGCCTAAAAACTATTGTGTTAGAATTAATCTAACTTTGTGTGGAAACTACCTAAGGTGGTAATTTATTGATTGGGTTATATCCTAAGGTTACCTACCCTAAGCTAACCTAAGATCCAACCTAAGCAATTATGTCTACCCTAAACTAATGGACATGAAGTGGCAAGGAAGGATAGGCGGGAAAGTAGGAATTAATGGAATTTATGGTTTTTGGTTTTTGTGCTCAAACCGTTTTGGTAGGCATGCAAACAGGTTTGTATGGGGTCATTTCACTTTGCATGTTTCATGATTTTTTCTTTGCATGCTCTCTAGTTTTTGAACCAGCCGATTGAACTGCACTTAATGGCTATTCTTGAGGTTTTAGACCTATTTTCAGTTCATGGGATATATAAGAGGCAATGTGGAAAAAGAAGGTGGTTGTTTGATCTTTCATGGAGAAGTGGAGAAGTTGTGAGCTCGGATAGAGGTTCTCTTTGATTTGGCAGAAGCGCTATCAGGCATGATAAGATCTAATCTTTAAGATCTCTTGCTTTAAATGTTTCATTAAAATGATTCCGCTCTTTTGAGATTCTTCGATTGCATATCTTAGCTGGTTATTTTCTTGTTGGGTTTATTAAATCTTGTGATATTGGTTTTGAATCCTTGGAAAATGATGTTCTATTTGAAAACTTACCATGTGTAGTTCTTTAAAAAAGAGAATGCATGCAAAAACATATTTCGTAGCTTGGTTTTTTCATTCTGGAATGGGTAATGGAAGTATTCTATTTAAATAATCTTCGTTGCTATTTAAATATGGTTCAGAGTTTTTGAGAACCTTGGGTTTTGTTTGATCTTGTTGGAGTTTGTGTTTTATTTGATCTTGAGCTTGTGTTGAGCTCGTGTTTTTGTTGAGCCTTTATTCGAGCTCGTATTTTATTTGGAACTTGGTCTGGTTTCATGTTTAATGAGAACTGGTGATGGAGGTTCTTGTTGTTCTGAACCAGTGTTGGAATCTTGGATATCCTGGACTATTGTTGAAGTCTGTATATAGCTCGGTGCTTGTGTTTTATTTCCTTATGATAATCTGGACTGTTAATGTCAGTTCATAATGTACACAGTACTTGTATGTTATTACTCATTTTGGGATCAAAGCGTGGTGGGAAACTAGAGTTCCAAAGTGGGGATAATATTTGGATTTGCATTTTTATTTGAATTTGTGTTGGACCTTCTATTTTTTCTAAACCAGTGTTGAAATCTTGGGTAACTCACAACTGTTGTTGAAGCCATATGTGGCTCTATACTCGTGCTTTACTCTTGTGGTATTTTGGTCTGTTAATAAAAGTTCATGATATCACCACACTCTTATCTTGTTATTTGTTTGATTCTGAACTCTCATTAGAAACTCGTGTTTTTTTAGATAGGAATAAGACTCCATGTTTTAAATAGGAACTATTAATGCATATTTGTATCTTATATTTCCCCATACTAAGATATTTTGTATATCTGAGCTCATGTTGAGTTTTTATAATTCGACACTGCACATGAAATTTAGTACTTAGTGTTTGGAAATAGTAGCGGGAATGATATGTCGGTTCTGTCCTGGTATGTTGAGTTTTCTTTGTTAATGATTTAAACTTGGATGGGAACTTGTTGTTTCCCTAAACCATGAATAATTACTTGGGTAGTCCTGTACCTTTGTGAGAAGCTTGTGTTCGTCATTGTGCTCAGATTTTGTACTTTCGAGCTCTAAGCTGGTAGTATTATCTACATGTTCGATTTGGTTTTGGTATTTGAATTAGGTTTTCTTAACTTCTTAAAGAGTTTAAAGCTCAGAAATTTTCTAATCAAACTACTTAATCAATAAATCGGGAGAGTATATTAAATTGATCTATTTAAATATCCTTAGGATTTAATGGAATCATTTTATAAGGATAATGGGATTTCAATCTGAGTTTGTTGATACTTCGATCATGTTTAACTTATTGATAGGTTATTTTTCAAACTACTTACTCAAGAAATCTGGGAGAGTAGATTAAATCGAGCTATTTAAATATCCTTAGGATTTAACTCGGAATCATTTTATAAGGATAATGGGATTTCAATCTGATTTTGTTGATACTTCGATCATGTTTAATTTATTGATAGTTTATTTTTCTATCTCTTGTTGGATATAGTAAATACACCTTGTGTCTTTATAAATGAAAGGAACATGATTCATTTAGAACAGATCTTGTGTTTTAGGACTATTATTTGTATTCCTTTCTACATATGGAATTGAAACTCGTGTTCAATAAAAGTAAAGAAGTGTAAGGAATATGGCAAAGTGTGATTTCTTATTACTTGGATAGATCATTGGTTGAAATTTTCTATTTTTGATTCTCTTTTTATATAGATATTTCCTTATAAGGTGTTTGGTCTTCCTTTACCTAATCATTTGTAGAAATGATGTTGGAAGAGATTATATTATTCAGTTTTATTGAGCTGGAAATGCCAATTTTTTTGGCAGACTGTTATTTGACAAGACTTTACTTGTTTGGTTTTAGATGAGTAAGTTTTTCTCTTGCACTCTATCTTTCTAAGAATTCTCCTTGGATGAACTTGAGTAGAGATTAACTCCTGTATGAGTCTACCTTGATTTTTTAACATTGTTTTAGATCTTTAAAAGTTAACTTCTATATGTGGAAGTAGATTTAAACTTGCAGGTAGACCGATTGATTCTCTATTCCTTCTTGGATTAAAATGAAATTATGTTCGATGAATATCTTAAATGTTAGATTTTAAGGTAGTCATCTTTTAAAAGAAACAGTTAAATCACATTTTGAATCTGTTCTATTTCTTGGATGTTTTGTGTTGGGCATAGTTTGTAATGATTCTTCTTCTTCTTTTGTTTAGGAGTTAGATGAGTCATCCTAATAAGAACCATGATTTAAACCCTTCCGTTGGTTTGAAGCAAAGGTAAATTTTGTATTCTCTTATGAAAGATTGGGAACAATGATATTTTATAATCTTTTGTTTGACTGAGGATAATTGATAGAATCAATTAGACTCTATTTTGTAAGGCTGATATGGTGGATTATATTATGTTCTTCTCTTAAAAGTGAATTCAATTGGTTAAAATGTACTTATTTTTCTGTTTCTTTTGACGTATTGATTTTTGATGTAATAATTATCTCATTAAAGCATATTTGTTTTAATGGAACAATTATTAGAATGCACTTCTTTTTAAGGCTTAGTGCTTATCATGCTCGAGTTCATTGAACTAACTTGTACTAGCAATTTTTGTAGATGGACTTCGTAAGTGAAAAGGAAGGAAATATTTATGTGATGCATTGGCTGATTTAAGTCTGATTTTGTGAAGAATTCTGAACCATTCTTGAGATTGTTTTGAAAAATAAAAAGTAGTATTATTTTGTAATGAAGGCGGTAGTCTTATAGCATACCTAAATGTATAAGTTTTAGAGATGAATTAAATGTTCATAATTTATTTATAGTGGGTGTGTAAATTATCTTGTACTTTCATTGCATAGATGGAATCTTATCTTGTTGTTATACTCCATATTATGTATATGCTGAATGGGGTATTCTTAGGTAAGTTGACAGTGGGAATTGGACTAATCTCCCTAAATAGGATATAGCTTCTTAAGTTACTGAATTGATGTCATAACTAAAAAATTTAGTATAGTAATATGATATGTAATGAACATTCAGTAATAAATATTGAATTTGTAAATGATTTATAGTGGTGCTAGACCCTAGCATTTAATTATGTAAAGGAAGATTCTTCCTCTATCTTATGAATGCAAATAAAATGGAAGATGTGATTCCTAATCATTAGACTTTGTTTAATAAATTCTACTTAGTTACAACCTAGATGGTTATTACACTTCCTTGAACGGTTAAGTCACAATAAATGGAACTTATGATGTTGATTTCTTGTTATGGTTGATGACTTGTTAAGTCCATTAAATAACATTAAAGGAAATCTTAAGCTAAGAATGTTATTTAACAGCCAAATGAATCAGTTATAGAGAAGACCTTGAGGAGTGTTAGATCGGGGTTAGGTAAGGTTGCTGAAATCTATCTTTAATAATCGAAATTAATTAAATTTATAATAAAATCTTGAGGTATGTACATCTCAATGAGGCTGTTATGTAGGATTCTAGAACATGCCAACTATAGGGATGTACCTTTTAGAATATTAGGATCTTCTCAAGGATACAACGATGCAGTCGACATGTGGCAACACCCTTTTGCATTGATCATCTAGATCTACACACATTGGACTTGACCTTAGTTTCTCTCTAGGTCTGATTAGTAACATGTTTAAGATAAGGGTTAGCCCTCTAAAACTCAAGATACCTTGGCGCATGAGGTTGACTTAGGTTGACCCAGTATGCCAACTTACACTAATTCTTATTGAGCCTCCCAATATCATAACATATGTTGTTAACTCAAACTAGGGTTAAACCTTGGGCAAGCAAACTGGCAGAAGTTACTAAAGGACATTCTAGATAACAATAGAGTGGGTTGAAGGATGTATTCCAGATTTGAGAATGCTATCAAGGAATAATAATATAAACATTATGTTAGAAATATTTGGCCAAATTATCGCAAGTCACTGGTTACATTTTCCTATGTCACCTAGTATAAGGTTTGTGATGCGAGATGAATATTGGTAACGAATATTCAGATAGGTTCCTTAGATAGATCGATCAATACCCCGAACAGGAAAGAGAACCAAGTATACGTAGTATACGAGAAAAGTATTCAATACTTAATGTTAAACATGAATAGATTGGTAGTTTACCAAGTCATGAAATGAATAGATTGGTAGCACACCGAGTCATTACAACTACATATGGTTATCTATTATATGAATGGTTGATAAAGAATGTGTGTTCTAAATTATGAATTTAGAACAGAGAACATTATTTATAAAAAAAAAATTCCCTTGTTTCTAAAGTCTTAAAATGGGAATGTTACATCTTGGTATCAGAGCTAAAGGTTGCAGCTCTTAGACCTATTATGTGTACAATCTGATTAAACTTAAATTTTCTTGTAAAATAAAATGGTGAGAACAAGAGGAAATGTTGTAAATAACCCTCCACCTGAGGAAGGAGTTGAAACTGCCCAGAAACTTGATGAGATCCTTGCTGCCCTATTGGACACAAGAGATAATTTGGATATTCTTGAACAACAAGTAATGGGAAATGAGGAGGAAGAAGAAGTTGATAATAATAATCAGCCACCTCAGGGGACAACACCAATGTGGGTGTTGATAATAACAACGTTAACATACCTATTCAACCTAAGAACAAAAAGGCTAGACTAGCAATAGAACTCACTAATGACATAAAAAGGATAAGTCCACCCAAGTTTGATGGCACCACATTAGGAGATGGAGCTGAGAATTGGCTCAGTGAAATGGAGAAGTACTTTGCAATAAGGAACTTCTCAGAGGAAACCAAGGCTATATGGGGAGCATATTAGCTTTCCCATGAAGCATCTTCATGGTGGGACAACTGTAAGGATGAGTTAAATATTGATGAAACTAACATCACTTGGGATCAATTTAAAAGTTATTTTAGGCAACGATGGCTACCACAACTCTACTATGATCAGAAAATGACTGAATTTCAGAACTTAGCTCAAGGAAAGCTAATAGTAACTGAGTATTGGGAATGGTTTATGAAACTCCTCAAGTATGTACCTTAGTATCAAATTGATGAGAATTTCAAGATACGGAAATTCATTATGGGATTGAATCCCATTATTGGGGGAGAAGTTGATGTTCACAACCCAACCACTATGGAAGGGGTTGTTAAAAAATCCATAAGGCAGGAACATAAATTAAAGGCTATTTTTGCTCATAAGGAGGAAGTAAGGAAGAAAGTTCCAAACCCTCTTCAGCTTCTCTTGCACCTAAGAAGGGACCATGGAAGAAGTTTGGTAATAAAAGTAAGTTTTCAGCTAATAATAATAAGAAAACAACAATGAATAAGACTATTGGAAATGCACAAAATATTTTTTCCAAGAATAATAACAATGGATAGAAGTCCTATTAAGGTCATAATAGTAACTCTAAGACTAGAAATAATTCCAAGTCTAGAAAGGGACCTGTAGAAGGCTATTATAATTGTGGCAAGGATCATTACGCAAATCAATTTCCTTTAAAGAAGGATGATCGTAATCACTAAAGCATAAGATACATGCTGCGATGAGTGATAAGCAAGCTAAAAAGCAAGATACACCTATAAAAGTTCCTGGTAAGTTATTTGACATACATGTAGCTATTATTTTTGATACGGGAGCTACTGAATGTTTTATTTCTAGTAAACTTGCTTCAAAACTTAAAAGAAAAGATGGAAAAATGGATAAATCATGGACTATACATTATGGTAATAATTCTATTCATACAGTTAGTATGTGTCTTTTTGGAGCAGTCCTTGAATTACCTAACTTTTCTACGAGAGGTTAATCTTTATGTTGCACCTTTAAGGTCTTATGATGTAATCATAGGTGTTAATTTGTTAGCGTAACATAAGGCTAAAGTGGACTATTTTGAAAAATGTATTAGTTGTTTAAACGACCTATAGAAAACAACTAGAGATTCACAAAGTGTGAAATGTGAGATTTCTGTTAGGAAACTGTCAGCTATGCAACTTAAAAATGCCAAAAATAAAGGATGTACCTTATATGTAGTAAATTTTTTGAATCTGCAGAGGAAAACAACAATTTAATGGAACGATATCTACTATTACGAGACTTCAGTGATGTATTTCTAGAAGAATTACAGGTCTTCCACCCAAAAGGGAATTTGATTTCACAATTGAGATCAAGCCTGGAACCGAACCTATATCTAAGGCACCGTATCGAATGACTACTATAGAATTAGTAGAGCTTAAGGCTCAATTGCAAGAAATTTTGTCTAAAGGTTTGATTAGACCAAGTGTTTCACCTTAGGGAGCACTAGTGATTTTTTTGAAAAAGAAAGATGGAACACTTAGATTGTGCATTGATTACAGAATGTTAAACAAAGTAACAATCAAGAATAGTTACCCATTTCCAAGAATTGATGATCTATTTGATCATATGCATGGAGCATTGGTCTACTCCAAGATAGATCTTCGATTTGGGTATCATCAATTACGAATTAAGGATGAGGATATTCATAAAACAACTTTCAGAATAAGGTATGGACATTATGAGTTTACGATCTTACCTTTTGGATTAACTAATGCACCTGCGACATTTATGAATTTAATGAATAATATATTTCAAGAATACTTGGACAAATTTGTGCTCGTATTCTTGGAAAACATTCTCATATATTATAAAAGCATTGAAGAGCATCATGAGCATTTGAAAGTAGTTTTGGAAATTCTGAGAAAGAAACGGTTGTTTGGTAAGCTGTGTAAATGTTCTTTCTATGACACAAAATTCCACTATTTGGGGTATGTAATAAGTAAATATGGAATTGTTGTAGATCCTTCAAAACTTACAGCTATAACAGAATGGTCTGCACCAAAGAATGTACATGAAGTTAGAAGCTTTATGGGACTTGTTGACCACTATAGGAAATTTGTAAAAGAATTTTCTAAGATAGTTGCACTAATAAATTCCTTACAGAAGAAAGATAAAAAGATTTTTGTAGTGAGAAATGTGAAATTACATTTAAAACCTTGAAGGAATAGTTAACTTCAACACCTATTCTTGCAGTACCAGATCTCGATGGAGATTTTTAGTGGTAAATGATGCATCTCGGTGAAGGTCTAGGAGGTATTTTGTTACAAAGTGGTCATGTAATAGCATACGAAAGTAGAAAACTTAAGTTACATGAGTTTAATTATGCTCCACATGATTTCTGACTTGTTGCCATTGTTCATACGCTTCAAGTTTGGAGGCATTATCTACTTGGTAAACCATTTGAGTTGAAAACTGATCATCTTGGGATGAAGTATATTTTCACTCAACCAAATATGAATGCAAGATAGTGAAGATGGTTATATTTTTTGTCTCAATATGATTTTGACATAAGTTATATAAAGGGTAAAGAAAATAGAGTGGTTGATGCTCTAAGTCGTAGGAAGTACATTTCTACCCTTATAACACTAAGAACTCACTTTAAGGATGAAGTAAAAAGTGTTATGGAATCTAATTATTACTTTCAACAAGTAAAAGAAACACTTGCTATAGATTCTAATGATTTGAGGTATAAAGGTTTTCTCTTTGATAAAGAAGGAATCTTACGATTTGAAAGCAGAGTCTATGTACCTTTGCTTGATGGTTTGAGAAATAAATTGTTAGCTAAATTTCATAATTCACCTTTTTCTGGACACCCTGGCATTACAAAGATGCCTGCTGATATAAAACAACAATATTTATGGAAAGGAATGAAGAAATATGTTATTGATTATGTAACACATTGTCTAGAGTGCCAAAGTGTTAAGGTGGAACATATGCACCCAACCGGTTTATTGTATCCTCATAGCATACCATAGTATAAATGGCAAGTAATAAGCATGGATTTTGTACAAGGGTTTCCTATGTCAAGAAATAAACATGGTGTTATTTTGGTAGTTGTTGATAAAATAACAAAAGTAGCTCATTTTATTGTTGGAAATTTAAAGGATGATTCTCTGTTTTGGCTAAAAGATTTGTACACGAAATTTTCAGATTACATGGGGTGCCTGAATTAATCATATCTGATAAAGATCCTATAATGACATCAAGATTTTAGCAAATGCTAATGCAGCTCTAGGAACTAAGCTAAATTTCAGTCCTGCGAATCACCCTGAAATGGATGGATAGTCTGAAAGAGTAAATCAAGTATTAGAAGATATGTTATGAATGTATTGTATGGATCAACAATATAAATGGGAAGAATATATTCCATTAGTTGATTTTGCTTATAATAATACATATCATGCTTCTCTTAAAATGGCACCTTTCAAGGCACTTTACAGAAGAAAATGTAGAACCCCTGTTAGTTGGGATAGCATAGAGGATAGAGAGGTAATTGGATCTGAAATCCTTACGGAAATGGAACAAGTTAAGTTGATTCGTGAATGCTTGAAAGAAGCAGTAGATAGGCAAAAGAGTTACACTAACTTGAAGAGGGTTGATAGGAAATTTGAACTTGGTGAGAAAGTATTTCTTCGGGTTAAACTGAAAAAGAGTTCTATAACTTTTGGCAAGGCTACCAAGTTATCACCTCGTTATGTGGGACCTTTTGAGATAGTTGAAGTAATCAACCTTGTAGCTTATTGTTTAGCATTACCTCCTGCTTTGTCATGAATGCATGATTTTTCCATATTTCTTTGCTTAAGAAATATGTTTGATTTACCACACGTGTTAAATTGGAACTCCTTGTAGGTCCAAGACCCGGGAATAATCATGGTTAAACCCATTCGAGTGCTAGAAAATCACCAGTTGCATTTAGAAAACCGAGAAATAAATCAATTCAAGGTCTAATGGGACTATTTTAGTGAAGAGAGTGCAACTTGGGAAAATCTATAAGATATGAAAACTACTTTTCCATATCTATTTGATCATAATTGATTTTATTGACTGATAAAAATTTATGATTTTATCTTTGTATGACAATAAGTATGCCATTTTGGGTAGATATTTATTTGATTTGGATAAACAACTATTTAATGTTGATTTCTTGCACTATAAGATTCTAATATATTTTGACTTATGGTAAGAGAAGTTAATAAAGTGATTATCCTAAGGTATGTTGTTAAAAAAGGGGGCTAATAATCAAGATGATCATTATTTTAAGGAGGGAGCATGTAACACCCTTGATATTTGTTATTTTGCTCCTTTACATTTCAAGTGTTGACATGTGATTTTCCTTATAAAGATATGTTCTTTTGATTTTTGAAGATCATGCTTGATGTGGATAAATCATCTTCTATTCTTAAGATCCTTTGATTGAATTGGAATAGCTTCCTTGAATCCATTTTTCACTTCTTATAGGTGAGTCACAATCTGGTTTAAGAATTGTAAACTTATCTATTACTCTGACTCATCCTTGGATCAATTTCAGTGATCCAAGGAATGTTTTAAATCTGCTTCTGTTGAACGAATGGTAAATTGACATTCCATGAATTAAAATACATTTTACTGAACTATGATTGATTACAAGTTCTTTGATTTTTGTGTGAACGTGTTTCTATTCAGTCGTATGTTATGCTTGGATCTTTTCAGTTCGATTGTGGACAGAAAATGCTGATGTAAATGAACTATAGCCTGTTCACGGCATAGGAAACATTTTGGTTTCTAAAACTAAAGGGACTGTCCTATGGAATCCTAAGCTAGGTAAGAATATACATATTTACTACCTAGCTATGTTAATTAATTGAATTTTATCCTAACCTAAGCTTTGTACTAAAGGATTATGGAGAGGTTACTAGGTTATTTAAATTATCCTAAAACCTAATGCTATATGGTTATGTGATGATCTAACCTAATTCCTAAAAACTATTGTGTTGGAATTAATCTAACCTATGTGGAAACTACCTAAGGTGGTAATTTATTGATTGGGTTATATCCTAAGGTTACCTATCCTAAGCTAACCTAAGATGTAACCGAAGCAATTATGTCTACCCTAAACTAATAGGCATGAAGGGGGAATTGGTGGTTACATGTATCATAGGTGATGGTTCCAAGGCATTTAATTTGTTGATAGGGTTTTTAAAATCATATGTACCGCTAGATGTGGCAGGGGCTAGTTGACTTGGCGGAGGCTTATGTGGAAACATCACTAAAAATGGATTTGCATGTTAATTTTGATTTCGCATTCACCAAACTTGGAAGGCATTGGCAAGGAAGGATAGGTGGGAAAGTAGGAATTAATGGAATTTATGGTTTTTGTTTTTGCTCAAACCGATTTGGTAGGCATGCAAACGGGTTTGTATGGGGTCATTTCACTTTGCATGATTCACAATTTTTACTCTGCATGCTCTCTGTTTTTCAAACTAGCCAATTAAACTACACTTAATGGCTATTCTTGAGGTTTTAGACCTATTTTCAGTTCATGGGATATATAAGAGGAAGTGTGGAAAAATAAGGTGGTTATTTGATCTTTCGTGGAGAAGAGGAGACATTGTGAGCTCGGCTAGAGGTTCTCTTCGATTTGGAAAAGTGCTATCAGGCATGATAGGCTCTAATCTTTAATATCTCTTGATTTCTTATAAATGTTTCATTAAAACAATTCTGCTCTTTTGAGATTCTTGGATTGCATATCTTAGCTGGTTATTTGCTTGTTGGGTTTATTAAATCTTGTGATATTGGTTTTGAATCCTTGGTAAATGATGTTCTGTTTGGAAACTTACCATGTGTAGTTCTTAAAAAGAAAAAGAGAATGCATGCAAAACATATCTCTATAACTCATATTTTTCATTCGTAATGGGTAGTGGAAGTATTTTGTTTAAATAATCTTCTTTATTATTTAAATATGGTGCGAGTTTTTTTAGAACCTTGGGTTCTGTCTGATCTTGTTGGAGTTTGTGTTTTATTTGATCTTGAGCTTGTGTTGAGCTCGTGTTTTTTTTGAGCCTTTATTCGAGCTTGTATTTGATTTGGAACTTGGTCTGGTTTTGTGTTTAATGAGAACTGGTGATGGAGGTTCTTGTTGTTCTGAACCGGTGTTGGAATCTTGGATATCCTGGACTGTTGTTGAAGTTCATATATAGCTTGGTGCTTGTGTTTATTTCCTTATGATAATCTAGACTGTTAATGTCAGTTCATAATGTACATGGTACTTGTATGTTATTACTCATTTTGGGCTTGAACTTTGGTGAGAAACTTGAGTTTCGTTGGGGATAATATTTGGCTTCACATTTTGATATGAATTTGTGTTGGAGCCTCTAGTTGTTCTAAACCAGTGTTGAAATCTTGGGTAACTCAGGACTGTTGTTGAAGCCATATGTGGCTCTATACTCATGCTTTACTCTTGTGGTATTTTGGACTATTAATGGAAGTTCATGATTTCACCGCACTCTTATCTTGTTATTTGTTTGATTCTGAACTCTCGTTGGAAACTCGTGTTTCATTTGAGATAGGAATAGGACTCCTTGTTTTGAATATGAATTGTTAATGGATATTTGTATCTTATACTGCCTCATACTAAGATACTGTGCATATCTGAGCTCATGTTGAGTTTTTGTAATTCGACACTATACATGAAATTTAGTACTTAGTGTTTGGAAATAGTAGCAGGAACGATGTGTCGAGTTCTGTCTGGTATGTTGAGTTTTCTTTGTTAATGATTTAAACTTGGATGGGAACTTGTTGTTTCCCTGAACCGTGAATAATTACTTGGGTAGTCATGTACCTTTGTGAGAAGCTTGTGTTCATCATTGTGCTCAGATTTTGTACTTTTGAGCTCTAAGCTAGTAGTATTATCAACATGTTTGATTTGGTTTTGGTATTTGAATTGGGTTTTCTTAACTTCTTAAAGAGTTTAAAGCTCGAAATTTTCTAATCGAACTACTTCAGAAGAAATATGGGAGAGTAGATTAAATCGAGCTATTTAAATATCCTTGGGATTTAACTGGAATCATTTTCTAAGGATAATGGGATTTCAGTCTGAGTTTGTTGATACTTCTGATCATGTTTAACTTATTGATCGGTTATTTTTCTATCTCTTGTTGGATATAGTAAATACACCTTGTGTCTTTATAAATTAAAGGAATGTGATTCATTTAGAAAAGATCGCATTTTAGGACTGTTATTACTATTTCATTCTACATATGGAATTGAAACTCATGTTCAATAAAAGTAAAGAAGTGTAAGGAATATGGCAGTGTGCTTTCTTATTACTGGATAAATCATTAGTTGAACTTTTCTATTTTTGATTCTCTTTTTATATAGAGATTTCCTTATGAGTTGTTTGGTCTTCCTTTACCCAATCATTTGTAGAAATGATGTTGGAAGAGATTATATTATTCGGTTTATTGAGCTGGAAATGCCATCTTGTTTGGAAGACTATTGTTTGACAAGACTTTACTTGTTTTGTTTGACATGAGTAAGTTTGTCTCTTGCACTCTATCTTTTTAATAATTCTCCTTGGATGAACTCAAGTAGAGATTAACTCCCATATGAGTCTATATTGATTTTTGAATGTTGTTTCAAATCTTTAAAATTTAACTTCTATATGTGGTAGTAGATTTAAACTTGCAAGTAGACCAATTGATTCTCTATTCCTTCTTAGATTAAAATGAATTTTTTTATGATGAATATCTTAAATGTTATATTTTAGGGTAGTTGTCTTGTAAAAGAAACTGTTAAATCATTTTTGAATCATTCTGTTTCTCGGATGTTTTGTGTTGGGAATAGTTTGTAATGATTCTTATTCTTCTTTTGTTTAGGAGTTAGATGAGTCATCCTAATAAGAACCATGCTTTAAACCCTTCCTTTAGTTTGAAGGAAAGATAAATGTTGTATTCTCTTATGAAAGATTGGCAACAATGAGATTTTATAATATGTTGTTTGACTAAGGATAATTGATGGAATCAATTAGACTCTATTTTGTAAGGCTGATATGGTGGATTATATTATATTCTTCTCTTGAAAGTGAATTAAATTGGTTAAAATGTAATTCTTTTCTGTTGCTTTTGATGTATTGATTTTATGATGTAATAATTGTCTCATTAAAGAAGAGTTGTTTTAATGGAACAATTATTGGAATGCACTTCCTTTTAAGGATTAGTGCTTATCATGCTCAATTCATTGAACTGACCTACGCTAACAATTTTTGCAGATGGAATTTGTAAGTGAAAAGGAAGGAAAAATTTATGTGATGCATTGGCTGATTTAAGTCTGATTTTGTGAAGAACAATGAACCGTTCTTGAGATTGTTTTGAAAAAGAAAAAGTAGTATTCTTTTGTAATGAAGGTGGTTGTCTTGTAGCATACCTAAATGTATAAGTTTTAGAGATGAATTAAATGTTGAGAATTTATTTATAGTGGGTGTGTAAATTATCTTGTACTTTCATTACATAGATGGAATCTTATCTTGTTGTTATACTCCATATTATGTATATGCTTGAATGGGGTATTCTTAGGTAAGTTGATAGTGGGAATTGGATTAATCTCCCTAAATAGGATGCAACTTCTTAAGTTGCAGAATTGATGTCATAACTAAATAATTAAGTATAGTAATATAATATGGAATGAACATTCAAAGTAATAACTATTGAATTTGTAAATGATTTATAGGGTGCTAGACCCTAGCACTTAATGTGTAAAGGAAGATTCTTCCTCTATCTTATGAATGTAAATAAAATGGAATATGTGATTCCTAATCATTAGAGTTTGTTTAATAAAGTGTACTTAGTTATAACCTAGATGGCTGTTATACTTCCTTGAACGGTTAAGTCACAATAAATGGAACTTATGATGTTGATATCCTATTATGGTTAATGACTTGTTAAGTCCATTAAATTACATTAAAGGAAATCTTAAGTTAAGAAAGTTCTTTAACAACCAATTGAATGCATTGAGAGAAGACCTTGAGGAGTTTGGGATCGGGGTTATACAAGGTTCCTGAAATCTATTTTTAATATTACAAATTAATTAAATTTATAATAAACTCCTTGAGGTATGTACATCTCGATGAGGCTGTTGTTATGTAGGATCTTTGGCACATGTCAACTGCAGGTGTACCTTCGAGAAGATTAGGATCTTCTCAAGGATACAACAATGTAGTTGACATGTGGTAACACCAAATTCTACATTTATCATCTAGATCTACACATATTGGACTTGACCTTAGTTTCTCTCTAGGTCGATTAGTAACATGTTTAAGATAAGGGTTAGCCATCTAAAACTCGGATACCTTGGCACACGGGGTTGACTTAGTTTGAGCCAAGTATGCCAACTTACCTAATTCTTAACCTTGGGCAAAGTGACATATGTGTAATCGAAGTTATAAAGGAAATTATAGATAACAATAGAGTGGGGTGAAGGACATATTCTAGATTAATGAGTATGCCATCAAGGAATAGTAATACATATAGTATGTTAGAAATCTTTGGCCAAAGTATCATAAGCTTTTGGTTGCGTTGTCCTATGTCACCTAGTCTAAGGTTCGTGATGTAGATGAATATTGGTAACAAATATTTAGATAGGTTCCTTAGATGATCGATCAATACCTTGAATAGGAAAGAGAACCAAGTATACTTAGTACACGAAAAAGTATTCAATATTTAATGTTAGACTGAATAGATCAGTAGTTTACCGAGTCATGAAATGAATAGATTAGTAGCACACCGAGTCATTATAACTACATATGGTTATTTGTTATATGAATAGTTGATAGATATTATGTGTTCTAAATTCTGAATTGAGAATAGAGAACATTATTTATAAAAAAAAATTCCCTTGTTTCTAAATTATTAACATGGGAATGTTACACTCGATTATCTTCTTTGACGAGAAGATAAATGCGAGGCACATTTTCCTCACTTTTGTTTGATGGGTTTTGCATTGGGAATGGTTATGATATTGTGGAACACTATGGAGGGGGTCAATACCGAGCATGTCCGTGTAAGACCAAGCGAAAGTGTGGTTATGATCTCTAATAAAAGAAGTGATGTCTTCTGTTTAGTATCATCTAAAGATTGTCGATCTTTAGGATGTGTGGGTCATCCCGAGTATGAATGTTGATCTCAATAGTCAATTCATTCAACATGGTTTGTGTCTCAAAAGGTAACGATTGAAGAATATATGAGTCTTCTACACCAAGGTGGTTGAGTATAGATTCATAATTCGACATTGAATGACATTAATTGAAGGTGTATCATCATAGATCATTTCGAGATACGGGAAGGGAAGAGTGGAAGGGGCCTCGCCCTTGTGTTGATAATTCAGAGGCCCCAAGGAAATGGTGTTCATGAAAAAAAAAGTTAGGAGGAATAGATTCAGGATCCATCGACTCCATCGGTGAGGGTGGTGATGAAGGTGGAGTGGGTGAAGAAGGTGGAGAAGAGCTAGTGTCCTTAATGAGTTCAATGCGGGATTTTTTGGTACGTGGTTTAGGAAATCCAATACCAATATGGTCATTATGTTTGTGGGTGGTACATGGAATAATAGTGTGGCAGCCTTGCTCATAAAATGTAAAACCAAAAACCTTCCACACACATCGGTGTAGGAAGATGTGGGTAAAACAGTGATCCGTAAGTGATTGGAAGTCGGCGAAAAAGGGGTGAGTTTGTGGCGGTGGTTTAGGTGTGTAAGTGGTAGTATCAAGTCCCCTATAAGTGAGACTGGTATGGAGATGAGGAGGACCATAGAGGATGCGTTCTCTAATGTGGTCACCATAGCGAGGGTGTTGGTGAAGGCTTCCATACTCTTATGGAGTAAGGAATGTGTTAACATTATATAGGTGGTACTCCCCCAGTGAGTGTTGAAAAACACCTTCCAAGGGATCAGTGGTTAGTATGTAGGTAGCTGGAATGGATGATGTGTCAGAGGTTGATGCGGAGGTGGAGTTAACAGATTGGGAAGCTAATGGGTCAGCCATGGAGGTTATGGCAGCAGTAGGAATGGGAGAAGGTATGTGTAGTAGAAGCGAGGGCTGACCTTTGGTAAGTGGAAGTGTAGGTGAAGAAGTAACGGTTGCAGAGGTAGTCGACTTAATAGGTATGAGCACATCACTAGGTCAATAAAGCATGTTACATGTTTTAAAAGGTGATGGGTCAACTAGAATGGTACAGGTGTGTCCTTTATGTTCAAACTTTACACTATGATGCAAGGTGGAAGGAGTGCAACCCATAACATGAATCTAAGGTCTGCCAAACAATAGGTTATATTGGAATTCCCCCTCCAAGACATAGAATAATTTTGGGATAGTGCGAGGGCCCACGCGAACATGGAGGATGATGGTGCCTAGTGTAGAGGTGATAGCATCATTGAATGAATGCAACATGACAGGATGTTTATGCATGCAATTGTTAGGTATTTGCATTTGAGAAATTACATGGGATGAGATGATGTTAATACTGCGAGCGCCCCATTAATCATCATAAGGCGTACTCGTATGTCATCTATGTGGACAAAGATGAAGAGGGCTGGGTCTGAGTCATCATTTTGTTGTGGTGTGATCTCTTCTTATAAGAAGCTAAAGGAGGCTACTTGGTGAATAGGGTGGGGTGAAGATGAAGGTGGTAATTTGGTGAGAGAGGCTACATGATGGGGTGTGATAATGGAGGCTACGGGTGTAGGGTCATTGGGTAAAACCTCAATAGATTAAAGAACCTCCATGAGATCTTTATGATGGGATTCTGAGGTTTGGATGAGGTCGTATAAGGACATTTTGATGGGAGATTGGTGTAATTATTTGAGCATGGTGTGATGCGTGGACATTTGTTAGAAATGGGGGCACGTAGGGCCGAGGATAGTGATTTTAGGTATAGGTGTAGATGGTATGTTGGGTATAGGATTGGTTGGTGGGTCAGTTTCCTTTTCTTTACCCTTATCCTTATGAGCACATGTAGTGACGTGTATCATGTTGATCTGAGGGGAGTTGGTAAACAGAGAAGGTGTAGGGTGAGTGGTATAATGACATGACGGGCAAAAACCTACTGGAGGAGAAAAACCCTGTGAGGTGAGTTGGGCACAACAACATTTGGGTGGTGGCATGGAAAGTTCTCTGATGTGAACCATGTTAATTTCAAATCTTAGGGGTGGCTCTAGGAGCTGTGAGGGTGGAGTTTGTGGTTGTTGAGTGGGTAGTGTGGGAATGGGTGTTGGTGAAGCAGGATCCTCATCGAGAAGGTCATCGTCATCAAAGTTGGCTTCCGGAGGACACAACTGGATAAGGATAGTTTTCAAGGCCTTGCAATTCTCCACATCGTGCCCTAGCACATGATGGTATGCAAAAATTTAGTATCGTTAAACCCTTTTGGCTTGGGTTTGAGGGGGTTGTAAGGTCTGAGTGGAGGTAATGTGATGACAAAAGTCTCAAGGAGGTTGGTTAAAATTTTGGCATAGGACCCTGCTAGTGGATCACAATGGGAAGTGAATGTGGGTTTGGGTGTAGGTGTGGTTGATTGTTGAGGAACGGTCTTTGGAAGAGGAGTGGGTCGAGCTATGGGTTTGGGTGCTGACATGGTTTTGGGTGTCGGTCGTGCTTGTTTAGGTAGGGGTATAGTAGATGGACGGGTAGGAGGGTGTGTGGTTGTTTTGACTACCTTATTGTGGGGTAGTGGAGTTTTTTTTTGGGTCACACCTTCTTGGGTAAAGGTGATATGGGTGTATAAGGTCTAGAAGGAAAATTAGATGGGGGAAGAGGATGAGTTACCCATAGGGATAATGGAGGTGTTGTGAAGGTAGAGGATGCGGGTCATGCAGGAGGTGTAAGGGACAAAGATTGAAATGTAGTGGGTAGTGAAGTAACAGCTAAGGGTATTGGAGGTATGGGTGGTAAAGATGTTGTAGGTGTGGGTGTAAGTCATGTTGGGCATCTGGGTAGGTTAGAGGTTTGTGAGGAAGGAATGGGTTGTTTTTTTTGGTTTATTGGTGGGTGGAGGTTTCTTGACCATGTGGGGAAGCTGAGATCCTAAGATGGATGGGACAGGTGTAGGTGTGATTGGCGCAGCCAAGGTATGAGTTCTATGGGTGTGGTGCTTTTGTTTGGGTGTCAGAGTAGGTGTGGTGTTGTCTTTGGAGGATGTAGCTAAATCTAGTTTGATAGGTGGATGAGTAAGGTTGGTAGTTGGGGTGACCCCTAAAGTGGTAATAGGTTTAGTCGAGGATGATGTCATAGGTGTGGGTTTGGGTTTAGATATAGATTGGGCTATGGGTAAGGATGTGGTTTGAGCTATGACAAGTGTCATGGAAGGATTTTTGATAGAGGTGGTTATGTTTGGTTTGATTGGTTGAAATATTTTTGGGTAGATAGTGGAGGTATCAACAAGTGACCTCTACATCTGTGTTGAGACAAGAAGCAAAAGGCATCCCCATAGTAAGGATCTATCCACATAATCTAAGTGATCAGCCAAACACGAGAACAACATGTTTGTAGGTGGAGTTGATGAGGACCTAATGGAAATTCCCGTAAAATGTGTCTTAGAGATGGGAAATTGGCTAGCTTCAGCTTCCGTGGGTAAGAGAGTTAAAAGTAGGTCTTCAGGATTTTAGATAGCGGGTGGAGAATGCTCACCAAGAGGAAAATGTATCTCAACTAGGTCTATGGTAGGTGTAGAAGGTGATGAAAGATCCTCTACAAGTGGAGGAATGGATAGGTGCTCCTCTGTGGGTAGAGGAGGTAATGGGTGCTCCTCTATGGGTGGAGGAGGCGTGGGTAAAATTTCTCTAAGTGGAGAAGCCATGGGTGAGATGGTCTCAATGTTAGCGAAGAATCCTCCGAAGGTGATGAAGGAGATGAAAGATCTTCCTTTGTGGGTGAAGGAATAGGGGAGGTAGGTTCTGATGTGGAAGGAGGATTTTGGGCTAGGATTTCCTCTATGGAAGGAATGTGAGGTAATTGGGAGGTGACAGGTATGTCATTAAAGATAGCGTGGACTTCGCAGGTATGGGTATCATGATTTGAGGTCTCACGAGTTTGATCGGACAAAGGGGCATGGTTGGGAAATGGTTTCTTGAAGATGTGTAGGTTTTGGTTGGTATGTGCATTAGGATTATCCATGATTAACTCACCTTTCTCGAGCATTTCTTGGACAATATTTTGAAGTGATGCGGTTGTCTTCACTATGACCCTTTACTCGATGATAGTTACTGAAGTCATGTTTTTATACCATGTGGGAATGGGACAAGTAGGGTCAAAACCAAAGTGTGTGGTTTTATGGGTGGAAGAGTGATGGCTCCAAATTTGATAAGCTTTTCTAAGATAGAAGAGTAAGGTTCCCCAATTGGGGTGTATTTTGTTTGTTGCTCTCATCCGAATTGAAAATTTTGGACAGGTGAGAGATTAGATGAGGGGGTAGCCTAATTTGACAGATGAGCTAGGCCGGCCTTGAGTACCACTTTGCGTTAGCGATTTCCTTAGCCTTTGAATAATTATTTTGTGGTTTGAAAGAAGAAGAGGTATCATTCGTCTTAAATGCTGAATTCTTATTGCATAATTGGATTTTTTTCTCTTTGATGGCCCGAATCTCTAACTTTCGTGCCATAGTGAATGCTTCATCGAATGTTCGGAAGTTTTGGACCAACAAGGTCAGTGAGATATGTCTAGCACAAGCCCGTGTGAAGAGCTTGATGAGATCTATTTGTGGCAGTTGGAAGGTGAGTTGGTTGATCAAGCTATGCGGTGAGCAAAAAAATATGTGATAGATTTGTCCTCATATTTACGCATGGAGTATAGGTTAGTTATGGTAACCTTCTTAATGATATTGATAGAGAAATTATCTAAGAAGGCTTAGGATACCCGATTGACCGAGAATATGGAGTTTCTAGGTAACCCACTATACCAATATAATGCATATCTATTGAGGGACATGGGAAAGGTTCTCGGGAGTAAGGAATCATCATGAGTGATTAGATAATACCCATGTTTGAACGATAGCAAATACTATTGTGGGTCTTCATTGTTATTGAAATGATTGAATTTAGGAATTTCCCAATGCATGGGGTATGGGTGGATAGGAATGGATGGGTGGATGGGCTCATTGCAAATCTCATTGTAGGTGAGAGTGTTGTGAGAGACGGAAACCGATGCCTCTAATGTTTTTATCTTGTCTAACATCAATTTGATTAGGTCGTTGGTAGGTTGTGATGATTGGGTGCCTCTTGTAGCATGAGAGGGTTGGTTTTGGGCATATAATGGGGGTGGCACTCCAGTGTATGGTGCTGCCATGTAGGTTGATTGGGAAGAAGGTAGTGAAATAGGGGTACATACCCTAAGTGAATAATGGAGGAAACAAGAGGTGGCGATAGTATGTATATGGAGGTGGAAGGGTTTGGTAACCCTAGTGGCAATGGGAGTTAACGATTGTGGAATGGAAAGGACCACATTCTGAAAAGGGGTAGGGGTCATCGACATGAGAGGTGGTAGTGTAGCTACGGGTATGTGTGAGACATTAGGGGCGGATGAGGTTGTGTTTTGGGTAGTTGTCAAGGGTATGGTGGATGTGGCGGGGGTAATGGAGGTGGAAGATGTGGTAGTCATAGTGGGTATAGGACCTAGTTGTGAAATGACTGGGGGTAAGGTAGATGCGGGAAGCACAGAGCTAGATGGGGCTGATGTAGGAGTGAGAGCCGAGTAGGGGGATAGATATGGGTATGTTATCTATCAACTCGACCCAAGGCATCTCGATTAGATGAGTGGGAAAGGTAAAACTACAAGGCGACTGGGTTTTGGTTAAGGAGTTGTGTGAATTCCTCATCTTAGGTAGTGATAGTGATAGGTTGGATGGGATCCATGGCTTGTAACATCCTCATTTTTATACATTAAAACAAGAATTTTTTTGATAAATGCTTCCTGGTTCTAAATACATAATTTAGAACTCACAAACAAAAAACAACCATTCTCACAACAGATAACCATATGCAGCTGTAATGACTCGGAGCACCTCCGATCTATTCATTCCATGACTCGGTAATCTACCAATCTATTCATGAGTATTAAGAGTTGGTGTTTTTATTTAACACATCACTCTTACGGTTCTCTTCCCTAACTGGGGTTCGAATGCTCTATCCAAGGAACCTATCTGAATAATTGTTACCATTATTCATCGACATCTCATCCCTTAGACTAGGTGACTTAGGACAACGCAATCAGCAACTTGCGATACTTTGGCCAAAGATTTGAAACATACTACTTATGTCTCATATTCCTTGATGGCATACTCGTCAATCTAGAATATGTCCTTCACCCCATTCCTATGTTATGTAGAATGTCTTATACTGACTTCTGTCAGACTCTCCTGTCCCAAGTTATTCACTCAGGAATGGATTAGTAAGATGACAACGTTATAGGGATGCTCCCGAGGACTAGGGATACGCTGACATACTGGGTCAACCCTAGTTAATCCAGTGTGTCAAGATACCCCGAGTCTCCTAGGGCAGCCTTATAACATGACCACATTCCTAATCAGTCCCAGAGTAACTTGTTCGAGTTTAAGGTGTAAATCTTAACGATCAATGCAAAGGGTGTCGTCATAAGTCACCTGCATTGTTGTATCTTCGAGAAGATCCTAATCTTCTCGAAGGTACAACCCTGCAGTTGACTTGTGCCATCAACCTTTAAATCCACCTCGAAAAGATCTACTTATTAATAAGTGTTACATACGTTGAGTTAAAATTATACTACAAGACTCTCCCTTAAGGTTAGTCTTTCCCAATCCCTGGGTTCCTCACCTTAGAATTACCTTTCAAGGTAAAACCCATTACACAAGAGAAGTTATTAAGACTTGAGGTCCCTTCAAGGAGTTCATAGAATATACATAATTCTAAATCAACGAAATTGGACAATAACCCTCAACCTTCACATGAGATTGCTAACCAAACCCTTTTTAGGTTTATATCAGTTCTCTTAACTAAATTTTATATCTTACTTATTAGTATCAAGATATAGTGATTAAGAATCCAATTAAACGTTGTCTTGACTTAGATCAAGACTAGGAAGTAATAATTTATTCATTCGTTTAGCTTCCTGCTCAGGTTTATTTTAACCCTAGCTTCCAGAAAGACAGTGATCTAAATTCCAATTTAGCTTTAGATAGAACATACTAGAACTACTAAACAATCATAAGTATTCAGTCACATAATCTTGCAAGCTTACTTAGATAATCACCAAAGTCTCCACTTTATACAATAATAATAATACTCTCAAGATCATTCGAACCGAAGAAGGTCAAACCATCAAGATACGAATACAAACACATAAGTAACAAATATCTCTTTTCATTCCTTTCAAGCTAATCAAATACATTTTATGCATTCAGCATACTTGATACAATACTCAACAAAGAAAAGAACATCTTTCTTCAAGTAGTACATTCAGAGAATCAAGCTGTAATTCATCATAAAACCAAATTAAACAATCTGAACATCCTATCAGATCTGCGTGCTTTTACCACTTACGGAAACCATCTGCAAAAATTGTCAACACGGGTCAGTTCGATGAACTGAGCATGATAAGCACTAACTCTTAAAACAAATGCAATCCACCAATTGCTCTCATTGAACAACCTATTTAAATGAAATCATTTCACCAAACATGAAAACATATTTCAGACTATGCTCTTGTAATACAAACATGACTATAAACGCGTAACTCATATTATAGTTACTAAATAGTCCTAGATACTTTTCAGATATTTCATCATAAATATTAGTGACCAAGAAGAACAAATGTATCCAAAACAACTATCCATCTGAATCCCAAGGACAACAACATCCAACAGGCCATTATATTCAACAAAATGAATATCCTAACAATTCATGAATCCATCAGTATGTTTTACAAATCCAACAATTAAATATAAATTTATCAACATATACTTTTCAGCAGAAGAGAAAGAAACCGAGACATTCAGATGTCCTTTCCAAACATGCTCATGACTGTACCGTCCACTTAAGAGTAATGCAATCACATTATACACCTGCGACTAAGCCAGTCGAGACCACAGGAAGAACTACAGTTCGTCAAATACATATATAAAAATTGCCTCAGAACTTATCGAACAACACAAGTAGCTCTGACAAGGCAAAGGTCTTTGAATAATCCATCAAATAGACTCCACATAACCTTCCATATTATTCAACAAATGAGAATATATCCAACGCCATCACTTGTCAAGGTACAAGTTAATAGCTCTTTACTTCAGTCAAGCACATGACTAAATATTCACGCTAACAGAAGACGTAATCATGCTCAAACACAAGAACAATCCCACTGAGTCGAAATACTCATCAACATACAGTTCAATCTAATCCCTACTAAAACAAAGCAAGGACAAAAATCAAGAATCGAGCCAACACACAACATATCATGGGCTCCAACAGTGCCAAATTCAACCACTACTTATATTAAAGGTTTAAATTGAAGTTGAATTCATATGACAACAAATCAAGGATTCCAATTGATTCCATAACAACAGTATTCACAACTGAGATTATTCAGAAGAGAAAACATAATATACGCCTCCAGGATTAAAAAGGAGTCTTACCCATGTGGTATTCTTCAAATAAACTTCTACAGAAGTAGAAAGATACAAGATACATATCAAATTCAAGAATTCCAACCAAAACAATAACATACCGTATTCACATCTGAACTCCTTCAGAAGTAGAACGTATGGCATTCACGACTAACTTCTACAGAAGCCAAAATACAAAAATACAATATATATATATATATATATTAAGGATTCCAACAGAGCCAATAATAATAAGTATTCACAACCAGGCTTATACAGAAGCAGAGACACTGGTTTCATATCAAGGACTTCAACTGAATCCATAACAACAGTATTCGCTCTAAGCTTAAGCAGAAGATGAAACATAAAAAGAACTCCAACTGAGTCTGTACCAATGAAATTCATTGCTAAGCGAAAGTATTCATAACAAGGCAACAAAAGTCGTATTACCAGTTACCCCTCAAGGACTCCAACTGAATCAAACTAATAGTATTCACATTTATGACTTCTACAGAAGTCCAAAATATACGAAACATTCCAAGGACTCCACAGAGTCATTTCGTATATATAAATATATTGCAAACTATCAATGGATTAAATCCCATAATTGCAACACAAGGGGGAACTTCTACAAAGTCGCATTCAAATACTATAAACACAAAGCAAGTTATCCAATCAGAAGTAACTTAAGTATTATAGCAAGATCCAACAAGATTCAGCAACCATAACATATATTACTCACGACAAAACTTTTAAAGAAGTCGTATATACTGTACATTCAAGAAATCCAACAGTATCATTTTCAACAAGTGGAAACAGCAAGGTATCGACTGAAGTCTGAATCAAACAAGAAAACAATTCATGGACTCCTACAGAGCCGAATTCATATATTTTCCTTGCAACATTTCTACAAAATCTATCCGGAATGCAAAACACAGCAAGATAGTACATCCGTTCGAAACAAAATGCACACCCATCAAGGGTTCACTTGAAAAATCGAGCCAGTAAGAAGATACAACTAATTCACACAAAGCTACCATAAAAACCAACTGATCCCAAAAATCATCTGAACAGAGTTGTTCTAATGAAATCATTTGAAAGAAAGCAAGATTTTTAAAAGTTAGGGCCTAACATGCCTGGTAATGTTGCTTAAAAATCTAAAGAAGACCACTGAAAGAGCTCGAGCCTTCTCCTCTTTTTCCACGTTAGATTCAACAACAATAATTTGTTATTTCCATGCCTTATAAACTTTCCTTGACAGAGAAAAGAGCGAGTTACACTCATATTTTCCATGCAACACCAAGTAGACTGGTGCGAAGAACCAGTGATCAAACAGAGAGAAAACCGGAGCACATGAAAAACCAAACAAACTACCAGTTTTCCATTTTGCATGTCTTCCCGAGAAATCTGAGCTCGAAGACCGAGTTCATTAATTGTATTAACTCCAAAATTCCCACTCAATCTCCATTGCCACCGACCGCCATAGTTGGCGATGGATAAAAACAAATCAAAGACCATTTCTAGGTTTGGCGACTCTGCCACGTCGGCTTTCACTAGCCGTTGAAACCTCCGCTAATTCCTTGTCCTTCATACTTATCCATCCCATTTAATGCCATAGAAACTACCGCCCATGGCTCACACCCCTTCATAGGTCCCCTTCCTCCACTAACATTTGTTAGGTTAGAAGCATAGGTTAGGATTTAAGATGATACTTAGTCTAACCTCCTTAGCGCTAGGTCACTAACCTTAGAACATTTAGTTTATAGCTTAGGCCTAGGTTAGATTAGCACTAATCTAATCCCATAGGTTATAGTTTAGGTTTAGGTTATTAACCTTAATAAATCCAGTTTAGGTCTAACATTTAGAATGTTCAGAATAAGAACCTACAGACATACATTCACGAAAAGGATTCACTCCAGCACTGCCAATAAGCTAGTTGAATAAATGTATCTAAATTTATTACCTGGCCCACGATCAAGACCTTCCTGATATTACAATATCGGGAACCAATTCATTTAACACGATCAGCCTGAGTTAGACTCGGAATAGCTTATTCAACGCATTCAGACCTTGCAACCTGCGTAAGGTCTATAATTTTGTTCATCCCGAATAAACTTAAAGCATCTCTTGGATCAATGCCACTGATCCAAGGCTGGGTCTTATAGATGGATAAATCCACAATTCATTCCGAGATCAGATTAAACTCGTGTGTGCAAAATGAAAGAATTAAAAGATTCCAATCATATTCTCGATACCAAATATCTTCAATCGCAAAGAAGATATAGTACATATCAAGCATGACTTCACAATCAAGGAACATATCCTTTTGCAGAAGAAATCATATATCAACACTTGAATGCTCAGGAGGAAGTAACAATAGTTCAGAGTGTTACATGGCTAGTGATAAAATGGAATCTGGTGAAGGACTAGGTGGGAGTAGTTAACAAATAGCGTGAAACACAAGTGCGCTTACTTGTCTTCGGGTCAGCACCATGTGAACCAAGATGATCGTAGGGATTCTTCTCTATAAATGACACAAAAACAATAGGAACAGATGAATCTGATGGTAAAAAGTGGATAAGGTACCAAATGGTGGTTGGAAAGTGAAATAGGATAACTGATTCCGGTTAAGGAAAATTGACACCGGTCAGGGGTAACCATTGCCGGTCACTGTAGAAAATGGTCATGAGTGAAAAACTAGGTAGAAGGTCAAATATGACAGGTATGCCAAATTTGATGGTGTTTTATAATGTCAATGGGAATGATGGTAGTGACAGGGACTATGAAAAGTGGAAGAAAATGAATAAAATGTCCTTTTGGGTAGGTTAACAAAGGACTCGAACCGTGTCGGTTGGGTATAACTGACAACTGGGTTACTGTGAAATTAAAATAGTGATGAAAGAAAAGTGGTTGTGAGTTAAAATCTGATGTAGAATCATACCCAAAATTCGGGAATGATGATGATATGGCCTGAGCACACTCGGGAGAAGCCGAGAATACACCAGCTGTGATGAGGAGCATGCAAGGATAAACAAGAAAAATGAAGAATGTGATCTCTCACCTCAAAACGCAAGCCAAGTAGAAACACTAAGAAAAATGTGATCCCCGGGGTGCCTTTTCTATTATGTTTGTTTAGCTTATGCTATTTAAGGACCGACACATGAACTATGAAATAGAATTTTTGGTGAGGATGGCTTCTTACAAAGAAGGAGATTTAAAAGGTGAGGTTTCTGGTATGTTATGGTGGGGCAGCTTCGCTCAAGTATGACTCGATAGAGTAGTGAGTCGGGAGTACCCGCCAATCCTCAAATTAGTGTGATCATCGATGTGCTTTCCTAGGAAAGATGTTGTTTAAGAATATGTGTTTTTTTGAATTTGTGTAATTTGGCAAGACTCGAGAGAGAGAGATTTTCTTTCTATGATTCATTTGTCAACCATTAGCTGGTCATAACTTCTAGCGTATAGGTTGCCCTCAATTAATGTGAGCTAATGTAATAAATCAGAATGTAATGCACTTATTTTTAATCCCAAATCAAAGTGTGAAGTTGAATGACACAATAAGTTGAAGAGGAAGAGGGATGCTCTTTCAATACAATACGAAAAACATGAAGAAATGGTTCTTTTTAATTACACTAAAAGAAAGGTTTCCTTTAGAGAAAATAGAAAGAAAAGGTGGGTTACCAAGGAAGAAAATTAATGTGTATGCTTTTCAGAAGGGAAACAAACACACAACTTCTCCTAGGAATGAATATAATGCAAGGAACCATGGATGGGTCCCACCGGGCGTGCCAAAATGTTTCACCTGATTCTAGATCGTTTCTTTGAAGTATTGAAAAAATAGATAGGGTAACGGGTGTAGGAGGAATACATGTTCAAATGTTGGTTGATGGGTTGTCACATGCATATGACTTCTGAATCCACAGCTGATTGTGAGAGCTTCCTTTTGACTAGGAGGAACTACTTGTAATACAAAGCAAGACCACCAAAAAATTTAAACAATATATGTAGTGAACTGCCTAGCATATGCTAGATCCGGGAAGTGTGATACTTCCTAGATGGTTATCAGTTCACTGTTTTAAACAATTTAATGTGGTAAATAAGGTGAAACCTATTGTAATTAGAAATGATTTAGTTATCTCAATTTAAACTCAATAAGAAATAGATATAATCTAACAGGATAGGTTAGGTAACTAGTTATGGGTCTCTGCAGGTTTGACAGAGGTCTCAGGTAGATCACAGGTGAATGAGGATGAGAGGGAATTAGGTGGATAGGTCACGGTCCTAGGTTATATGGTAAAATATAGAGACCGATGTCGGTTAAGGGTAACGAGGGTGGTTAGGTGTAACCAAGTGCTGCCATCGTGGAAAATTGGGAATGCCACAAAACGAGATTTAGGTCTCCTTTGTGATTGTACAAAAGGACTTTGGTTGGTCAAGATGAGGTATTGGGTGATTTGGGAGGGATTTGGTGAGGTTTTTAATGGGTATATGGAGGGGGAATGTTGAAGGAGGTCAATGGGTGGCTAGGTAAATAATAGATGATAATATAATGATGAAATGGAATAAACCATAGAAGTATAATGTTATACTAACTTAGATCCCTGGTCTGGATGCCTCGTGAGTGAGGGATAGAGGTGTTGATGAGAGGTTGAAGGCTGCAAGTGATCACAAATTGAAGGAAAGCTTCTGCATGGGCTGCATGTACATTCCTCTTTGCTTGGTTATATTAGATCATTACTGGGATGGCTGTGTAGGAAAAGATGCTTGATCCCCTTCCTTGCATGCATTTTCTCACTGGAATTCACTCTCAGAAGATGTGATATCTCTCTAGAATGTGCTAATGTTTGCCAACTTTTTAATCTTTTCCAACCTTTTGTCAACCTTGAGAATAAGGTTGTTTTGGGGTTAAAAGGGTAACCAACAGTAGTTCCAACTTAACCGGTGACAGTTAGGTGTAACCGGCATCGGTCAAGGCAGGATTTCCTAGGTTTACTAAACTAGGGAGATCCTCTTGATTTCCTCAAATCTCGTGTCGTTAACCTGCGGATCAGACTGGAAGCTTCTTGTAAGCATGTGAGAATGTGGTTAGAGAGAATGTAGGCATTGATTTTTATGGTTTGGGTAAGTCTTAGTTAGTTATGGAAACTTACCGAGAATAGGTCTTAGGTTGAGTTGGTTTTATGAGGTGTCTAAGTGAGGTGTATGTGTGGATATTATTTAAATTAATATATTTAAATAATAAATATGGTGAGGATATTGAATTAATTAAATTAAATTAACTAAATTAATATTAGTGGGGTAAAGGGGGCCATGGCTAGGTGAATGTGATGAAGGGTGCTTATTTGTCAAGGGACCAAAGGGGGAGTGTGACCTAATTTTAGTGTCTACACATGGCTAGGTTGTGTTTCAGCTACAAACCATTTTAACAAGAAAATTAGATAATTAATTAATTATGAGCTTAAGATCATAGCACAGATTCATCAAATTTCCAAAGATAACTAGATTTGGTCTAAAAATAGCTTAAATTGGTCGATTTAAGATCAAATTGACATAACAAAGTCGGGGTCAAGTTATTCGTAACTCGGCTCGGTGAGATAAAGGACAAGCTACACAAGCTCAAATTGAGTTGGGCTAGCATAGCTCAATGAGTTATTTAGCAACTCGATGGGGTGAGATAAAAAACTAAGCTACACGAGCTCAAAATGAGCTACTTTAACAAATAAAATAAGTTAAATAACAACTCATACAAAATCAACACATGGCATAGATAAACAATATAAAGAAAGGCTCTTGTCACTTTAAAATAGATCCTTGGGTAGACACAACACTTTAAAAAATTAAATTTAAAGCCTCTTTGGGTCTAAAACTGATAAAAAACTATGATAAAAGATAAATAAACATGCGTCAATATGTGTAGCTTTAAAATAAAGAAAATACACGTGTCACTTTTTAATTATCTCATATTTTACAATGCAACTAATAAGAAAAACTAATAATTAATTAAAAGACAGAACCATATACACATGTCTTTAATTAATTGGATCACATTTCACATTCTAACACAATGCGACAACAAAGTCTAAGTCAAACAAGCCACTTGTCAAAAAATTAATGGCTTAAACAATTTATAAACCAAACTTGAAATAAAGTTTAGGTCTGAAAAGGAATAAGACAATTGTCACAATCTAAATGGTAAATCCAAAGAAAATATTGACACCCTAACACAATTAGAATACGTGTTAAAAAACAATTGGATCATGTTTCACAAGTCTAACAAAGTTTGACAAGTGTGAAAAATAGAATACAAGTCATCCTTAAGTTAGATTAGAATTCGCAGTTCACAGACTTAAAAAAATTCCACAAAATGAAGTAAATTAAAGATACTGCGGTACAAAGGAAATTTAATAAACCCGTAAAACAAATAACTAAAGTCTGACCCCGCAAAAATACTAAGACACATTTCACGATTCTATTAGCTCACACTTTGCAAGTCTGCCAAAAACTCGACAAAAATATACGTGTTCAAATTTTATTGGATCACACTTCGTAGTGCAATAAAAAAGACTAAAGCAAATTGAAGACACATGGAGCCTTTTAAATGGTTCACATTTCGCAAATTTGACAAATGTGACAAGGCAAGATACTTGGAGCAATGTAATTAGATCAGAGCTTTGCGTTATAGGAAGTCAAATAAGTCTACCAAGGCCAAGTTAGATGGCACTAGAGGATTGGCCCAAGATTCACAAAGACAAAAAAATGTCATATTGAATCCATTTAACAATCTAAGAGAGAGTGTGGCTTCTCAAATAGAAAAAGAACAATAGGAAGCTACATGGAGTAATATTATTGGTCTAAGCTTTGAAAATTTGATAATGACTGAAAATACAAAGCCGATGGAACAAAACGATTGGCCCAGGCTTCACAAAGACAAACAAATTGGTGAAAAATAAATATTTTACAGCCAGGACAAACTTAAAAGTCCCAAATAAACTAGATCTAACTAAATATTTTGGATCCACATTCAAAAAATGATTGTAATGGCTATTTACAAGTGGGAAAACTAGAAAAATAGCTCACAGACGATGGATTCAAGCCATAAATGGCTAAAACGAGATGCAAAAGCATAGATCTAAGCAAACAAAATCTTAAACACAATCTAAACAGCCATTTAGCCCATTTTTAATCAATATTTCAAGCAATATTAGGCAGAAATTGGAAGTTTAAACTTGGTTAGCTTGAACATGACTGTGGAACTTTTGGGTCTCACAGATCCATCAATAAACTTAAATTTTCTTCGCCCTTTCAATTCAAAATACTTCTAGATTGATCTTGCACATGTACAATCACCAAGCTCTGATACCATGTTAGATTTAGCAGGAAACTGAGATCTACATATCACAGATCCACCATTAAAGGTTGAATATTATAGATTATGATGTATAGTCGATTAGACAAAGAAATAATTTGAAATAAATAGAAAATAAAAGAGCTAAATGAGAAATATATTAGAGGAAATAATAAGAAAAAGAACACATTACACTAGATATAAGTGGAGAAACCCAAAGGAAAAACTCCATTGGTAAAGCATTGTCTTTTATTAAGAATCTGATATAATTTCACCCAACACTTCCACTTCACTCCTTAGCTATATTTCACATCTGCAGAGATATGTCTCACATTTTTTTTGATAGATAAAACATTCATTTAATCAACCCATCCTATATACAACTCAAAGTCTTTAATACAATCCTACATAGCCATTGTAGACATTCAAAAATTCAATCCCAAAGGATCACCCAATAAATTGGGTGGGTGAATCGGTCAGCCACTTCACTCTTTGAGTGTGAAAGGATTCACACATTAAAGTTTGATTCAGACAAACTATGATCATGTTGGGGCATGCCCAAGTGGCTAATCCCACTTGACATTATCACCTCAACATCCCTACTAATTCTATGAAGATCCTCAAACTTCTGCATGATTAAGTTATGACACAAATTGTTTTTCAGTACAAGGTTGGGACTTTGAGCATGTTTTGTAAAGTGCGAATATGGTGTGGATAGTGAATTTTTTCCGGAAGCCCAAAAATTAAAGTATCTCAAGAATTTTTGTAGGCCAACCAAAAATACACTCCAAATTTTCTTGAACCTCCAACCCAGATTCATATTTTGTAGTGGGAACAAACAATGTTGCCTATTTATGGGTCATACCAGGGAATGTACGTAAGAATAAGTTTGACCTCAACGCCTGAGAAGGGATATGTACTGGGTTTATAAATTTAATAATATCTCAGAGCCATGGGCCCAATTCTCCAATGCTTTACTCTGACATGGTCTGGGGATTTTTTAAGCCCGAATATCTAACTGAAATTGAGGGAAGTAAAGAACCTTAGGCTTTCCCAAGTTTTGAGGGAGAGAAATATAATGAGTTCCTATGTCTTCCTCCCCTGATTTTGTGCAAAGTATGAGTGAAATGTAAAATTTAGCCATGGGATGAAATTTTCTACTTTTGAGGGAAGCTCATGTTGCAAGGAAGAGAAAATAAGTAACTACAAGATGCACCTGAATGATTTTAAAAGAAACAATATGTACACACGACATGAATTTTAAAATAGAAAGGCTACTCAAAGAAGTGAATACATTAAAAAATGGGGTTCTATTTCAGGGCTCCTACCCTCACAAAATATATACATATGAGTATACAAAGTGTTATAAAACATCGATTGGTTGAAAAATAAAAATACATGTGCATCAAATTTTTTAGGATCATTATCACTTCAAAACTCTAGAATATGTTTTAGTAGGTCATCCCCGCACTTGATGAATAAAGTCATCATGGGACACCTTTCCAAACAAGAACTAGATTTTAGAAATCATGCCCCATAACATGCCCATTTACAACAGTTCCTAAGTCCCTAGCCGTGGCCCATTCAACAACTAGAAGAAGTGTGCTTTCCTTTTAAGGAGTTTACCCATTTAGGAAGGGAATGTCCCCCTCTTATATATGCTTTGGTCTTCATACCTGAGGAGAGCCAAGACACAGGAAATGAGGAATCTTATTAACAAAGTATTCCCTCATGGTTCTCCTTTTCTTGAGGGGAAAGGCTTTAATGCCTATCATAGACCAAATTTCAGCAATGGCAGCCTCTAAGGCTATCAGAAACTTCTTTGTTGCATTCTCTGGTATAGTTGGGATTTTCTCATCCCCATGTGGGGTGAGAAAAAGGTTGGGCATTGTGATTTATGTGGTCAAATTAAGGGGTTGGTAGTAATCCCTGTTCACACACCAAGTAATCATTATTAACATAAGGGAAGTAGTGAAGCCAATGGGATTTCAATTGTTTGGTGTCCACCTGGTATTTTGGGTAAACTAGGTGAAAATGAAGAACTTGGAAAATAGGAAAGGAAGGGCACAATTTTGTGAGGCGCTACAAGAAAAATAAAAGCATGTCCTCCGATGAAGAAATATTGGGAGGACCATCCCTAGTATCTGGTATGCTAAAAAGATGATTAATGAGAGCCTCATTTGGCCTAGTTAATTGGAAACACTCACCCAAATGGGTGAATTCTCCAGGAGGAAGATTCAAATCCAGAGGTGAAGAAGACATGGAAACAAGACAATTGATTGAAAAGTAGAAAGAAAATGACTCTAAAAATATAGGTGATGAATGGAAGGATGGTAAACCACTTAAATAGGCATGGTGTTGGTGCTGAGATGGAAAAGGACATCATTTTAATATTAATACCATATCCCATTCTGATTTATAGGTACGTGTGAGGTTTAAATAAAGATCACCTATTTATGCGGAACGTGTCACTAGAGAGTGATTAAAGGCCCACACTTTTCAAAAATTTCTTGTCACATTAATTTCTCTAGCCACGTCATGCTCATACACATGTGGAAATTCCAAATATTAAGTGTGACATGACCTAGAAAAATTTTAGTTACGTCATGGTGACGTATGAAGGACATGTGGCGATTAGCAAAATTGGCAATTATCTCGTGAGTAAATATTTGCATTTTTGTGGCGGCCCTGGGTAGTTGTATGAAGTGGTAGTTTATAGGAGATCCGAGGAATATTCTCAAAAAACCTGAGGAGATAAGGTAGTATATAAGATGACAAAGAGGTTCTAGAAAGGAGGATGTTTTTGGGCAAGAACAAAAAGGGAAAAAAATCTTGTGGGAAAATATTTTGGAGGGAATTTGCAAAGGCACTACTAACCAAAAGGAAGGACTATGTTGTGATGAAGTTTTTTTCCTATGTAACCCAATTATCAGGAATTTATGTTAATATGATTGCATATGTACAGTCATTAACAAGATTTGAGAGCATTAATATATGTTTCCCTTGTCTTTTCCTAAGTTTAATGGTTTTTCACTTGACAAATTCATTAGGATTCATGACATCTCTTTGTTTTATTGTGAAATTATGTTAAGGTTGAGGTGATATGTGTATTTTTGTTATAATTTTATGTGAATCATGGTTGTAACTCAATTTCAAACATATCTTGCACTTTCTTAGCTCTTATCTAGGAAGGGTGTGAGTATTTGACGTTTTCTGGGGGTACCTGAAAACTTCACTTCTAAAGCCTATAAAAATATCCCTATGGACTAAGTGGGATTTGGGGTATGACTTGTAATTTATGGGGGTCCCTTGATCTAGAATATTTAACATGATTTTTCATGAGATGATCCTTCCTTAGGTGTACTAAGTTGGATTGTTAGGAATTTATATCTTGGTCTACCCAGAGCTTTCCCTCTGAGCACCAACTTCCTACAAGAGGCCCATTCATTTCTTCACTTGTATTCATGTAGTAATGAGGACATACGACAGTTGAAATTTTGTTTCTAAAACTCCCCCAGTTACCCTTAAATTTTTCCCCCTTTTTACTCTCTTCGTTGAGATCCCTCTTATCCCCACTAAAAATCTAAATAAATTTTAGCAAAAATCTTAACTCATTGTGTGGGTCCCAAATCTCTGTTTATATTTCATTGACCCACTTGGGAGAACACATTATCAACTCATATATCTCGTGTGTCTCACCCTTGATCCGAGGTCCCTCATCATCGACTTACATATAACTTGGGAAAAACTTTAGGAAAAATTTATGGGTCAGACCAACACTACCCTTAGCAATTTGTATCAAGTTCTCAGGTGTTTATAGCGTTTAGTTACCACTCTTTCAAGTGAACGTTATATTTTTGGCTACACCTATTTTTGATTTGTTCCTGTCGAGGATCTAGAACATCACCTTGACTTCATGCCTCAACCTCAATTTTCCTTGACCACATTCTCAGGTCCTCTCACGTTGACTAAGGTAGAGTCAAAATCAGTAGGGGATATAGCAGCTACATCATTTTTTTAGGCACCTCTAAATCACTCCCTTGGGAAAGGTGGATGGGAAACTGGAGGAAGATCCTACCCTCTACTACAGGATGACATTTCGTGAGGGTCCCCCTCATTTCCCGACCTCTCCCAACACTTCCACACTTATCCTTTCCTTGGGGTGTAAATCTAAGAGCCAACATGTTATCCTCTTGAATTCATCACACTTAGTAATAGGAGGAAGCTTCATAATAACTAAATAATGAACATAAATTTCAAACCAAGTTAAATCATAGTTGGTTAACTTTAACTTTGCAAAGGAAATATGTTGATTATAATTTATTTAACATAAAATTAAATATACCTCAAGTTGATTTAGCCAATGGTCTATCTTCTCTACATTCACATCCCGATCATAAGGTTTAATTTCTAGATTTACCGCTACTTTGAATGGAGGAGGTATAGGGTCGGGCACAGGATATTCTTCCTCATACTCATAAGTATCTTCTTTATGGGATCCTAGTGCCTCATTTGAAACACTAAGCTTCTTCATGAGAAAACCCATCATGGATTATAATTTCCCTATACACAAGGAAATATTTCCCACATCCTTTGACATACTTGCCACATCTACCTCCGGCTTGTATAAATGTTCTTCTCCAATATCAACTACATCTTCTCTATGAGTCATGTCTCATAATACTTTCTTCCACTTCCTAGTGGAAATATATTCTTCAAAAAGTATCCTTTTCAAAATTAATAAGTATACCTTCACTACTTCCATTTCCATTTTAGATAAGGGGAATCTAACTATAATTGTTAACACAAGTTATCCACACAAAACAATTGATCTAATCTACTCGATACCAATATGATCAGTAAACAACATCTTAAAAATGTACACATCATGTTTAAGTGATAATGAATGAACAATCTAAACTAATTTCATTTAACCAACCTGTTTATGAAATAAAATATTCATAATGGAAAATCACAAGACAAAGAGGCAACAAAATATATACTAGAGAAACCCAAGGTGGGAAAATTATAGTGGATAGGAAAATTACTTCCCTTCACTACACAAATCTCCAAATAATACAAGTTTAATATCATGTAATGACCTTCAATACATATTCTAACTCCTTCCTCTTATATAAATTTCTTACAACTCTAAAAATAAATAAGTCGGTTCTAAAATGAACAAAAACAAGAACAATTCACTTCCTCTCTTTCTCACACTTGAATTCACCCAAAAATTCTTTCCTAGAATGATCAAAGGCATGCATATTTATAGTTTATTTATCCCAAGATGGATGGAAAGATGAAATGAACCATTTTGAATCCCAAAACTTTCAATTATTTAGTTTCATGAGTTTTGGCATCACAAGGATAAGACCATTGTTTTCCATAGAATGACAATTTGCACAACTATCTGGATGGTTACATAACTATCAGAAATTGTAGTTGGTGGTTACGTAGCCACCTTGGTTATTATGAAACCACCACTCTATCAACAGATCATGGTTGGGTAACCTTCAAGTATGATTCATAACTGTCACATAGAAAATCTCCTAAACAAAACAACATTGGCCTTTGATGTATTCAAAGGTGTTTGGATCACCCTCACCTGACTAAACCATCCCTAGAATAAATAATTTGCTGAGAATCTACACTCGATAGTATCAAATATAAAGAATACATAAAATTGAGTATTTTAAGATCCATTTTTGGATCATACATGGGGTGATTATGATTAATTAACTTCTAATATTATTCATTTAATATTACAATAATGCATTGATACTTGCAAAAATGTATATGATACATGTTAAAATTTCTAAAAACATAAGGGATTGAGTGCTCTTAGTGGATTACATATGATTCGCAAAGATCTCGGTTAATCTAAATAATGGAATACAGAGATATATACCTGAAAATGTGTTTTCACTTACCCCAAAGTGTGTGTATTTTTGTTAGATTTTAAAAATTTGAATAAGTTATCTCTTATGAGGTCTTTTTTTCCTTTGTGAAGTCTAGGGAAAAAAAATGGTCCCAAAAATTAGTCAATTTTAAGAGATCCTTTTGATTTTTGGGTTGTAGGTATTTCAAGTTTTATTTTCCCATATGTCCCGAGTTATTTCAGGCTTCTTGTTCCCCGTTTCCCCACCTTTTCTACAAAGGAATTGTCTTCCTTGTCTTGTGGGTGTTTCGATATTTTCATGAACCTACAACCCTATTACCTCCTCGGCCATTATTTCTCCACATCTCCACATTCCCTACACACATTTCCAACCCGTGAGCCCTCCTAAAAATTTCTAAGTCATCTTTGTGTGCGGGATTTTCGGGCAAGTGAGAACTTGCGATCCTATGTCTTGTGGGACTTCTATGCACTTTCTACCCAACTTACCCACTTTCTATTATACATTGATGTATTTTGGACTTTTTGGCCTTCCTTAACCTAGATGCCCCAAGTGCATCATGGCCTTGGGTTCTCCATGACCCACCTTTTCTGCATTGAGATGGTTTTCCTTATATTGCAGAGATTTCAGATTCTTTTTCCCCGAATGTCCCATATAATCTTGGGCTTCTCGTGCTTCTTTCTTCCATCATACCAGCATTTCAAAGGCTGAGATGACATTATGTGTTGCAAACACCTCCTTTTTCCGAAATGCATGGAAACCCTCCATTTAATTTGTTCCACAGACCTTTTTCAAACGGGGTAATATAAAATAGATGAAATTGGTCATTTTTACCATTGTAAATTACAATTGAGCTTCGTGCATTCCATTCCCATTCCACCCAAACTATTTTTAGTCATACCTTAAGCATTCTTTAGCCATTTTCAAAATTTCAAAGTGTATTTTGCTCCTGGAGAGGTCACCTTTCATCCTACAATCAAGGTTAGTGGTTTCAGAGCTTTCTTTAAGAGCTTGAAGTCAATTTCATTATGTTTCCTAATGTATTTTTCTTCTCCCAGAATCACTTTATAAACCTTCCCTTTTCTACCTGAGTGTCTGTTTTTCACCCCATTTTCCACCATGAAGTATCACTTTAAAGGCCATGAACACCTCTCCTCTCTCGAGACCTCCATACCAAACATAGGAGATAACGATGTACAACATCTTGAATTCAACGACTGGCACAAATCAACAATGATAATCCCTCTCCTATGGCCCAAATTATCAAAGATTGTGGAATATCTCATGCTAGAAGGTTTCCAGTCTCATTCCAATGTGTGGATACTGTCTTGGCTTGTGGTTCTTATTTTGATCCAAACTCAAAAAAATCAAAGACCCTTAAGACCAAGTAATTTCCAAATTGGATGTAAGGTGTAGCAATGTTACTTTTAGGATCCCTTGTAGTAGAAGATTCAAATACCCTTACTTCGTATCAAGATCAAATTTTTCTTGATCAATAAAGTGAGAAATGAAAATCACATGGTGGCCAAGTGTCTATTTAAAGCCCCAAAGAAATGAGCCTCTAGATTTCCCAAGACTATGTATAAAGTTTATTTTAAAGAATATCTTTAAGATATTATCACCCTCCTAGCTTGAATAATAAGTCTCCTTCAACTAATGAGTTACATTTCTATATTTTCTCATACCCAAATATCATTTGCGAAGGAAAACAAAGTTTGAATTGGGGATAAATCATTTGTGAAAACCTTAGTGAACAACTGGCTAATGTGTAGAGAACCAAATCCTTTCACATGACCTCTTATCTGATGTATACCATTACAACATATAGAGTATGGTTGGGTCTTTCTCTAGTGGATGGTAAAAATAATGCTCCAATGTATGAATATTATCCACAATTGAATTTGAAAAACAAAAATCATCACTTTAAAAGAGTCAATGATGATTTCATCATGTATATTTTCATACTTCTTGAGGGCAACATAGCTGAAAGATTTTCAGCTGAGGCAAAGACACAAATCTCCATATATGACACTTATTTAATTTAGTTCGTAGAACATTCTCCTACATCAAAGTTAGCATGATTTGAGGGGGCACCACTTAAACTCCCAATGCTTTGTAGCAACAAGATTATGCTTGTAGAAATTTGTAGGCATTTTGATATGTTGCACAGAACCTCCAAAGATAAGAAGATAATTGGAATTCAATTCCCAATTAATTTGGTTAACTACACCTGTAGAACTTCCCTTGATGCACAAAATATTGAGAGAACTATTATTGCCTTCAATTTTTATGTCTTTTAGAAGAGTTTTTTTAATCTAAAAGGTTTCATTTCCAACAATTTCAGGTTGTTTTTCTATCACCTCCTGATCTAGAAGATTATTGGAAATATTGTTCAAATGATTATGCGGCAAGAAGAAGGTACTATGGAAGGCTCTCCTACTAGTAAACCAGATGATTTTTAGGATGATGGTGAAGATTTTCAGTATCTTGAATATAATAATTCTATTAGACACACTCCAATTACCACCATTAACTGGTTTAAAAATAGAATGATGATTTACAAGAATTCATAAACTCATCACAGTAAGAACAAAGGTTTGGTTAGATAGGAAAATGAAAGCATATAAGATGAGAAGGTTGTGGTCCCATTTTGAAGAAGCATCTACATCCTATAAAGAGGTTCTTACCTCAATTCCTGAAGTACATGCCCAATCATATCCTCTTGAGTCTTCAACTTTGGTATACACTAAGAAAAGGAAGACTAAAAAGGTGAGAAGTTTGGAATAATTACCTTCTTCTCCCAAAAAGACAAACAATACATGAAGTTGAGAAAATCATTGATATTTTAGAGGAAGGAACGGTGTCGAAGGCCAAGAAGAAGAAATTAATCATGAAGGAGGAAGCACTGATAAAGAAGATGAAGTGGAGGATAAACAGAGAATGAAAAATGAGGAGTTGAAGCATTGAGCATTCCAGAGAATATTGCCAAGGAGATACCTTTTTCTAATGTTGAAACATCTACTGTGGAAGTATCGATGAAAAAATCTTAGCTCTATTGGTACCCAAATTTTTTTCTCCTTTTAAGTCCGATCAAGCATCAAAAACATGACATGAAGCTTGAAGGAAGATAAATCTTGATGTATGTCATTTTGTAGAAATGGGATGTGATCTAACCGACACTGATTCATGGAGAGATGGATAGAACTTTGAAAGGATTTTGATCTAATTCTCACTATTTTAGGTTGTTACTTTCAACCAAGGTAAGAGAACCTATATTACAACCTCTTTTTTGTGAAGGAGGTGGAGATATCCTTATACTATGTATATTGTATGGAGATGTCCTTGGGAAAACATGATAAATTTTCCATTATTCAAACTCAATAGAGTTGTCACTACTAAATGATGGAAATAATTTCAAGACAAGGCTGAGGCTGCTAGATACATGGTCTGATCCTAATTTTCTTTGTGCATTTTTGTAGATGGATTATATTCCTTTGTTGACACACAATGCAATGTAGGGGTAGTGTGGGGTGGGATTAGTTATTCTGAATGAATTTTTTGGTGGGAGATTTTAGACAAGACTAACCAAAATGTTCCATAATTCTTTGAGGACCTTTGTAAGAAATTCGTGAGACCTATACAACTGAATGCTTCAAAAGGGGTTAAGATACTCCTTCAACTAAGATATGTGCACCAAATGGAGGCCCAGATCTGCACTCTTCCACACAATCTTTGACAACCTACCACAAAATATTGAAGTAGATGAACCAACAAAGAATCCAGAAATCTCTGTTATATCATGACCTAAGGTGCACCCAAAGGTTTACAAACAATCTTAGAATTTAAGAAAGGTAAAGTGATTTTAAATCTGTTTATCTCTTTATCAGATGAAATCTCTTTCAAATGTGAGGTTGCAGATGACAATAAACTATCAACAAGAAATGAGACCATGTATGATCAAGAGAGATTTTAAGCAAAAGACTGCAACATGAGCAAGAAACAAAAATTGAAAACATTATGAAACATAAGTGCATGCAAAATTTTCCAAGAGACAACACAAAATAATCCAGAAATGGTCAAATTTATCAGTAGGGGAATGTTATGAAAAACAATCTCAGAGCTTATTGATGGATTTACAACTAAAACCAACTCAACATGATACAAATCTAATGCAAAAAGGAATTATAAATGGTTCTCATGTGGTTTCCTAGAGAATGGGATTCTTCCCATATTTTTCTCATGAAATTCTAAGTTTCTCCGACCATTTGCATTTCTCAAAAATGCATTATATATCTCTTTCCACATTGGAGCCTTCTTTCCCAAGAAAAGAATATGCCAAGGGATCAAGTTTGTTACAACAATTCCTCATGATTCACTGAAAATGACATTTAACAAATTTGCAACGAGAGTTGTCAGGTGTTTAAAAAGACTGAATCATTACAAATATTCGATCATTATGCTTCCTAGAGGCACGTTTTTCATCATCAAGGCATGCAGATACCTTTTCTCTAATTATTTCACCTTTTCACCTTTTGAAACTACCTCTACAACTTTGAATTTGACATTTCACGTGTTTGGACAGATTAGGGAAAAGTTCCATTTCAAAAACATCTCAGATTTACAAATTAAGCCATAAAACCACTTGCATTGATCTTTGCAGGCATAAAGGACACAAATTCACCAAAAATTGATGAAAAATGATGCAAAATTCACATTTCCACATTTCCTAGAGCAAAAATGGTGGCCAAAAATTAAAATGTATAGTTACCCTTGATCTTCTCTTTCTCCTTCAATCTAGGCCCTCCACGTGTCAAAATATTATTGGGAATGAATTCGGGCTCACTTATTGACTTTTTAACATTTTTGGAAAAAATGGAAAATTTTGAATTTTTCCTCCACCCCTCTACCCTTGAAATTTGGTGATGACACGTGGCATATGGTGGGTCCCATTGGGATCGCACTTCAATTCTGCTTGTTTTGACCTTTTTTGGAAATTTTGAAAATTTTCACTTTTTTCCCTATGGGCCCGCACCTCCGCCTTTGCCCTTGACACGTGTCATGCTCTCTATCGCTAAAAACCACGGGCTTATTTCATGTTTTGACCCCTTTTTTCACCAAGGGAAAATTTTCAATTTTTCTTCCATGGGCTTGTACCTCGATTCCTCCCTACCACATGTCCCCTTGTGGTTTGTTTATGGGCCAACGCTTCAAATTTCCACACTGAGTCTTTTTGCAAAAGGGAAAAATTTCCCTTTTTCCTCCACTGGCCCACCGACCCGCTCTGCCCACCATGTGTCCATCACTGATTGGAGCAGAGATGCATCCCATTTTTTAACTTTAGAAAAAAATCTAAAAAATCATTAAGTTTTCCATCGGCCCACTCCTCCTTTGACTTTCAAAATTGGCCACGTGTCACACCTGGATTGGTTGCGGAACTTCAGCCCAAGTTTTGACTTTGATCCATTTGAAGTTAAAACTTCAAAGTCACCAAGAAATCCACCCCCATTCTAAATTCTCATGGACACATGTCCACCTATGATTGGACACGGAGCCACACTCCAAAATTTCACCTTAGCTTTTTCTACCATAAGGGAAAAAAATTTCCTTCTGCCTCTGGTGGCCCACACTCTCCTCTATTCTTATAACGTGTCCATCCCTCACTCCATTACGGACCCGCGGGCATTTCCACACCCTTTTTCCCTTCAGAAAAATGGCAAAAAATGCCTAAGTTCTCTACCAACCTCTCACTTTGCCTTTGTGTGAGAATGTGACACGTGTCCTCTTGTGGAGTTGCGGGGGAAATTCTGAATTTTTTCCCAAAGGCAAAAAAAATGCTAAGTTTTTCAAATAGACCCACCAATCCTTTTCCAACAAGAGGTGACCATGTATGAGGTGTCATTTGAGCTTAATTTTGATGGGTAAATGGCACCCGTATAACCGTAAAAAATGTAGAATTTACTAGAGATGCCCAAATTTGATTTTTTCTTCATGGGTGAGGGATTTTTTGCTCAAAAAACAAGGGGAAATTGATTTTATGCAAGTTTTGACCATGGGGATAGATATTTGAGGGAAAATACACATGAAACAAATAAATTTGAGCTCCACAGGCTAGAAAAAAGGAAAAAAATGACCAAGGCCCATGGATTTGGAAAAATTAGGGCACAAAATATGGAAAACTTGGGTGTTTCTTCACAAATGAGGCATGGAAAATGATTTTGAATGGACTAAGGTGTGGGAATAGAGGAAGGAACTTCATTTCACCCATTAAAAATGTAGAAAATGTTTTAGGTGATGCAGAGTGAAAGGAAAATTAGGGTAAAATAATAGAGGATCAAAATGGACACCAACATCATCTTCTACTCGGGGATGGGCACTCCCAAAGTGAGTGTCATAAGAACAAAATAGACCAAGTGCCAAAATAATCCATTGGGAAAATGGATTCATGAACCAAAACACCAAAAACCACTGAGAACGACAAAAATGGTTGCCACATAGCAAGGCAAACCAAAAACTCGAAAAAACAAAAAAAGCGAGCAAAAAACCAAACACTATACACTGTACAAGTTGGTAAGCAACCCTTGATTCAAAGAAAACAAATCAAGGGAAACCCCAAATGTCCTCCATGCTGGATATGACCATGCCAAGAGGTTCTGATATGTTTTTAGCAACTGGAAATATACCTCTTCTTCTTCTTTGTTTAATTTGTAAACCATCCAGTTTCTTTGAAGCTCCTCCATTGTGCTCAGGTCAAACCTTTTAGCATTTTTCAAGGCTGAATCAAGGACCAAATCTCTAGAAAAAACAGCATACTTAGGAGATATGTTTTCAACAACTTCATACTCCCTGAAATCCACAAAACTCACAAAGTGATCAGTACTAGCATCTGCCTGCAAAACTTCATAAGATGCATTGTTTGGGTCTTCAATAAGGTACAACATCTTTTTCTCTCCACATAACTTCACTAAATTTCCTTCAATGGGGATAGTGGCATAAGACATGTCCATTTGGACACTCCCACCAACACTTGCAGCCCACTTTCTTGATAATAACATACCCCATTTGGTAGGGCAATCAACAATCACAACATCCAATTTTAAATTCCTCCCAAGATAAGATGCAAGTTGCACCACCAGATCTTTGACACACCCAACAACTAGCACTTCTCTTGAGTCCATGGTAGTACACTTTCCATAGGCTATTGTCACTTTGATTCCCAATTCATTCATGACCTCAAGAGGCATGACATTACATGAGGCTCCTGAATCAAACATACAATTATGCAATAGCTTGTCTTTGATAACCAAGGTAGTGAAAAATGGATCCACATTCAACTGAGACTTAACCAAAGAAGTTCCTAAGTAAACCTCAGGTGGTTCCCCCAACTCTTCTAACACTTGTGGCTGTTCCAATTCTACAATGGCAATAGGAACTTCAACCTTGCTTCCAACTCTACTTTGGGTACTCTCTTCCTCTTTGAATCCTAAATATTCAAAAGCCCTCTTCTTGTGCTTAGGAATCCTAAGCAACTCAGCAATTGGGACAAGAATCTTGATCTGACTCAAGACTTGGGCAATATCATATGGAGCATTCTTGGGTAAAGTAACACTAGGGGAAATATTGGAAAATTCATCAGATGGTATGGAATTCTTTTAGTTTGGGCATGGGGAGGATCACAAGTTTTTCTTGGGGGAATAGGGCCTTTACCAGATGTATTTTTCTTTGGAGTTTCTTTAGTAAGCAATGGAAATTTTGACTTGGCTTGTTTCCCTTGGCAACCTTACTTCTAGTATTGTGCTCCTTCTCTTGGGAAACTACAACATTCATAAGTAGCTACCTATCCTCTTCCGAGGGTATACCTCCATCATACTTCTTGATCATCAATGCCCTCAAGTATTCAAAATCATTATTGGGAAGCTCAAAGGCTTGTACATTATCAATTTCTAAAACATGAGAAGGAGGAAGAAGATGTACCTATTGGATACAATCCCAAAAAATAGCAGCATTCCTAGCACTTATGACATCTATTGAAGTTGCTCCCCTTGGTGAACTTGCAGGGATCTCCATCATGCATGCATCATCATCAATTTCATCATCAGCTTCCTCTTCAATTTGCTGATCTATTTCACATGGAGGATGGGGTAAAAGACATCTATCACACCAGTTAATATGATTTGCATCATCAACAGTAGCCACCCTAGTAGTTAGGGGATCAGGCACTACCTTATTTTCCTTGGCTTGATATTTCCTATTTCCAATTCCAATAGACCCTTTACCATTGTCATCAAACCTCTACTCATTCCTATGGTGATTGTCAAATCTATCTTGTGCTTCACTGCCTAGGTGACCTTGTGAAGTTTACCCAATTCCTTTCTTAGCTCTTGCCAACTTGTATGAGATTTCTTTTGACAGTCCTGCCAAAACTTTTACAACCTCCTATAAATCGAACCCTTGCTAGCTTGAGGTTTTCAGGGTCTACCAATTTAACTCCATCTCTCTTGAGAGGTTTCCCAACATCTTTGATATTGTTTTAAATTTGAAGTGCCATGGTGAAAGCTTGTCTTAAATTGGTAGGGTTCTTGTCTCTTAGGTAATAGGCTTCCTTATTATCAAATGCATCTACATATTTGATTAAACAAGACTCATCACTGGGCCTTAAACTAACAGGAAGCCTTCTCAAAGTTTTGTTAAACCTTATGTTGAACTCATGGAATGATTCATTGGGGTTCTTCTTGATATTCTCAAACTCAAAAAAGAGAAATCTAGGATCAGTCTTGTCACCATATTGCAACCTAAATGCATTCTTCATCTCAATCCAAGAATCAATTGAATTATTAGGCAAAGCCTTGTACCAATCCCTAGCATCCTCTTCTAGTGTATGAATGAACAATTTAATATACACATCTTCAAACTCTATCTCAAAATATTCCATCATGTTAACAAAATTTTTGAGATGTTGATCACTAGTTATTGCATTGTTACCTTGGAATTTTGGCAATCTATTTCTGACATCTTGTGGGACAACATTTGGGTAACCATCCATTCCTCTAAAGTCTATAGGACCAAAGGTGTTAACAACAAATGGAGGTCTAGGCTGAGCCATATTGTTTGGTGGAGGTGATCTTGGGGGTGACACAAGCTGATGAGGAGTGCAAGGTCTTTGGGGCTCAAGAATGTGATTCACAAGACTGGTATTCTCTAATTATCAATTTTCTTGGAAAGTCTTATTTGAATTGAAACAAAGAGGTGCAGATTGAAGAAGGGACTTACCAGGTACAATGAAGGATCCTTACTAGCTAAGGAAAAAAATTATGAAAGGATTTCTTGAATCAAAATCAATTGAAGAAGAGTGATAATCCTCTACCAAAGGTTGATCTCTCTCACCAATGGATATATATTTTCCTGATATCTAAACTTTACAACCTTCCAAACTCTTCTCCCTTCCAACTTTGAGTTTCTTGAATCTATAAACTTCTTAGTAGAGTCTCTAATGAAGAGAGATCTTATTCCTTCTAGTTTTGTAGAGATTAGAAACACCAAAGTAAATGACTGAAAGGTTAAGACACTGGTATTTATCAAGTTTAGAACAACATGGATTCGTCACTAAGGACTTTCACCCTAGTTGTGCAAATGCACTAAAATAATATGTCAAATATCTATCAAAGACCGAGAATCTTGCCAAACTTTATAGATCAGACCTTTCTTTCTTTGAAATTATCAATCAAAAACACAAATGAAGTGCAACAATGCTAGAAAGCGATAAAATTATAGGTAAAAGTTATATCTTCACTTAATCCTTAACAAATTTGATTATAAAATGATGCTTCAACAATGTATTTGCATGTAGAATTTGCAAGAGGACATTACCAGTTTGACATGCATTAAAATATCTCAAATATGTATGCACATGGATCATATTGAACTAAGAGAATATCAAACTCGAAATCTATTCTTAATTCAAATCTTATAAATCGATCAGAAGATGATACTTAGATTTTGTAATTGCACATAAATCACACAAGAAGTATTATTAGGGATCGAAATCTTGAATAAAGTCCCAAAACGGTGCCAAAAAGTGTTGGTACAAAAATTTATTCTCCTTTTCGGTCTGAGCGAAAGCATCATAAGTATGACATGAAGCTTGAAGGCGATAGATCTTTCGTATGTCGTTTTCTAGCTAGGGATGTGATCTAACCTGGCACTCAGATTTATGGAGAGATAGATAGCACTTTGAAAGGATTTTTATCTAATCCTCATTATTTTAGGTTTTCCTTTCAACCAAGGTAAGATAACCTATATTACAGCCTCTTTTTGTGAATGAGGTGGAGACATCCTTATACTGTGCATATTGTATGGAGATGGCCTTGAGAAAACATGATCAATTTTCCATTATTCAAACTCAAAAAGAGTGTCACTACTAAAGCATGGAAATGCTTTCAAGATAAGGCCGAGGCTGCTAGAGACATGGTATGATCTCGATTTGCTTTGTACATTTTTGTAGATGGATTATATTCTTTTTTTTTTGACACACAATAAAATGTAGGGGTAGTGTGGGGTGGGATTAGTTATTTTGAATGAATTTTTGGTTGGAGATTTTAGACAAGACTAACCAAAATTTTCAAGAATTATTTGAGGACCTTTGCAAGAAATTTGTGAGACCCATACAACAGAATGATTCAAAAGGGGTTAAGATACTCCTTCGACCAGGATATGTGAACCAAATGGAGGCCCAAATATACACTCTTCCACACAATATTTGAAAACTTGCCACAAAATCTTGAAGCAGATGAACCAACAAAGCATCCAAAAATATTTGTTATATCATGACCTAAGGTACACCCAAAGGTTTACAAACAATCTTAGAATTCAAGGAAGGTAAAGTGATTTTAAATTTGTTTATCTCTTTATCAGATGAAAGCTCTTCTGAATGTGAGGTTGCAGATGCCACTAAACTATCAACAAGAAATGAGACCATGTATGATCAAGAGAGATTTTAAACACAAGACTACAACATGAGCAAGAAACAAAAATTGAAAACATTATGAAACATAAGTGCATGCAAACTTTTCCAAGACACAACACAAAATAATCCAGAAATGGTCAAATTTATCAATAGGGAATGTTATGAAAAATAATCTCAGAGCTTATTGATGGATTTACAACTAAAACCAAATCAACATGATAAAAATATAATGCAAAAAGGAATTATAAATGGTTCTCAGGTGGTTTCTCAGAGAATGGGCTTCTTCCCATATTTTTCGTGAAATTCTAAGTTTCTCGACCATTTACATTTCTCAAAAATGCATTATATATCTCTTGCCACATTGGATCCTTCTTTCCCAAGAAAAGAATATGCCAAGGGATCAAGTTTGTTACAAAAATTCCTCATGATTCACTAAAAATGACATTTAACAAATTTGCAATGAGAGTTGCCAGGTGTTTAAAAAGACTAAATCATTACAAATATTCAGATCATTATCCTTCCTAAAGGCACATTTTTCATCATCAAGGCATGCAGATGCCTTTCCTCTCATCATTTCACCTTTTAAAATTACCTCTGTAACTTTCAATTTGACATTTCACGTGTTTGGATAGATTAGGGAAAAATTTTGTTTCAAAAAAATATCAAATTTACAAATTAAGCCATAAAACCACTTGCATTGGTCTTTGCAGGCACAAAGGACACAAATTCACCAAAAATTCGATGAAAAATGATGCAAAATTCACATTTCCACACTTCCTAGAGAAAAAATGGCGGCCAAAAATGAAAATGTACTGTTACCCTTGATCTGCTCTTTCTCCTTCAATTTGGGCCCTCCACGTGTCAAAATATGATTGGGAATGAATTCGGGCTCACTTATTGACTTTTTAACATTTTTGGAAAAAATAAAAAAATTTGAATTTTTCCTCCACCCCTCCGCCCTTGAAATTTGGTGATGACACATGGCATATGGTGGGTCCCATTGGGATCGCACTTCAATTCTACGCATTTTGACCTTTTTGGAAATTTGGAAAAAATTCACTTTTTGCCCCACGGGCCCACACCTCCGCCTTTTCCCTTGACACATGTCATGCTCTCTATTACTAAAAAACCACGGGCTTATTTCATGTTTTGACCCCTTTTTTCACTAAGGGAAAATTTTCAATTTTTCTTCCGCGGGCCCGCGCCTCCGATTCCTCCCTGCCATGTGTCCCCTTGTGGTTCATTTGCGGGCCAGCACTTCAAATTTCCACACTAAGTCTTTTTGCAAAAGGGAAAAATTCCCTTTTTCCTCCATGACCCACCAACCCACTCTTCCTACCACGTGTCCATCACTGATTGGAGCAGATATGTATCTCATTTTTTAACTTTAGAAAACAAAGCTAAAAAATCATTAAGTTTTCCATTGGCCCACTCCTCCTTTGACTTTCAAAATTGGCCACGTGTCACACCTAGATTGGTTACGAAACTTCGGCCCAAGTTTTGACTTTGATCCATTTAAAGTTAAAACTTCAAAGTCACCAAGAAATCTGCCCCCATTCTGACTTCTCATGGACATGTGTCCACCTGTGATTGGCCACGGGGCCATGCTCAAAAATTTCACCTTAGCTTTTTCTGCCAAAAGGGAAAAAATTTCCTTCTACCTCCGGTGGCCCGCACTCTCCTCCACGCCTGCCACGTGTCCATCCCTCACTCCATTGCGGACCCATGGGCCTTTCCACACCCTTTTTCCCTTCGCCAAAAATAGGAAAAAAATGCCTAAGTTCTCTACAAGAGCCTCCCACTCCACCTTCACGTGAGAATGTGACACGTGTCCTCCTACGGAGTTGCAGGGGAAATTGTGAATTTTTTCCCAAAACCAAAAAATGCTAAGTTTTTCAAATAGACCCACCAATCCTTGTCCAACCAGAAGCGGCCACGTATGAGGCATCATTTGAGCTTAATTTTGATGGGTAAATGACACCTGTACAACCGTCAAAAATGCATAATTTACCAGAGATGCCCAAATTTGATTTTTTCTTCGTGGGTGAGGGATTTTTTTCTCAAAAAACAAGGGGAAATTTATTTTATGCAAGTTTCAACCATGGGGATAGATATTTGAGGAAAATACACTTGAAACAAACAAATTTAAGCTCTACAGTGGAAAAATGGAAAAAATGACCAAGGCCCATGGATTTGGAAAAATTAGCGAACAAAATATGGAAAACTTGGGTGTTTCTTCAAAAATGAGGCATGGAAAATGATTTTCAAATGGAATAAGGCATGGGAACAGAGGTAAAAACTTCATTTCACCGATTAGAACTATAGAAAATGTTTCAGGAGATGCAGAGTGAAAGGAAAATTAGGGCAAAATAATAGAGGATCAAAATGGACACCAACAAGCTCCATGAGCACTCTTGCATTGAGTTCTCTTGTCACACTCCCTTCCAATACCACCTTCACTTAGGTTCGGATCTCATTGAGAGTAAGAAAAGGAAATCTTCAACTCAAATTGTTTCTCCCAAATTTGATGTTATATCTACCCTTCGAGCACAACTCCTGCTCTATCTGTCAAGAAAGCTAAAAATACCTCAAGATTGGTGTTTAATTCAAAAGGAATTTTTTTTTAGATATTTCCAAACCAAATACAGATAAATATGAAAGGGATTTGACTTTGACTGATATAGAACTAATAAGAATTCCAATGGGTGAATCCACTCTTGAAAGTGAGGTTCATAACCTGAAAGAAATTGTGTCAAAATTCATTAAAAGAGTTGAGAAAGGGAAGCAGACACAAGAACAACTAGAAGAGTAGGTGAAAACCCTTTATGATTTCATCAAGTCTCTATTGGCAAGTGAAAAAGTATTAGATCCAGCTCCTCTAACTTCAATGCCACCCCTATTGTCTTGACTAATGAGGAGGTACAAAACATCAAATATATTCATAAGCATGCATCTTATGGAAAGGAAATTGAGGCCATGGTGGATGGAATGTTGATTTTTGCCTGAATTTCATCGAGGAAGCATATAAATCATATGATAACATTTGTTCAATCTAGAAAAGATTCACCTCAAATATTGTAGGCCTAAATAAGGAGCTCAAGTCATGGATGAGAATGCACCCAAGACATAAGACAAATGAGCAATACTCATGAACAATTTCTCATAAAAAAATATCTTTGATGACTCAAAGAATAATCTTTCAAATAAATGGGTGTATAGTGTGGATTGGAAAATAAAATTTCTAGAAGAAGTAATAAATGAATTGAAGAATATGTTCCAGAAAGGTGATGCCTTCAAATCTTGTGTATTGGATGAGTTTCGGGACTTTTGTTGCCAATTATTCAAGGAAGATTCTATGAGTAGAAATACAAAGTGCAAGATATTAAGGCAAAATTCAAAGCACTTATCAAATAAAAATTGTTCAAATCTGACACCATAAGTAGAGAAAATGTGGATGAGGTTTGTGCACTACAAATGTATTCATTGAGGTAAATAAAGGTTATTCACAAAATGTAGGATTTGGAAAAGACATGGAAGATTTCCTAAATAGTTGGGCTAATGCAACAACCAATACAACTATTCCCAAGGGCATGGAGATTGCTGGAGCACTTGTAAATTTCAGAACCAAATTCTCAAAATGAAGACCATGGAAACTTCCTCCTAAAATGTTCCTTCATCTAGTGCATATATCTTGCTTTTGTTTTGAAAATGTAATTTTTAATTAGAGCTAACTCAAAGTATAATACTTTTGATTAAGTATTAATGTTTGATTAAAAGAAATGAAACCAAAAAGAATTTAGTTGTAACTTTCCTGGTGGCTATAAAAAGTAAATCCATAACATTGTAAGTGGGCTGGATTTTGATGATTGGAATGTAATGCGCAAAATTGTAATCAGTATAGAAGAAGATCTTCCCTCTTGTATTTTGTCTCTAATATTTTTTTGTTCTATTCCTTGATTTTTATATGTGTTTTTTTTATATTCAAATGAGAAACTTTGTGTTATACTGTTGGATGTGGTGTAAAGAACTTTTTGTTTGAAATATTTATATCTCATGGGTTATTTGGATATATGCAAATTCATATAATTCTTAAAGATTAATGCATGCATTACTAGGGTATGTGTTTTCCACCTATTTTCCTAAAAGTGTTTCTTTCCTCCCTTCTCCTTCATTGCAATAGTTAGTAATCTTGGGTAACCAAGGAGAGCATTCATGTTCTTGATAGGTGAGAAGTGAACTTAGGATTTCCTTCCAACTAGTCTTGCTTATTTAATACTATTTTTTCCTCTAATGAATTCTTATACCCTTCTTGTCTTCTCAGACTTTGAGAATATTGTTAATATGGGAACAATTCCAACATCAAAATCCTCATTTAGATATTGATAGTTGTATATTTGTAAATAGGTAGTTTTTCTTGTTTTTGTGTGTGGAATAAGGGAACCTCTCATATCGAGAGGAGGGACTGTTGTCCCCGAAATGATTCCTATATCAAGATTCAAATATTTCAACCAACAATTTTTTTGGCTCTTTTTGGGGATTGGGATGACTTAGAACATGTCGAACAAAAGGACCTCAGAATCTCTAGTTAATTTCAAGTGTTGAATTCATTGGGCAATAGAGTCCAGAACAAGGAAATACAGAAGACACAAGGACAAGGAAAGGACAACACAAACCAAAAATAAGAACTATACAAGGCATATTTACAAGACTGTACAAGGGACTGCTTGCTCACTCAAGACTGAAACAATTTCAAATATTGGCCACTATATGGAAATGGAAGAGAAGTTCCATCCATATAGCTCAAATAGTAGGATTTTTCACCAGTGAAATGTCTAATTTTAAAAGGACCAAGCCAAAGAGAATCAAACTTACCATGACTTCCTTGAGGTTCACACCTTTTTTCCCAGAGTAGGAAAATATCTCCAACTTGGAAGTCTCTGGATTTGTATTTCTTATCAAAGATTTTCTTAATTTTTGGTTGATGTGCAACAATTCTATCCACCACCTGCAGCCTGTCCTCATCCAAATTTTGCAGGTACATAATTATCTTCTCCATGGAGCTGGTAAAGTTTTCATCCTCGATGGCTTTCATCAATTGCAATTCTAGAAATTCTACTATCACTTTGGAAGTTGTTCCTCTATTCTATATACAACCTGAAATGGGGACATTCCAATTTCTCTCTTGGGTGTGATCATGTCTGCCCAAAGATCATCATAAAGCTTTTTGTTCCAATTTCTCTGTAAATCATCCATAAGCTTTCTAATCATTGTCACCAAATTTTTGTTGGTTGATTTTGCTTGTCCATTCCCTTGAGGATAATAATTAGAAGAGTGTGCAAGAGAAATTATGTAGCCATAATAGAAATCAATCAGCTCATAAGAAGAAAAATTTTGGGCATTGTCAGTAATAATTAGGTTTGGGACTCCAAACCTAGCGAAATGTTTTCCTTAAAAAATTGCATACTTCTTCAGAAGTGGTTCTTTTGACTAGAATAGCCACTACCCACTTTGCGACGTAATCAGTAGTTGTTAAGACATGTGTGTTTCCTACACTAGAATTAGGATTTAGAGTACCTATGAAATCAAGTCCCCACTATTGAAATGGTTCCTCGGTCTCACCACTGGTTTGAGAGGTAGGGTGGCTAGTTTGGGTCGGCCTACAAAGGTTTGACATGCTTCACATTTTTTGACCCATTTTTTGCATCTTTGAACAATGTTGGCCAATAATAGCCTACTCGAAGGATTTTCAGAGTTGTTACAACTGATGAAAAATGGCCCCCATAAGCTTAGTCATGGAAATCTCTCAACAACCTTTTCTATTGTTCTTTATTTACACATCTCATAAATATTCCATCAATTCCTCTATTTAACAATGAGTTGTCCCAAAGTACATATTGTGCAAATCGTAATTTGGTAGCTCTCTTTTCCTTAACACTCAAATGTGTGGGGAATTTCCCATAGGTGAGAAAATGAGCAATGTCAGCATACCATTTATCAGTTGAACTTAGGAAGAGTATAGTTAGGATGTTATCACCATCTTCTTTAGATGAATTGTGCATGGAACCATTGGCAAGTAGTTCACAAATACCTTTGCATCGAACCAACTTAGTTGGTTTAATATCCAAGTCATATTCTTGGAATTTCTCTACCCAATTTCCTTATTTTGATCCAAATTCTTGTTGTGTGAGGATTGATTTGACAGTTGTATCAGGTACAAAGATAATTGAGTGAGAGTTGAAGATATAGAAGTGAAATTTCTTGACTTATTTTACCACAACAAAATCATGTTTCTCCATTTGTAAATATTTCATCTCATGGGTCTTCAGGACATAACTCATAAAGGCTATAGGAATTTCACATCCTTTAGGATTCTTTTACACCAAAATGGATGCCAAGGTGTGTTCAGTGGCATAGCAATAGATTATAAAATCCTTTTCAAAATTAGGATAGGAGAGAATCATGGTATTATAAATTTCTTTCTTAATGTTTACAAAGCACTCTTTCCCTTATAAGTCCAACAAAAATATTGCATATCCTTCATCATCTAATATATGCTTCTGGTTAACTCTACAAAATCAAGGATAAATCTTCTTAGATAATTAATTTTTCCAAATAAAAAGTTCACACATTTCTTTCTTATAGGAAGAGGAATCTTTTGAATGGCTTGGAATATTTTACGAATTGATCTGGATTCCTTCCTTGGAAAAAATGTGCCCAAGCGATTTTCCTTCTATAACACTGAAGATGGATTTCTTTGGACTCAGAGAAATTCCATGATCTCTATACTTTTGGAGAACAACTTCCAGGTGTTGAAAATGATCTTCTCTTATTTTGGAGAAAACAGTCAAATCATCAAGGTAAATCACAATGCATTTTCCTTTCAAATCTCTGAAATCCAAATCCATTACTCTCTGGAAAGTTGCTTCTAGCATTGATAAGACCAAATGGCATTCTTCTATAGGCAAAGGTTCCCCAAGGAGTTGTGAAGGATATTTTGTGTTGATCTTGTATGTCCACCTCAATCTGATTATATCCTAAGAAAACCTCAAGCATGGATAGCATATCTCGAACCAAAGTGATAACCTGTAAGATTTGATACATCATAGGAAGAGTGTAATTGTCCTTTAGGGAAGCCTTGTTTAAATTTTTGAAATTTACACAGATCCAGATTTCACCACTTTTTTTCCTTATATGCACAATATTGGCTATCCATACTTGAATGATGGATGGGAAATATTATTCTAGCATTCAATAATTTTTAAATCTCTTGATGGATTGTGTCTACAATTTTAGGATTATATTGCCTTTTCTTTTGGTGAAATGGCTTGATTCTGGGCTTTAAGGGGATATAGTTCTATATCTCCTTGGTTTGAAATATTTTAGATCATCATATGAATAAGCCAATACATCTGCATAATTTTTCAGTAATTCAACCATTTTTTTCTTTTCATCTTGAGTACAACATTTTCCAATATTGAAAAACTTGGGCTTTTCTTCACTTCCTATATTAACTTTCTCATGCTCAAATGATTGATGGACTCCATGTGATACCTTATATTTTATATATCTATCATGTTTATCAAAAAAATCTTCTAAACTTACCATACCTCTAGGTATCTTGTTACCTTTCAATCTTATGCATCCATCTTTATCGGATTCTTCTTCAACTCCCTCTTCTGACACAAAGGATGAAACAAAATCTCGAGTGCATGATTCACTTCCTTTGAAATATAGCTGACTGAAATTATCCTTGAGTTTGAGGAAAGAGATCAAGTGTTGATCATCATTGAACACTTGCTAGTTATTCACATTATCTGGAACACTTGGTCTATGTATCATCTCAATTGTGAACTTATCTTGAGAAAAGTCTAGATGAGTAATTAGCAAAGATACAAATACAAGTAGGGCATTGTCTCTAGTATTTTTCTCCCTTGGCATAGCTTCAATAGAAAAGGAATCTAGTAATTCAATCAAATCCTAGACCAAATTTATATAATGCTTCATCCTTTTATTTTTACTTGGAACTCCCCTTTTACCTGCTTGAAGATACATTCGCAATCTCCCTAAGTATAAAGATTCTTGATCCCCATTTCTCTAGCTACCACTAGGCCAAGAAAAAGAGCCTCATATCCTGCGGTATTGTTTATATTTTCAAACTAAATTTTATAAGAGAATGGGTGAGATTTTCCTTTAGGAGAAGTTAGGAAAACACCATCTCTAGAAAGAGTTGAAGAGTGACTACCATCAAATTCTAGGATCCAAACGCCATTGGGATCATCAATCACCCCTTTAGGAACCTTTACTTCATCCCCATACATGATCATATAATTACCATGGCCAATGTCTTCATAGAGGATTTGTGCTTTGGGATCATCAGTTTTCTACACAATATACTCTGCCTACCTCTCAAGTAACAATTTCTTCATTTTCCATTAACTGGGATGAGGGCATGAGACCAATCCATTTGAATTTCCCCTCCTACTTCTCTACATAAATTCCTACTCAACAGACATACCATATGATGGTGGAATTATTTCAACTAAAATAGTAGCTTTGACCCTTTTCTCTAGGAAGGAAACAAAATCAACTTGAGCATCTTTGATCCTTCCAATAAGAGGAACTTCCTTGCTCTCCATAGAATAACATGAGCCAAATGTTTTGTGTCAATGTGAGGCCAAGAGTATGAGAAAATTTAGCAGGCATCACATTATCTGATGTACCTGAGTCAATGAAACAATTTCTAAGCTTATGACTAGCTATGAGTAGTGTGACATAGAAGGGCTCAATTTTTTTAGTTGTAGAAGGTGCTAAAGCCATAAAATTTTGTGGAGGTGGAGATCTAGGAGTAGGTAACATTCCTTTAGAAGTGGTGGATGGTTGGCTAGGTTTGGACTTGACAAACTTGACAACTTGGGAAAAGGCATCTAGGTGAGTTTGGTAGAATTCAACTTTAGAAATTTGGATTTTGGTCTTTTTGATATGATCAATTATATCAAAGGACCCTGAGGTGGATGGGGCATCTAAGCTTGAGGAAGTGGAAGTATTAGGCTTATCAACTTTTGTAGATGGGGAAGCTTTGGACACATGAGTAGATGATGTATTAGCCTTAGGTGTAGAAGATGAAGTAGTAGGATTAATATTATTATTTACATTTTTAGTGGAAATGATAGGAATAGGGGATCCTCTCTTTGCAAAAATCATAATAGTGATCTGGAACTTCCTTAGATTTATTTACAAGATGAACCACTTCCTTCTTCTTGTTCATTTGATCTCTTGTCATGACAACATAAGATTCACTATTCATGTTTGCTACTACTTCGTCATATTCATCATCATCATCAACCCCTTCAGTGGTGAGGAAATTGACCTAAGAATCATTTATATCTTCCAGAAATTCCTTAGGTTCCTCTTCTGGATCCTCCAACTCTTCATATTCTAATTCATCTTTAGGCTCTTAGACTTCGCAGGTTGTATCGACTAGAACCTTGAGAGGTGGTGCTTCAATTTCCATCTTAGGCTGAGTGGGAGGCAGATGATTTCAAGGTTGAAAATTCCTTCTCGAGAATATCCTTATAAGGAGTATTTTGGGAAAAAAATTTCTTGATAGAAATCATATCATTTTCCATTTTTGAACTAATTGATTAGAACTTGTGGTAGCAGAAGTAGAGGCTTTGGTTTTAGGTGGTTCCTTCTATAATTTACATGACATTATCAAATCATCATTTACGCTTATGACCAAAATTTGATCATCATCCAAGGTAGTAATATTGGCCCTTCTTAATTCATAGCTCACCTCTCAAATTTGAGCATTCAAAAAAAAACTTCTGAATTTGATCCATAAGATGAGTGGCTGCTGGAATTTTATTCACCAATTTGTTAAATTTTTCCACATGAATTCTCACATGGGTTCATAGGGTTCCTTTTTTATTTGATAAATTTGATCCAAGAGAGCATGCACATCCTCTACCGTCTTGAACTGATTTTCAAATTGATTTTTCATAGTTTCCGAGTTGGTAATGACATCAGTTGGGAGGTGATAAAACCAATATGTAGCATTATCTTACGAGTGTCTCTACAAAAATATTGATAGAGACATCTTCATGCTCAACTCCAAGCACTCCAAAATCCATAATGAATGCAATGATGTGCTCATCTAGATGTACCTTTCCATCACCTCAAAATTTGGGGAAATTATTCCTATTTCCCTTTGGTAGATCATGTAGTGGTTGAGGAGAGACAAAGTTCCAACTCATTGACCTAAAGCTAAGGGTGCAATAACCATTCTTTGAAAAATAGTTTGTAAAGGGATTGTAATTTAAAAATAATACCATGGCTTGAACAACGAGACTCAACTAAGTCTAGATATCACCATGTGTTGAAGATGTAAAAATCATATCTTTTGTAGGAGGATTACTTGTGGATCTTTTCCATCTATCCCTTCTTTCTAGAGTTAGGTAAAAACCATGTTGTTCCAACAACTAAAAATTAGGATCTTCAATACCTTGCACTTTTTGATCTCGTGTGTATCTCCTCTCTACCAATGTGTTATTATTGCTGGTATTTTTGAAGATTGATTTAGTGGGCATCACATAACATTCCCCATGATGGGTGCCAAAAAAATATTAGTTGAAATATTTGAATCTCGATATAGGAAACAATTCGGAGTGTAACAGTTCCTTCTCTTTATGGGAGAGGTTCCCTTATTCCACATACAAAAATTAAAAACTACCTATTTACAAATATACAATTATCAATATCTAAATGAGAATTTTGATGTTGGAATTGTTCTCATATTAACAATATTATCAATACAGAAGATAGGGAGGGCATAAGAATACATTAGAGGAAACAATAGTATTAAATAAGGAAGATTGCTTTGAAGGAAACCCTAAGCTCACTTCTCACCTATCAATAACATGAATGCTCTCCTTGTTTACCCAATATTACTAACTATTGCAATGAAGGATAAGGGAGGAAAGAATAAATTTTAGGAAAATAAATGGCAGAGAGATGCCCTAGTAATGCATGCATTGAGATTTAAGAATTATATGAATTTGCATATATCCAAATAACCCATGAGATATAAATGTTTCAGACACAAAGTTATTTACACCACATCCAATAGGTTGAACAAAAATTTTCTCATTTGAATATAAAAAAACACATATACAGATCAAGGAATAAAATAGAAAGAATATGAGAGACAAAAGACAAGAGGAAAGATCTTCTTCTGTATTGATTAGAGTTCTATGTATTACATTTCAATCATCAAAATCCAGCCCCTTTACAATGATATGGAGTTCCTTTTTATAGCCACCAAGGAAGTTACAACTAAAGTCTTTTCAGTTTCCTTTATTTTAATCAAACATTAATACTTAATCAAAAGTATTATACTTTGAGTTAGCTCTAATTACAAATTACATCGTCACAAAACAAAACAAAAGCATATGCACTAGATGAAGGAACATTTTAGGAGGAAGTTTCCATGGTCTTCATTTTGATAATTTGGTTCCTAAAATTTATACGTGCTCCAATGATCTCCATGCCTTTGAGAACAATTGTATTGGTTGTTGCATTAGCTAGCTATTTAGGCAATCTTCCATTTCTTTTCAAAGCCTACATTTTTGAATAACCTTTATTTGCCTCAATGAATACAGTTTGTAGTGCACATACCTCCTCCATATTTTCTTTGGTTATGGTGTCAAATTTGAACAAGTTTTCTTTGATAAGTTCTTTGAAATATACCTTAATATATTATATTTTATTTCTACTCATAGAATATTCCTTGAAAAATTAGAAATGAAAGTCTCAAAACTCATCCAATACACAAGCTTTGAAGGCATCACCTTTTTGGAACATATTCTTTAATTCATCTATTGCTTCTTCTAGAAATTTTATTTTCCAATCCACACTATACACCCATTTCTTTGAAATATTATTCTTTGAGTCATCAAAGATCTTGTTTGCAATGATAATTTTCTCATCAGTATTGCTCATTTTCCTTAGGTCTTGTATGCATTATGTCCATAGCTTTAGCTCCTTCTCTAGGCATGCAATAGTTGAGGTGAATCTTTGTTAGATTGAACAAATGTTATCATACACTTTATATGCTTCCTCAATGAAATTCAGGCAGAATCAACATTCCATTCACCATGGCCTCAATTTCCTTTCCATAAGATGCATGCTTATGAATATCTTTGATGTTTTGTACCTCCTCATTATTAAAAAAATGAGGTTGCATTGAAGTTAGAGGGTCTAGATCCAATACTTTTTGTCTTACCAATAGAGACTTCATGAACTTAGAAAGTGTTTATACCTTCTATTCCAGTTGTTCTTTTGTCTGCTTCCCTTTCTCAACTCTTTCAATGAATTTTGACACAATTTATTTCAGGTTATGAACCTCACTTTCAAGAGTGGATTCACCCATTGGGATCCTTGTCAGTTCTAGATCAGTCAAATTCAAATCCCTTTCATCTTTCTCTATCTTTGGTTTGGAAATCTCTAAAAATTGTTGTCCTTTTTAATAAAAACCAATCTTGAGGTATTTTTAGCTTTCTTGAGTGATAGAGCAAGAGTTGTACCCAAAATGGAAGCTACAAAATCAAATTTGGGAGCAACAATTTGAGATGAATCTTTTCTTTTCTTACTCTCAACAAAAGGTTGAACCCAAGTGAAGGTAGTACTGGAAGGAGGGGTGACAAGAGGACCCAATGCAAGTGTGCTCATGGAGCCAAGATTTTGTGCAGCTGATACTTCCACAGTAGATGTTTCAACATTAGAAGTAGGTATCTCCTTAAAAGGAGTCTCTGGAATGCTCACTATTTCAACTTTTGATTTTACATTCTCTTGTTTATCCTTCACTTCATCTTCTTTCTCAGTGTTTCCTCCTTCATGATTACTTTCTTCTTCTTGGCCTTCTGATTCCTTTCCTTCCTCTGAAAGATCAATTATTTTCTCAACTTCATGGACTGTCTCTATTTTTTTGGGAGAAGAAGGTAATTATTCTAACCTTTCAACCTTTTCAGCCTTCTTTTTCTTAGTGTATACCAAATTTGAAGACTTGAGAGGAGAGGGAGTTGATTGAGTATGTACTTCTTGAACTGAGGTAAGAACCTCTTTATGGGATGTATATGCTTCTTGAGAAGGGGACCAAAACCTTCCCATCTGATATGTTTTCATTTTCCTATCAAACCAAACCTTTTTTCTTACCATGAATGGGTTTATGATTTCTTGTAAGTCATCCTTCTCTTTTTTAAACAAGTCAATGGTGGCAAGAGGAGTCTGGATAGACTTGTATTTAAGATATTGCAAATTTTCATCATCACCGTGCAAATCCTCTAGTACTTTTTAGATCCCAAAATATCTAATTTTCTGTAAGGAGATCCTGTCATGGTATATTCCTCTTGCCTCATAATCATCTGAGCAATCTTCCCAATAATATTCTAGATCAGGGAGGTGATAGAAAGACATCCTGAAATTTCGGAAATGAAACCTTTGAGATCAAAGCAAGACCTCTTCTGAAAGAAGTAAAAATTGAAGGCAACAATAGTTCTCTCAATATTTTGTGCATCAAGGGTAGTTTTACAGGTGTAGTTACCCAAAGTAATTGGGAATTGAATGTCAATTATCTTCTTATCTCTATAGGTTTTTGCAACATATCAAGTTGCCTACAAATTTCTACAAGGGAAATCTTGTCACTACAAAACATTGGGAGTTTAAGAGGTGCTCCCTCAAAGCCTACTAACCTGATGTAGGAGAATCTTCTAAACTGAATGAAATAACTTCCATATATGGAGATTAAACTCTTTTCCTTAGAAGAAAATATTTGAGCTATGTTTCCCTCAAGAATTCTAAAAATATACATGGTGAAAGCATCATTGACTCTTCTAAAGTGATGATTGCTATTTTTCAAAGTCAATTGTGGGTAATATTCATACACTGGAGCATTATTTTTATCGTCCACTAGAGAAAGACCCAACCATACTCTATATGTTGCAATGGTATACATCAGATAAGAGGTCATGTCAAAGGATTTTTTTCTCTACACATTAGCCATTGTTCATTGAGGTTTTCACAAATGATTTCCCCCAATTCAGACTTTGTTTTCCTTCACAAATGATATTTAGGTAAGGGCACATCCAGAAATGGAACTCATTAGTTGAAGGAAGACCCATTATTCTAGCTAGGAGGGTGATAATATCTGAAATCTCTTCTTTAAAATCAACTCTATACATAGTCTTGGGCAACCTAGAGGCTCCTTTCTTTTGGGATTTAAACCAAGACTTGGCCACCATGTGTTTGTATTTCTCTCTTTCTTGATCAAAAAATGTTGAGTTTGAGCCAAAGTAAGGTTATTTGAATCTTCTACTGTAGGGATCCCAAAAGCAGCATTGATACACCTTACATCTAGTTTGGAAATTACTTGGCCTTGAGGGTCTTTGATTTCTTTTGAGTCTGGATCAAAACAAGAAATACAAGACAAGACAATATCCGTACATTGGACAAAGACTGGAAACCTTCTAGCATGAGCTATTCTACAATATTTTATAATTTGGGCCATAGGGGAGGGATTATCATTGTTGATTCCTTCCCATAAGTCGTTGAAATCAAGATGTTGTACATCACTATTTCCTATGTTTGGTATGGAGGTCTTAAGAGAGGAGAGGTATTCATGGCCTTTAAATTGATACGTCGTGGTGGAAAATGGGTTGAAAAATAGACACTTAGGTAGGGCACAAAATGAAATTAACTCCAAGCTCTTAAAAAGGTTGAAACCACTAAACTTGATTGTAAGATTAAAATATACCTCTCCCAGAGCACAATGCACTTTGAAATTTTTAAAATGGCTAAAGAATGCTTGAGCTATGGCTAAAAATATCTTGGGAGGAATAGGAACAGAATGCATGAAGCTCGATTGTAATTTGTAATGGTAAAAATGACCAATTTAATATATTTTATATTACCCCATTTGAAAAAGGTCCGTGGAACGCATTAGATGGAGGGTTTTAATTTATTTCATAAAATGGAGGTATTTGCAACATATAATGTCATCTTGGCCTTTGGAATTCAGGTATGGTGGAAGAAAAAATCACGAAGGCCAAATATTATATTGGGCATTCAAGACACAAGAAGCTAACATATTTGCAACACAAGGAAATCCATTTCAATGTGGCAAAGGTGGGTCTTTAGAGAAGTGAGGGTTAGGATGCATTTGAGACCTATGGGACAAGGAAGGCCGAAAAATCTGCAATACACCAATATCTAATGGAAAGTGGGTAATTCAGACTGAAAGCAAATAGAAGGCCCACAAGACATAGGAATGCAAGTTCTCCACTGGCCCAAAAATATTGCACACAAAGAGGACTTAGAAAAATTTGAAGAGGGATTGTGTGGTGGCAATGCATGTGGGGAATGAGGAGATGCGGGGAACTAACAACTAGGAGGCACAAGGCACGTGGGTTCATGAAAAAACCCAAACACCCATAAGATAGGGAATACAATTCCATTATGGGAAAGTAGGGGAAACAAATAACAAGAATATTGCAAGAACTCGAGACATATGGGAGAATAAAACCTGAAACACCCGTAAATCAAAGGAAAACACCCAAAAATAAAAGGATCTCTTGAAATTAAATAACTATTGGGACCATTTTCTTTCCTCAAACTTCAAAAGGTGAACAAAGACCTCATAATAGATAACTTACTCAAAAAATTTAAAATCTGACAAAAATACACACCTTTTTGGGTAAGTGATAATGTTATCCAAAATTCACCCCCCAGGGTAATTTTGATAACATGCATCAGAATATTCAAGTCCCAGGCACATTGATTGATTCAGAGCAAACATCATGTTTCTGAGGTTCCCTCAAATATTTTCTGACTCTCCAGTCCAGGTTGAAAAGAGCAAGCTCTGAGAAAACGCGGAAAATAGTTGCAGAAGGCAAGTAGGTTGATCCAGAAAAAATCGTGAAAATTGGCTAAGTCCTAGTCCTAGAAGCATTTGGGACATCTGGGACAAAAAGGCGCGAATCGGCCGAAAAGCCTCCAGGCGGCCCAAATTGCATTTGGGACAAATGGGCCAGAAGTACGCGGCGGGCGCGAAATGCCGGTTCGACCGAGAGAAAATCGACTAACTGCTTGGGTTAAGAGGGCCGAAAAGGCGCGAACCGGCCGAACCGGGCGAAAAAGGTCCAGAGGGTCCAAAATCAAATGGGACGTCTGGGACAAATGGACGCGAAATGCCCGAACCGGCCGAAATGAGCACAGAGGGTCCAAAAGCGAATGGGACATCTGGGCCGCAAAGGCGCGAACCGGCCGAACCGGGCGAAAAAGGTCCAGAGGGTCCAAAATCAAATGGGACGTCTGGGACAAAAAGGCCCGAACCGGCCGGATCGGTCGAAATGAGCACAGACAGTCCAAAAGAAAATGGGACAAATGGGCCAGAAGTACGCGGCGGGCGCGAAATGCCGGTTCGACCGAGAGAAAATCGACTAACTGCTTGGGTTAAGAGGGCCGAAAAGGCGCGAACCGGCCGAACCGGGCGAAAAAGGTCCAGAGGGTCCAAAATCAAATGGGACGTCTGGGACAAATGGACGCGAAATGCCCGAACCGGCCGAAATGAGCACAAAGGGCCCAAAATCAAATGGGACATCCGGGACAAATGGAGGCGAAGTACGCGAAAGAGAGCGGCGGGCCGAGAACCAACCGAGATCACGCCACGTGTCTCAAGGAGAAAAGTCAAAAGTCAAAGGGCAAGTTTTAAAGGGTCAGGGCGAACCAATGAAATGGCGCCACATGTCCAAGTTTAAGGGGCCCACAAGCAAATTTCAAAAGGAAAGCCCGCGGAAGGTGGAGGAGAGAGAATTGCTCGTCCAATTAGCACGTGCCACGTGTCATCCAGGTGGCAGAGCGCGGGAAAGATTTCAAAACACGTTTTCGCCTGTTTTGTGCCCTAAATCTTCAGATCACCATAACTTTCGATCCAGAGCTCGGATTTGCACGTTCTTTATATCAACGGAAAGCTGGTGAAATTCTCTACACGATTCCGGGGTCAATCTTGCGTTTTGGAGCAGTCTGGAGGGAGAAAATCGAGATACGGCTCTGACGCATGTTCATGACCAGAAATGACATTCCAATGACGCATTTAATGCGAGAATGGGTCGCATTCTCCTGTAATCCGGTCAAAGTGACAGGGTATGCGTTTGTAAGGTCCCCCATACCATTTTAATGCACCTGCAGTCAAGAAGAATGGGCTCCCATGCCTTTGTACGTTTTCTGTCCCCGGGCTCGACCCATGCAATGTAAAAGCCAGATTTGGCTCATAACAAAGAGGTTGTTCATTCTTTCTGCTCTGCCCTCCCTTCTTTTCTTCTCTAGGGTTGAAAATGGAGTTCGAACCTCCTCCCTACTCTGTAATGGCGTTTTTTGCCTTTTACTAATGGAATGATGTTCTGTGCAAACTTCTGAAGCAACAAAACGTGTTTTGTGATGCATCTGTCCATCCTTTCTCGTTTTTGCTTGTTTTCTTCTTGCCTCTCTTCATTGCAGGTATCTGTGCATGTTTGAACGTTCACTGCAGATCTGGAGCTGTGTTCATGGAGTTTTGGGACACTTTCTGTGTGAAATCTATCCTTGGGCCTGTGATGCATCTGTCCATCCTTCCCATTGCTCACCTCTCTTTGTCCCATGGCAGTTTTGATAGATGTTCAACATTCTCCTTCTCTGGTGTATCACCGTTTTAGTGTAGGCTTTTGCTTTTTTTTCCCTCTCTCTCTCTCTCTGTCTCCTTGGCATGGTTAGATTAGGATTAGATTAGCTTGCTGCCTTTGGAATAGCTTGTGGCAGGTAGTTTAGGAGCAGGAACCAGCCTTCTCTGGAGATTCCTCTCTCGGTTTCACAAGTCCCACGCTTGGAGAGAGGTTTCCATGTTGTGCAATCACACTGGATGCCTGAACATCAACCTAGAAGCCTGATGTGCGTCTGTGAGTGCTTTGTGATTTTGCACTAACGCTTTTTGGCACGCCTGTAGTGGGACCTTAGAGGTCTTTCACTTCATCTTTTGTAGGTTGATGTGTTCCTGTGAAGATTTCAGCCTTTGGAGGCACTTACAAACACATCTGGCGACTCCATCTGGTCAACAACCCATCTCTGAAGTTGCAGACCTTCCTTTCCATTCGTTTCCATCCATTTTCATCCATTCTTCCTTCCATCTCTTCCATCATTCTTTCGTTCTATGAAGTTGTGCAATCATGACTTCATTTCCATCATGGAACTCACATTTCCAACAGCAGTATATCACACCTCCAACACATTTTACAAATCCTCCAAATCAGCATTTTGAGCAGATTCAAGATCAGTATGCATACCCATATGAGCAGCAGTGCCAAAGTCAGTTTGGCTATGGAGCTTTCCAAGAGCAAGAGTATGCATACAATGAAGACCATCAGATCCAAGATGCTGGTCTGTTGGAGAAAATTCAAAAGATGGAGGTGGGGATGGTGCAGTGCAGAGCAACAGCTCAAATGAGAGCTTTCAGAATTGGTTGCAGGACTCCTTGTCCATGGGGAGGCCTTTTTCCAAGACACTTCAGCCCTCAGGAGAAGCTGGACTTCATGATAAAGATGCTGCCCCAACTTGCACAATGGATAGCAGGAATAGAGGCCTATGCACTTGTTGTTGAACAACCTTGTCAATGGGTAGGTTCTACACCATCATCTGGTCTTTCTCTTTCTCAAGTTGCACCATCTCATTTAAACTCTCCATCTGCTGTCCCAAATGTTGAATCCATTTCTCCACCCCCCAGTCTTCCACCTCATCTCGATTCTTCTTTCCTTTTCCCTTCCAAACAGTCATCCCCTCCACAAGAGCTAACAGAAATACCCCCTCCTCCAAAGAAACAAGAGGTTTCACTGCCTCCACCACCACAAAAAATTGTAAAATCAGTTGAGTTTCAGCCCATTCCTCTTGCATTCCCAATTTCATATGGGGAAGAAGGAATTGAAAAAATCAGTCATCAAGGACAGCAGGAAGAGGAGCCCAACAGAAAAGAAATGACAGATGACTTGAAGGTTTGGGCTACCAAATTTGGGATGACAAAGATCCCCTTGATGGTTAAGCCTACAGAAGAGGCTAAGGTTGAACAAATGGTGGTGAGGACTGATTTTGTTGGAGAAGAAGATCTTGCAGTCCCAACTTGTCCTCTAGAGCAACAAATTGAAGAGTTCGACTTGACAAACTTCATGCTGGAGGAGGAGTTCAATCAAGAGCGATATTCTCTTCAAACATTGGAGGAAGGAGAAGTTGCTCCAAATCCAAAAGAAGAGGAGCACATTCTAGCTGTGGAGGAGAAAAGTGCAGATCCAAGGGCTTTGAGCACAAAGCAGGCTACAGAAGAACCTTCAGTTCTTCTTTCCACTTCATCTCTCTCAAGTTCTATTACTGAAAAGGAGTTTGATCTCTCAAACTCAATATTGGAGAGTGAAGGAAACCATGGTGGTCAAGTTGCAGATCAAGAGGACACCATGGAGGAAGTTGAACACGAACAACGGGACAACAATGAGGCAGTTTACCTGTCAGATTTGGAGGACTGTTTTGATGGAGAGGAGCCGGTTGAGCTTTCACCTTTCTCTCTTTCATCATCCACATTCCAAACACCAAAGCCTGCTGTCATGGAGGACAGCATTCATTTGCAGCAGCCTGCATCTTATAGCAGCCCCTTGAAATCAAAATTGGAAGATTCTAATCTTCCCTGTTCTTCATCGGAGGAAGAGAAAGGGCAGAAGGGTTCTACCATTGCTTCCACACCATCCATTCAAGGTCTACAAGAAGACTCCATTCTTGGAGTTGAAAATCACAGCAATGGGCATACTCAAAGGACCATACCTTGCCCAATCAGGTATTTGGCTTCATTGGAGCCAAAGGAGAAGCCACAACCAGTCATGCTTGCTTCTGAGCATGAGGATGAGCTACAAAGTACCAAGGATCAGCTGCCATACCTCTCCAATCCAAATGCAGAGCAACTAAAAGAGGTATTGGATTTTTCAGTTGATACCTTGATGATTTGGATAGAAGACCAGCTTCTTGTTGATTTTCCATCCATCCAAACAGCCATGATCAGTGCCAAATCAATTGCATGGCTGCCCATTTTGAAGAAAGGAAGCTATTTTGCACAACCAGTTGCAGGGTTTGTTTAGCTTGCCTTTGTTTCCAGTTAGAGTAGAGTAGGTAGGTTTGCTTTCAGCAGAAGAAGTGCTTGTGCACACTCTGCATGTTCCATTTGGAACATGTATGATTTTCAATTTTGTACATAGTTTTTGGTGTTTCTGGTTTTGCTCTTGCACAGTTCATTTCAGTGGTTTTGGTGAGAACAGCTCCATGTCCGGTGAGTTTCCAAGTGGCTCAGAGGGGAGATTTTCAAAGTTCAGATCAGTTTTCAGGCTTGCTTATGACTCCATGCCCAATGGATTGCTTCAGGCAACTGGTCTTTTCATCTAGCAGGCAGATGACCCCACTGAGTCGCCAAATTGTTATCCAAAATTCACCCCCCAGGGTAATTTTGATAACATGCATCAGAATATTCAAGTCCCAGGCACATTGATTGATTGAGCAAACATCATGTTTCGAGGTTCCCTCAAATATTTTCGACGACTCCAGTCCAGTTGAAAAGAGCAAGCTCGAGAAAACGCGGAAAATAGTTGCGAAGGCAAGTAGGTTGATCCGAGAAAAAATCGTGAAAATTGGCTAAGTCCTAGTCCTAGAAGCATTTGGGACATCCGGGACAAAAGGCGCGAATCGGCCGAAAAGCCTCCAGCGGCCCAAATTGCATTTGGGACAAATGGGCTAGAAATACGCTGTGGCGGGCGCGAAATGCCGGTTCGACCGAGAGAAAATCGACTAATGCTTGGGTTAAGAGGGCCGAAAAGGCGTGAACCGGCCGAAAGGGTGAAAAAGGTCAGAGGGTCCAAAATCAAATGGGACGTCTAGGACAAATGGACGCGAAATGCCCCCAAACCGGCCGAAATGAGCACGAGAGGGTCCAAAAGTGAATGGGACATCCGGGCCGCAAAGGCGCGAACCGGCCCAACCGGGCGAAAAAGGTCAGAGGGTCCAAAATCAAATGGGACGTCTGGGACAAATGGACGCGAAATGCCCGAACGGCGGCGAAATGAGCACTGAGAGGGTCCAAAAGTGAATGGGACATCGGGGCCGCAAAGGTGCGAACGGCCGAACCCGGGTGAAAAAGGTCCGAGAGGGTCCAAAATCAAATGGGACGTCTGGGACAAAAAAGGCCGAACCGCCGGATCGGTCGAAATGAGCACGAGGCATACCCAAAAGAAAACGGGACAAATGGGCGGAGAAGTACGCGTGGCGGGCGCGAAATGCGGTTCGACCGAGAGAAAATCGACTAACCGCTTGGGTTAAGAGGGCCGAAAAGCGCGAACCGCGAACCGCCGAAAGGCGAAAAAGGTCAGAGGGTCCAAAATCAAATGGGACGTCTGGGACAAATGGACGCGAAATGCCCGAACCGGCCGAAATGAGCACAAAGGGCCCAAAATCAAATGGGACATCTGGGACAAATGGAGGCGAAGTACGCGAAAGAGCCGGCAGGGCCGAGAACCAACCAGATCACGCCACGTGTCTCAAGGAGAAAAGTCAAAAGTCAAAGGGCAAGTTTTAAAGGGTCAGCGCGAACCAATGAAATGGCGCCACATGTCCAAGTTTAAGGGGCCCACAAGAAAATTTCAAAAGGAAAGCCCACGGAAGGTGGAGGAGAGAGAATTTCTCGTCCAATTAGCACGTGCCACGTGTCATCCAGGTGGCAGAGCGCGGGAAAGATTTCAAAACACGTTTTCGCCTGTTTTGTGCCCTAAATCTTCAGATCGCCATAACTTTCGATCCAGAGCTCGGATTTGCACGTTCTTTATATCAACGGAAAGCTGGTGAAATTCTCTACACGATTCCGGGGTCAATCTTGCGTTTTGGAGCAGTCTGGAGGGAGAAAATTGAGATACGGCTCTGACGCATGTTCATGACCAGAAATGACATTCCAGCGACCAGATTTAATGCAGAATGGGTCGCATTCTCCTGTAATCCGGTCAAAGTGATAGGGTATGCGTTTGTAAGGTCCCCCATACCATTTTAATGCACCTGCAGTCAAGAAGAATGGGCTCCCATGCCTTTGTACGTTTTCTGTCCCCTGGGCTCGACCCATGCAATGTAAAAGCCAGATTTGGCTCATAACAAAGAGGTTGTTCATTCTTTCTGCTCTGCCCTCCCTTCTTTTCTTCTCTAGGGTTGAAAATGGAGTTCGAACCTCCTCCCTACTCGTAATGGCATTTTTGCCTTTTACTAATGGAATGATGTTCTCGTGCAACTTCTTCAAGCAACAAAACGTGTTTTGTGATGCATCCGTCCATCCTTTCTCGTTTTTTGCTTGTTTTCTTCTTCGCCTCTCTTCATTGCAAGTATCTCGTGCATGTTTGAACGTTCACCGCAGATCCGGAGCCTGTGTTCATGGAGTTTTGGGACACTTTCTGTGTGAAATCTATCCTTGGGCCTGTGATGCATCTGTCCATCCTTCCCATTGCTCACCTCTCTTTGTCCCATGGCAGTTTTGATAGATGTTCAACATTCTCCTTCTCTGGTGTATCACCATTTTAGTGTAGGCTTTTGCTGTTTTTCCCTTCTCTCTCTCTCTCTGTCTCCTTGGCATGGTTAGATTAGGATTAGATTAGCTTGCCTGCACTGGAATAGCTTGTGGCAGGTAGTTTAGGAGCAGGAACCAGCCTTCTCTGGAGATTCCTCTCTCGGTTTCACAAGTCCCACGCTTGGAGAGAGGTTTCCATGTTGTGCAATCACACTGGATGCCTGAACATCAACCTAGAAGCCTGATGTGCGTCCAGGGGTGCTGTGATTTTGCACTAACAATAACACATTGCATTGATATAGAAATTGTGACCTAAAGCTCCTCTTGGGAAAGACCATACAATAGGTATAGAAATTATTTTATGGTATTAATGTATTTATATAGTCTCGAACCCTACTCATGATTGTGATCTCAGTAAATATTTGGGTTTGTCACTTGTATGAGACTCTTTTTCTCTCTATCACTCATTATCGAGTCACACGAAGAGGGTCTTTAATGCTCTACTCAATCTTTCAAACTATAACCATGGATAAGGATTCATGAAAAACAAACATTAGTTGAGTTGTGGACACCCACGTGCACCACTGACATTGGCACTACTCTAAAGATGCCTCATTCCACATGTCATTCTCCACCTAGCATGTGATACCTAGTTGTATTGCAATTAGAATTGACATCCTTCCTTTGAAAATACTTTACTTGATTTTATTTCCTATAAATATACTTGAGTGGGTGACTTTAAGTGCTTGTACATATGGGAATAATCCCCCTATACCTAGTGAGAAGCTTAAAAATCTTAGATGGTGTTCCCCTGATGAATGTGTAATCGTATTTGCAGAGTGTAGGAAGCTTTGGGTTCCTTTTGTGTTATCTTTTGCAATACAAATCCATAAGAGTGTTAGGTACTAAATGAGGTGAATTTCACTTTCATATATATGCTTCTGAAGGTGATTTGAGTTATAAAGTTTGAATAAGAAAGAGTAAATGACCCAAAGAATAATGTGTAATTTAAATTTATGGATCAAAGTGAGAAAGGAAAAATCATACACTAGGGTCATGAAAATATGGAAATGAATGCACCTATTGTACATTTTTGACACTAGAGAGTCAATCTTAAGTGTGTATTTTAGAAGCTGAAAAACAATGTTTATTAATGGATTTCATGCATTTATTTCATAGAAACTATCAAAAATGACTAATAAATCTAGAAAAGAGACCTAGATATGTACCGGATGATATTGGGAAAAGTGTGCTTGTTTCATCAAGAGAGCAATTTCAAGACTAGCAAAGTGTCAAAGACTAGAATTTAAACATTTTATTTTCTACATTTTCCCCGCTTCAAGTACGAAAATTGAATTACATGATTAAATAAAAAGATACCTGGGTGTGTAGACATATGAATTTTCCTTCACTCAATGTTTTTTTACAAGATCTCATCATATTATTGTTGGCACGATCCATGATGATACCTAGAGCATAGAGTGTAGTCAATTTCCACGATAAATAATTAAACTTTAACTCATATTCAAATATGTAATGTAAATCAAATATAAAATTGTAAGTAGTGAAATAAATAGATGCATAACTTGAAAGTAATACACATGTTTATTTTGTGAAGGGAATATTTTTCCCATTATTTTCTTGCACTTGGAGATTTGGATTGTTGAACTTTTCTGAAGAATTAGGGGTTATCAATCCCCAATAATGTTGAGGATATGTTGGAGTATTGGGTGTATGGAACTAAACACACAAATTCTGAAGAGAGAAAATAATTATGAGGAGGCGAATCACCCTCTAAAGGAAGAAGATTGTATATCAAAGTCATTTAGAAACTCTGATATATTTCCCTTTAAGTGTAAGAGGATAAGAAGGAAAACCTATAAATAACTTAGCCGCTTCAATACCTTCCATGACCCCACATACCACATTGTTGTAGATGGATCTAGGCCCAATTTTATAAATTAGGACACATAGTATAAAAGAGAATGAATTTCCCCCATACTCTCCCCATGTGCCGCATAACTAAGTAGAAACTAAATAGAGGTGAAATGTGTTGAAATATAGTTAGAGAAAGGAGACCCATACCCCCAATATCCCTAAAACTGAAATTAAAACTGAGTGTTGTAGAGAATAAGGAATGAAATACTTCATGCCCCTTAAAACTAAATTTTTCTAAAAACATTTTTCTATAGGTGAAAATTTGAAACTATTGAGAATTTTTTTGTAAACTTCGCCAATGGAAAAACCATAGAAATGGGTCAGAACGTCTATATGGTCCTAACCATACTATATGTTTTTTACCTTGTGTTTTATTTGTATTTCAATGTTTAATGTTATTTCTAAGTACTTTTTCTTGTTCCTACATTTTTTATAGGTATATAATATACTCATATGAATGCCCCTATTTTTGGCAAGTTTGATAAATAATTTGAGTGCACGAATCAAAAGAATATGTGTAACAATATCTTATTAGTCTGAAAATCTACATATAAAACACATAAAGGGATGATGTGGTGGCCACCAAGAATAACCTATACCTGTAAAGAGGATGCACATGGTGGATGTAATGGTGTGCAATAAGAGAAATAATAAAAACAATAATCTCAAAAATAAAACTAGTAGTAATGAGTAATATTAGTGCATATATAAGTAGAAACAAGTGCAAATAGTGTCACATAAAAAGGTTTAGTTCATACAAATATGGGACACCCATAGTGTTGCAAAGAAATCAAGTCCCTCAGGCCTACAATCAAGAAATGCCATGTCACATAGAAAAGGCATTATGCCACAAACATGGGACACCCATGGTGTCACTAGAAAATAAGGCCTTTTGGCCAAAATCATAACAAAGAAACAAGTAATTACACATATATCTAGGAAGCATGTATAGATGACAAGAGTTTCATAATGTGATGAAATGACATAATAAGTAGTATATAATAGTATATGAAATAATAATTGTCAACACCACACCAAAAATATGTTAGTCTTGTTATTTCAAAAGATAGAAAATACACTACGTACATAATCAAGCATAATGAGGAAGTGAAAAGGTACTATAATGAAATAATATCACTTGGTTTATATGGAGGTATACCTTAAGAAGAATTATGTAAGGAACTATGATAGCTCCCATAATCATGTATCGATTTATATGTCATGCATCATGTTTAATATACCCTATGAGAACATGGGTGTAAATAAAAATGCTATCTATCAAACCCAAAGGATAAAGAAAATTTATAATGTAAAATTCTAATAATGTATTTCAGAGAAACAAGTCTTGATTTTTGCATTTTTGAAAATATTTGAATTTTTTTACTTTTTGTGATTATATCATTTTTTATATTTTCTAGTGCATAGTTTCATATAAGAAAGGGACGGAATGAAATCTATCCAATGAAAAACCCTTAGGAGGTGAATCAACTACCACATATGATGTACTATGCCTCATATGTGCCAAATAATGTGACACAATTTCCAATGGAATGGTGGTAGTAATATGTGCCAAAGAGGGCCTAGGAGAAGAGAAATGTATAACAACACAATGACTAGTATGTATATATATATATATATATATATATATATATATATATATGTTAGACTATAAGAATGAGAAATCCTCAAATATTGAGGAGGAGATGTAGAGTGACTTTGTACACTAAAAGATCGATGAATTATCCTATGAGAATGTAAGACACTAGAGGCAATGTTTATGGAGGAAGGGATAGCCAGAGGTGAAGGATGTTAGGAAAATTTTTGTTAGTGCTCACATTATTTCTATAGCTTAGTGTGAGATTAAATATTAATGTTAGGTGTATGAGTTATGTTGTAATTATTCATGGAAAAAGTAAGTATTAATATTGTTATAAATTTGTTAAATAAACAACTTATAACCAATGATGTTTGCGACTTCAACCAAAACAAGTGGAATAGGTGTGAGTAATTATAGGGTGGTTAAGTTGTATTGGTGTTGAGATTTTGTAGGGATCTTAATCTTGAAAATAGGATGTATTAATATTATATATTTGTATACAATATCGTGTGAATTAATGTGAAGTTTATAGTGTGTTAATATTATTCTACATTTGTGTGATTTCATGCTTGAAATCTGAACCAAATTTTCATTTGGTATCAAATATGGTTTAATATATGAATGCATCCATGAAATTCTCAAGTATAGGATGGGATTTGGGAGAAACATGTGTTGCACAAAATTATGAAAACACGTCTAAAATAACAATTTGTAATTATGGTTTTGTGATCGGGTTTCTACAAATTTAAATTAGTTTTAATGTAAGAGTGTTACAAAGAGACTAAAAATTTCAGCTCAAACTAGTTTACAATTAAGGAGAAAAATGGAAATCAAAAGAGGGATTTGGAAAAGAATACGTCTTATTATGTGGCTGCAACATTGAAGTAAGTCCCTGTTATAAGTAAAGCTACTTTAGAATGATTTTTCTTTTTGTGTCTTATGGTTAGTCAAACCATAGTGAGTTTTTTTTAATTTAAAAGTTGTAGTTGTTTTAAAATATAATCTTTAATTATAATTTTTATCATCTATGATAAATTTTGTATCGTATTAAATATTGTATTTATTTGAAATTCGTCAAGATTCATGTGAGGTGTTTTGTTGAAATTCATATTAATATAAAAGTTACATATTTTGTTTATTTTCAAAATAGTCTTCAATTTTTATTAGTATGTTTTCATCAAGAATTGTATATTAGTCTAAGTCATCAACATATTGTATTGTCATATTCAAAATGATCAATTAAGTCATGTGTTATAAAAATTTGAATTCATTTTTATTTTTATGTATATTATTATCAGTGTCGATTATGAGTAATCACAAAATGTTTGAAAAAAAAATTGCATTTCAATGGATGCATTTTTGGTGTTACCCGACATCTTGAAAATAAAATATTTCACATTGAACGAGGAAGAGATAATAAAAAATGTAGGAATATTTTGAGATTCATATCCAAATCTAATTGAGTTAGTAACATCAATCAAATGATTGAGGAAATGGATGTTGGAGGAAAATCAACATCCTCCCGTCAATCACCAACAACGGGCCTGCACCAAGCTATGGTGGCATTTTTCAAAGTGTGTGTTATTTTCTTTCCATTGTGTTTTTGGTAGTAAATAAGAACAAATGTATTATCCTTGTTCCTATGTAATATTTTTCATATGTAACCTCCTAATGTAAGATATGATGATAATCGATAAAATTACTGCACATCATGATGTGGTTATTAGTAAACCACTTATAAAACCAGCATTTCTAGTTGTTGGTAAACCACTTATATAACCATCATTTTTGGTTATTGGTAAACCACTTGAAAAACCATATTATTTTGGTTATTGGTAAGCCATATGGAAAACCCTCATTAATTTTTGTGGTTGTCTTGAGAAAACCATTAGATCATGAGCATAAGTTCAGTGCAGTGATTGATAAATTCCCCATGTTTGCACAAATGGGGAAAGTTAGGAAACTATATGTTAGTGCTCACATTATTTGCATAGGTTAGTGTGAGATTAAATATTAATGTGAGGTGTGTGAGTTATGTTGTAATTACTCATGGTAAAAAGTAAGTATTAATATTGTTATAAAGTTGTTAAATAAACAACTTATAACAAATGTTGTTTTGTGAGTTGAACCAACTCACATAGAATAGATGTGAGTGATTCTATGGTGGTTAAGTTTTGTGGTGTTAAGAGTTTGTAGGGAGCTTGAGCTTGAAAATAGAATGTATTAATCCTATATATTTTTATATAATCATGTGTGAATTAATGTGAAATTTATAATGTGTTAATATTATTCAGTAATTGTATGATTTCATGCTTGAAATCTAAACCACATTTATAGAGGAAGAATAGAGCTATGTGAATCAACATGTGCAACTAAATTCCTAGCATAAGACCTAGGAGAAATAGAGTTATGTGAATCATTTTGTTAATCCAAGGACCTATAAAACTACCCATGAGGTTTAGAGCTATTGAATCGGTGTGTGAATACAAGGACCTATCTATAGGTTTACTAGGAGTAGGGATAGATACTATAGGATAATGACCAGGAATTCTAGGGTAAGAAGCCTCAAAATGGATACCTCAAATAGTTAAAAAATTATTGATTATGAATGAATTTGATACATTAGTGAATAATTGTTGAGATATCCTTAAGAGCACATAACCAAGGGAGATTGAGACATAAGGTACCAGAGCTAAGAGAACTAGCAACCAAGAATTAAATTGGTGTGGTAATAGGACAAAAATGATAGGTAACATGATATAATGATAGAGAGGATCAGAATTATATGTAAGCTTTTGAGAATATGTACCAAAATATTGAAGTAATGACTAGGAACACACATTATCTTTGTTGTGCGGATCAACCAATACACCATGTATAGGTACTTGATGAATAGAGACATGAATAGACAATGTATCAAAAAAATGTGTCATCTATATCAAAGTCATCGAAAGTAATGCATGGTGTAGAAGGTGGCATGTGAGTAATAGTACTAATCATAGCATCTAAGGGATGATCATAAGAGGGTGGTGGTGGTACCACATGATGAGAATTATGCACTTCAAAAGTAGATGTATCACTTGTATGCTTAGGGAGTGGATCATTGAATATATTTTAACTTAGAATTATTGTTTGTTAGCTTATAATATTTAGTGGGCTCATCCCATTCAATGGAATTAGATTCAATAAGATCCTGAATAACATGATGAAGCTTTATGCATCTGTCGTAGAATGACCAATACATTGATGATAATCACAATAGGCTTTGGCATCAAAACTCTTACTTTGAGGCTTTCTTGCATCAACCTCATATGATGGAGGGAGAGACAAAATATTTCACTCAAGTAATTGTTTTAAGAAAATATAAGGAGCACATGGTAAATGTGTAAATTTTTGTTGTGTGGGTTGTAACTATAGCTTATTAGGTTGAGTAATAACATTGACAAAGTGTCCTTAGAACAAATCTTAACATCATTCGTCTTTCCCTTAAATTTTTATTTTCTTTAAAATTTGGAATTAGATGTATTATAAGGGTGATCAACATACTTGATCTTATTCATATGTAATAAATTAGCTTCATGTTATTTTAGTGTATGACATAGATGGTCAAATGATATGAATTTTTCAAACATGATTGATTCTTACAAAGGAAGATACAAGATTTGTGTAAAAGGTCTTACAAGTATCTATCATCCATCATATTATTCATCTTGTTAAACATGATTAGATAACATAAGACATAATCATTGATATGTTCATCAGAGGCTTGGCATAGCTTATACATTTTTGCATAGGATACCTTATTCCCAATGTTGATAGAAAATTGTGCCAAAAATTGATTTTCTAATATAGCAAAAGAATGCATAGAATGTGTGGGGAGAAAATAAAAGAATTGAATACAAATTCTTTAAGGATCCTAGGGAACAATTTGGTAATCAAGATGTCATAAGATGCATAATTTATGCAAGCCACATGAAATTACTTAAGATGTTTTGCATGATCACCTTTTCCATCATAGATAGGAATTTTAGGTGCAATAAAACCAAGAGGAAAAGGGTAAGAGGACAGCTCATGAGCCATTGTATAATGTATTAATTGAGTGGAATCTAGATAGCATGAGGATACTTAGATACACCTTATTGAATTTGTAATATTTGAGATTTTAACGTGTGAACAAGGGTTTCAAGAGATTGTGTGCTAGATGAAAAATCATGGAAACCATTAGATATGAGAGGTGTAATATAAATAGTGGTTCCATTAATAGGAAAAGAGACATTTTGCATCAGAATGTTAGGTGACCCCAAGAATGTAAATGTAGGAATATTAGATGTCTCTAAGTTAGATGATGGTGCATCCTAAAGTTAATCTCGTGCAACATATAGTAGGATATCGATTTCAAAGGGATTTTCTTCTAAAAATTATGTAAACTATTGGGAATCATTGTCAATAAGGTATAGATTGTGATTTTTATAGTGAGTATTAGAACCATCACCTTTTGCATGATCAGTATTGATATTCATAATAGTATTGGAAAATATATCATCATGTGCTTTGGTAAAATATCGAGCATGGGTGGTATAGGAATCAAAAGATGTGGGAAAGATACATAGTGTTTTATTGAATAGTTACGTATGTAATACTAAAATAGATAAGATAAGGGTGAGGAGGAATACCTATGAATGAAGGTGGAAGGTAGAGTGCACATGCTCGATTTCTCGATCCGGTGTTGGTTGCGAGAATTTCCTTTTTCTAGGAACTACCGTGAATACAAAACAAGACCACAAGAGGAATATAAAAAAATATCTCAATGGAATACCTAGCATATGCTAGATCCGTGAAGTGTGATACTTCCTAGATCACACTTCCCAGATGGCTATCAATCCACCGTTTAAAACAACTTAATGCAAGAAATGATGTAAACCAATAATTTCCTACTATATTTGATATGATTTAGGTGTCTCATTCAAGTAAAATAAGAAAATCTAATCTAACAAGCTAGGTTATGATCAGATATGGAAGTCAGATAGGTAAATAAGGTGGTTGGGATAGGTCAGGGTCAAGCTTTAGGTGATTTGGTTTATTTAGGTAAATGTTATGGGGTTGTTGTTATAGGTAGATTTATTGGACACAGAGACCGATGTTGATCCGGTATAACCAATGTCGTTTAAGGGGAAATTGATGAAGGTTTAAGCTGACTAACATCGGTAAGGTCAAGATGATATAAACTCAATAAGGTTTGGTTTTGGAGATTCTATGTGATTGCATAGAGAATAGACAAAAATGGTGAGGTTGATGACAGTGCTAGGAATACTCATAGATGTCTAGAGTTGGGTATGGAGGGCTGAGAGGTTTTAGGTGATTAGTTTGAGAGATTGGTAGGAAGGTCGAGGTGATGAGATGTAAAGGAGACTAGGACTCCTAAAAAAGGTAAAGAAAATGATATAAATAAGTATGGAAAGATATAGATCTAAATGTACTTACTTATACTTGCAGAGACCTATTGGTTAGATGGAGGTGTTGGTTTATCTGTGGAACTAGTGGTTAGTGTCATGGATGTTCTTCCGAAATGTTACCATGAATTCTTTCCTTTCAGATCAATGCTTGGTGCTGGTTCAGGATGTCTAGATGTGTAGGAGTGCTCTAGTGCGTGCTTGCATGTAGATCTCTCTTCTCCAAAAATCAAATAATTATTCCAACCTCTCAAACAAGGTTACCAAAATGAATATATGGTAACCAATGACAGTTTAGGGTGACCGACATCAGTTTTGGGTTGACTAGCATCGGTTAAGGTGGGAAATCCTAGGTTTAATAAAAGGACAGATCTTGGCAATCTTTTTGGTCAGCTCTATCCATTTTCATGGATCAAAATGGAATGTTGCACTTAGATAAGCAAGCATACAATTAGAGGAAGAATAGGCGTGTGATTTTAAGGTTGAACTAAGTCTTAGTTAGTTATGGTAAGTGGAGATTGATTCCTAGTAAAAAGGAAACATGCTAAGAATAGGTTTATGATGAGGTGTCTAGGTGAGGCGGAAATTAGTTTAATTAAGGTCATTAAATAATCAATATTGTGAGAATGGGCATTAATTTAATTGTAGGTAATTAAATTAATATATATGTGGGTTGAATTGGGAGTGTGACCCAAATTTGGTGTCTACATTTTTACCCTTTTTGTCGCGTAGCTTGTATTGGTAAGCGATGCTGACAAAAACAGAAGTGATTGCCCCATGTGTGGGTGAAGGTGATCCCCTCAAATCAGTCACCGATGAAGTGTAAGATGGAATTGGTGAATGGGTTGATAAATGTGTAGTTGGTAGAGGTGAAGGTAGGTGGGAAAGGGTAGTGGTCAACTCAAGTAATAGGTAATAGGCCAAGATCAAAATTGGGTAATGGGAAAATGAAAATCAAATGCACACACACGTATAGATTGCAACATGGTACTAGGTTGAAGAGCTTACAAACTCTACATTGTCTAAGTTTGATAGGTTCATGAAAACAAGGGTGAAGTGTTCTAGGTATCCAAGGTTTATGATATGGTCCAGAAACACAATGTAGGTTAGGTGTAGGAACATTTAGGTATGTTCCAATACACCAAAGGTTTGGTCAGGATAAATGACATGACAATAGGCAAGGTATGGTTGTTAGGATAAAACAATATAGGTAACAACATCACAAGGTATATGAGTACATAAGGTCAATGGTCACACCAAGTAGTTCAGTTCAGGAAAATAGGTCATGGCATGGGTAAGGCCAAGGTACAGGTAAAATAACAAATCCCGAGACATAACTAAGGAAATGTAGGGGTAGTTTGGGCTTATAGGTATGGTTCAATAGGTGTCCGTAATGATAAAAGGTGTTTGAGCAATAATGGTTGTAGGAAAAATAAGCCTAGCATTAACAAACATCTATAAGGGTTGAATGATGCTGATTATATGGTGACCAACATCAATTGGCTAGGGCACAAATATGACCAACGTTGGTCATGTTGAATTGGGGTTAAAAAAGGAAAAATCCACTTTTATTGAATAATTTTTCATTCTCCAATTGTATAAAATTACAGAGGAGAGGTGGAAAGTTAGAAAGAGACTGAACAAGATGGAGAGATGAGTACACAAGCATCGTAGTGGGTGATTTAAATTCGATAGGTGGTTCCACGAGATCAGCTCGAGTAATTCGATTAGTCATGCGAGGTGGGGAGTTGATTTGGTGATGGCAGAGGCGGGAGAGGGATCAAGTGGACCACCGGTGTAGTGGAAAGAAGTACCACCATGCTGATGGTACCAAGATGAGGTAGGATTCTATCTGATCTATGTATTTGGTTGAAAATATTGTTGTTGAAATTGGTTTTGTTTAAAATTTGGGTGTAATTTTAATTTTTGAAATTTGTGGGTAAAAATGAAGGAAATGAGGGGTGGGAAGGTCCAATGTAGGTTAAATAGGATTGGGAATGAAGCTAGGATAGGTTTAGGTGGGTTAGAGTAGGTTATTAGGGTAGTCATGAATTTATGAAAAATAGGGTAGGAGCTGCAGATTTTGATGCCACGATGCTGACCGACGATCGTCGGGCGTGGCGGCATCGATTGGCCTTGGCTGGCATCGGTCAAGTATTAGGTGACCGATGTCAGTTATGATGGACCGATTCTGGTCAAGATTGGTCGATACCAATCAAGAGTGACCGATGTCGGTTGGATCTAGGGAAAATATGTCAATAAACAAGACAGGGTGGGAGGGAAAGGTAGGTAATGAGATATAATGGCAGGTTTAGTGAGAATGGGTAGGGTAATATGTTTAAATAGGTACTTGTTGAGGGATGGGAAATTGGGATGAGGGGAAAAGGGGTAGTTTCTAGGGTTAGGGTGTGGTTATGGGGTAATAATTAGGGAGGTTCTTAGGAATAGGTTGGTTAGTTAAGAGTTACATTAGGTACGGTTAAGGTTTAACAATGTTGTGAATTGTTGTATCCTGGAGAGGGACTAGCTACGAGATGCAAGACAAAGTACCACCTCTATTGCTACCAGTACGGTTGAGTGTGACTGTAAAGGAGTGGAGGAACATGATGGACGTCGGCCTAATTGGGTTCAATGCTACATACACATAGTTCGGGAGCCAAGCTTGATGGTCACACTCATCGACATATGGGATTTAGTGGCCAACACATTTCATTTACCGACAAGTGAGATCACAGTCACCCTGGAGGATGTATACAAGATCATGTGGCTACCTATAATGGGAAAGTAGGTTTATTTGATTTTTTCAAAGGCATCATAGGAGATGATGTTAGTGGTGTTAGGAGAGGTGATGACAGAGATAAGGTTCCATAGTGCAAGCCTAAGCTATAGAGATATGTACGCGGCCCATCCTCAGAAGATGAGGTTGGTTGTCTTGATTATGGAGGAATTGTGTTATTTTGCATCACTGGATACAGAGGGTGGGAGATTCCTACAAGTTTTGATGAGGGTTCTCCATGAAATGATGGAGGATAGGACCCATTTTTATTGGGAACCAACATTCTTGGTGTAGTTATACAAAGAGCTATGGGCCTATGGGAGGATACAGAGGTTCAGTTTGTGTTGTACCTTTTTTCTTCACTGGTGGGCATACGAGAACATTGTGTGTGTGCATCCAATAGGTATGCCCCAGCCTAATGCATTTGATGTGGGCTTGGTTCAAGTTGGATATAAGTGTTGGGTACCTATTGTTGGAGAGTGTAGGGATTTTAGGGCTACACACAATGTATCCTACTATAGGTTCATACTAGAGGGGTTTTCTCGGAGTGGACATCATTTAGAGGTTATATGTTGGCTTCCCTTCATACAGGAAGATGATAGTAGAGTTAGACGAGCTAAAATTTCTTAGATGGATAGAGGGACGTCGTTCCAGAGAGCAACAAGATGATACTCATGGATAGGGTTAGACTGTAGTTTGGGCTACCTCAGGCTGTGCCTCAACCATTCCCTTAGTATAGGAGAGACGATGTGGAGAGGCCTATGCCTCTACCATAGCCAATGGTGCCGACTTGAGGTAGGAGCATGCGGTGGACCTGGTGGATTCATGATGCTTGAGTTACAGATAGATATAGGCAATGGTGGGTAGTGCACCTACAGGTAGCACCACCGAGGTTAGGGCAGCTTGACCTATCCACGGTTACGGTTTAGAGGAACACATTACATGGTAAGGTGGCTACCATTCTACCATAGCTAGGAGTAGTGTAGGGGTAGATGATAGACTCGAGGCACAAAGTTAACACATTATAGGCATCGGTAGTAGCCCTTTAGTCCCGTCCAAAGTTACATAGGGGTAGGTACCTGCACAGGGTGGGGATGGTGATGGGTGGAAGGTAGCCACATTAAGGGTGTAGGTAACACATTTGTAGATTCATTTGGCCAATGCACATGTGTAGATTATATCCCTATAGGCCTGTGTCATAGCACATGCACCCTCACGAGCCTATGAATAGGGTCCCATTTTGTAGGAAGTAGTGGGACAGGGTCCCATGTTACGAGGAGGAGATCGGGGGTCACAGGTAGAGGGGTGAGGCCACCAAGATCAGGAGAGAGCTGAAAATTTGTGGTGAGACCTATGACACCCCCATAGATAGTGTCGATGGCTAGATTCAAGGATGCCCTGAATGATCCAAATATTACCATGATCATTTGAATGTTACCGGGATATATGTCCCTTTCAATGCAAAGTACAAGGTTCAATAGGCATCGAGTGAGAGGAAAAGATCTTGCACACATAGTGTAGAGAGTATAGGGGGCCGAGAGCCCAGAGATAGGGTTAGGGTGAGGCCACTAGTTCACAGAGGCCGACCCATAAAGAGTAGAGAGATGATGGTAGGGCATCGGGCTTGAGGATAGGAGACATATGAGATTGGCATGGACATCAGATGGACCAATGATTAATTTTGTCATTTTGATTATTATTTTATATATATATTGGCCTACATGCTAATGATAGTGAGGCTGTACATAAGATCTTTTGAGATTTTTGATCATATACTAGCATGCGTGTCAAAGATGGTCAAAGCTATATATGAGATTTTTTGAGATCTTGGTATATTTTTAGATATTTGTATATATTTATTAATACACATACTCTCCCATTTATATATTTTATGATGTTTATTGGATGGATGATGTACTTGTGTTGTAAAATTTCCATTGTTATATGTATATGGGTGGAAACTAGGTGGATTAGGCATGGTGGAGTCAGGTTGGTTTAGGCATGATGGAGTCAAGTCAGTTTAGACATGATGGATTTATGTTAGTTTAGGAATGGTTGATCATGTTTTTAGTTATTAGTAACATGGAAATAAATGATGGGTTAGGGTAAAGATTGGCCTAGCTAACCTCCAAGGGCCCCATGCCCTAGGAGTGCTTCCTATATAGCTATGATAAAAGGGGCCTTAGTTCGATGTAGTTCTCCCATAAGATAGGGAAGAATATGATGAATTAGAGGAATGGGTTGGTAGGTTTTAGGCATGGTTGATTCTATGTCATAGGCATGGTTGATTCTAGGTCATAGGCATGGTTGAGTCTAGGTTATAGGCATGGTTGAGTCTTAGGTGGTAGGCATAGTCGAGTCTTAGGTGATAGTGTAAATATTTTTAAAATGTCGGTGTCGATGGTATGGTCCTATATAGGGTAATCAATAAGTAATGAAGAATTTTAATAGTAAGAGGTGGTAAAAGAGCCACTTATTTGATAATAACCCTAATGATTCTACGATACCAAAGATGGGCTTATGAACGTAAGACCCTACAGTTGTTGCATAATGGACTATTATAAGGGTGAAGAAAGTCACATGATCACAAAATGTCATAGTTATGGTGAGTCCCTTGAGAAGATAGGAAATTAGGGTGAAAAGGCAATGAGGTGAAAATGGGTGGTTTAGCGTAACTTAGTGTACGACAACATGTTTACTTGGCAAGAAACCCATGATAAAAAATAGGCAAGTCCATGAAAAATTTTATCATTTTCTTCGTTTGTTTATTTTTTTGATAGACTGATCGATGCGGGAAGTCTATATGGGATGAGTATATTATCTCGTTGAGTTCTTCATGAAGTTGATCAGTGTGGGAAGCTTCTGAATATGTTATTGTATTTTTCAATGACTTTATATAGCTATCCTTTGAGGGAGTAGTCTATTTAGAGTGACGAGATAGAGAGAAGAGATGTCCCTTTTGAGGGAGTCATATTTTGCTGGAAGTTTGACATAAGGAGTTGAATCCCAATTTTATTTTGGACATTTAAGTCATGGACAAGACTATGGAGGAAAATTAGGTTCTTGTTTAGAAGACAAAACCATAGCACATAGAGGTTAACTTATGAAAGAGGTGGTTTTAAATGATGAATGACCATGGGATTCCATATTTGAAAAAGATGAAAAATATCCATGAGAATCATGCCATGAGTAGAGCCATGGTACTCATATTGAAGATAAGGCTGAAAGGTGATGGGTAATCATATGATTCTTATTTAGTTATTGATCCTCAAAACGGGTAATATGGAAGGTGAACAATGCTCAAGGGATGAGCGATCAATAGACAGAAGGTGATATAGGACTTGATTTCAACAATAAAATTTTCTAAGATGCAAGGAATTAAGGGGTTTATGTTTGGGTTTACCTTCAAGTGAAGACAAATGATAATCACCTGATCTATAGGCATGAGTAATGATATAGGGTCTAAGCCAATTAGGATAAAATTTTCCCCGTTTAATTTTCTCTTCTTTGGTTATATGTTGAGTTTCCTTCACGATGAGGTCGCTGAGTTGGAAGGTTCATTCGTGGACACAATTTTCATAGGAACTCTTGATATGTTTTTGGTAGATTTGGAGATGATCAAGAGCATTGAGACAACACTCATCTAATAACTCAAGTTGTGTCAAACAGTCCTAGTGAAATTCATCATCGTTGAGCATGTCTTGGAGTGAGATGCAGAGAGATGGAATCTATACTTTGAGATGCAAGACAACCTCTGCATCGTAGACCGAGAGATAAAGGTGTGGAAACATTGAAGTGTGAACACTAGTGCAAAAAGTAATCCCAAAAGTTGAAAGGAATGTGCCTATGCCAATCCTTCTCAAGATCGTCAAATAATTTCATAAGAATTTTGTTTAAGGTTTTATTGGTTGATTTTTCTTGGCCATTTGTTTGTGGGTAATAAGGTGAAGAGAAATTGATTTGAATTCCAAAACCATTGCAAAGTTTTTGTAGGGTTTTTTTAATTGCTTTCTATTATCAGTGATGAGGTGGTGAGGGACACCAAAGTGAAAAATGATGTGATGGTTGATGAATTCACAAATTTTCTTGGCTTTTGTAGAAATGAGGGGAATGGATTCTACCCATTTAGTGTAGTATTCAGTAGTGGTTATAATCCATTGATGGCATTGTGAAGAATGAGGATTGATCTCTCCAATAAGATACAAACCCCATTGAGAGAAATGCCAAAGGTCTCGTGCGACCTATAAGGCATGACTAGGTGTGTGATGAATATTAGCATGTTGCTAGAATTTCACACAATGTTTAACATAGTCACAACAGTCATGGTTTAGGGTTGGCCAATAATAGCCAAGGTGAAGAATGTGTTTAGCGACATCTAAACCACTAAAGTGACCACCACAAAATCTATCGTGAACTTCCTTGATAGTGTAAGAAATTTTAGAACTTGTAAGGCATCATAAGAGAAGACCGTCAAAGTCATGCTTATAAAGGAGACCACCCATTATGACATATCGAGAGACACCTTTACAAAATGCATGTTATTTATTACGAGTGAGATCGGGAGGCATAATGGAAAGGGAAAGGTGGTCTCAGTAAATTGATTATACCAAAGTTCACTTGGTTGGTGCAATGGTTCAACAGAGTTGACCTCATGAGATAAATAAGAGGGTGATTGCAACCTTTGTATTGTGATAAATATTTTGGAGTCAGCAAGTAAAGTTGGTATCCGAGAAGCCAGGTAGGACATGGTATCCACAAATTTATTAGTAGAACGTGGGGTGGTTTGAATCAATTAATTAGGACTTCCTTTGACCATTACAAACTTCAATTAGGAATTCCTTTGACCATTACAACCACCCCACGTTAAATCAATTAATGTCTTTAGTTTGATTTAATGTTAAATCTAAGGTGATGGTGGTTTGAAGGCCTAATATGAGTGCTTCATATTCGGTGATGTTGTTAGTGCAATAAAAATATAGTTTGAAAGATAAGGGAATAGCTTCACCATCAAGAGGAATGAGGATAACACATGCACCACCTCCACACCGATATTTGGAACCATAACAAAATAAGATCATCGGTAAGTGGTATCATTTAAAGAGAGGGTAGAAATGGATTCATTTGGGAAATCAAAGTTAGAGGGTTGATCTCCGTAAAGTGGTGTGTTTACGAGTTGGTCAAAGTGATGGTTTGGCCCTTGATATATTTTGGGTGGATGAATTTGAGGTCAAGGTCTATAAGAAGCATGATCAAACATGCAACACGTTAATGCTATCGTGGTTTAGCGTAAATGTAATGTATGTGATTTGTGTTAATGATGACAAATGTTTTATGGTTGAGTAGGTAGTGACAAAGGTTATTAGTGACAAAAACTAAGGCTAAGAATTTTTTTCAACATGGGTGTACCTAGTTTCATATTCTAGAAGTGTACGACTTATGTAATAAACCGCTTACTCCCGTGATGCTCATTTGGTGATGAGAGAGCATGACACCTAATGAATAGTCAAGAGAAAAATGTATAGGTAACAGGGTTAGTGATCATTAGGAGGAATGACTACCGATGGTTGAATAAGGTATTATTTTAAGGTGTTAAAGGCTTTTTGGCATTCATCATCCCATTTGAATGATACATCCTTCTTGAGGAGATAATGAAATGGTTGACAGCAGTCAGAAGGTTGTGAAATGAACCGATGGATAGATTGAAACTTACCTTGAAAACTTTGAAGTTGGCGGAGATTAGTAGGTGGAGGCATTTTGAGAATAGCCTTTACTTTAGCAAGATTGACTTCTATGACATGCAAAGAAATGATGAAACCAAGTAGTTTTCCTAAAATCACCATGAAGACACACTTCTTAGGTTGAAGGCGAACACAATACTTGATGAGGATGTCAAATATGACCTTAATTACTATCAAGTGTTTGGCCCAATGTTTGGATTTGGCAAGAAGGTCATCTATAGAATCCTCTAATATGCATTTCATGATGTCATGAAAGATATAAGTCATGGCTCACCGATATGCAAAGACCGACATTCTTAAGACCAAAAGGCATGAATCGATAGCAAAAGGTCCCCCAAGGAGTGATGAAGGAAATTTTTGTTGAAACTTATGAGCGAGTAATATTTTATTATAACCCAAGAAACCATCTATGAGTGATATCATCTCATGGTGGTAGTCAAATCAACCAATTGGCCAATACAGTAAAGGAAAATCATCTTTAGGGAAAGCTAGGTTGAGGTCATGGAAATTTGTGCAAATGTGAAGTCCCCTGTCACTTTTGTGACAGGAACGATGTTATAAATCCATTGGGGATAGTCAATGGGTAGGAAGATGGAAAATCAAAGAAGGCACTAAATTTATTCTTTGACAAGAAGATAAATGTGAGGATACATTTTTCGTAGCTTTTATTTTAAGGGTTGGTGTCATGAATGGTTATGATATTGTGGACCATAATGTTTGGGTCAATATCGGGCATATCAGCATAAGACCAAGCAAAAGCGTTGCTATGGTCTTGGAGGAAAGAAGTAAAAGCTTCCTATTTAGCAACATCTAAAGATTGGCCTATCTTTAGAATGTGTATGTTGTCCTGAGTGTTGATGTTTATTTCAATGGTTGATTCATTCAACATGGTGTGTGTCTTAGAAGGTAACGACCGATGAATATAATATTCTTCTGCACCAAGGTAGGTGAGTATAGACACATCATCCTGACATTGAACAATGTTAATAGAAGGTGTATCATCATCAATCATGTCAGGATATAAGAAGGGAAGAGAAGAGGGAGCCTCACCATCACGTTGATAATTCAGAGGTCCTAGGGAAATCATGTTCATGAATTTTTTTAGGAGGAATTGATTCAAAATCTATGGACTTCATCGGTGAAGTTCATGAGGTTGGTGAATGGGGTGGAGAAGGTTTGTCATCCTCAATGAGGTCAATGCAGGCCTTCTTGGAAGATGGTGTGGAAAAGCCAATTCCACTTTGATCTTTGTGTTTACATGTGGTACATGGGATGATGGTATGATGGTATGATGAACTTGTTCCTAAAAACTGAAGCCAAATCCTTTCCATGTGCAGTGGTGAAGGAAATTTTGGGTGAAGTAGTGGTTAGTGAGAGATTGGAGGTTAAATGAAAATGGTCATGTTTGGGATGGAGGTTCAGTGAATAAGTGGCGTGATCAAGTCCCCCATACATTAGGTTTTTGTGAAGGTGGGAAGGACTATAAGGGAAAACCTCTCCTATGAGATAGTCATAACGAGGGTTTTGGCATAGGTTTCCATACTCTTACGGAAGTGAGGAATGTGTTAATTTTGTATAGGTAGTACTCCACCATAGTAAGGTGTTGAAAAATACCTTATAAGGGATCAATAGTAGATATATGGGTAGTGGGGATATATGAATCACTAGACGATTTTGGCAGGAGGGGTATTGGTTGGTTGAGAAGTATATGGGTCAGCTACAAAGGCTATGGTCGTAGTAGGAATAAAAGAGTTAGATGCGGGAGAGGTGGCGGCAAAATTGGTGGATGGGGTCATGGGTGAAGGATAAGTGGGGGTAGTGGTAGATGCCTTGACGGGTACAAGATCATTTTTAGGTCGGATAACATGTTATAAGTTTTGAATGGTGATGGGTTGGCAGGATGGTATAGTTATGCCCTTCATGCTCAAATTTTACATAGTGGTGTAAGTTGAAGGGTCACAACTGTTGGTGCTAAAATTTGTTCTCCTTTTCAATCTGAGCAGAATTAAAGATATGGCATGAAGCTTGAAGATAGATGGATCGTGGTGTGTTTCTTTTTATATCTAGGGATATGATCTAACTAGCACTCATATTTGTGGAGAGATGGATAGCACTCAAATAGGACTTGATCTTGTCCTAACTGTTTTAGGTTGTGCCTTTCAACCAAGGTAAGAGAACCTATTTTGTAACCCTCAAATGGTGAAGGAGATGAATCTATCCCTCAATTGTTGTAAATAGTATGAAAATGGCCTTGTGAAAATATGATCAACACTCCAAATCGACTTTCACAAGTTTTCACTTCCAGATTATGGAGATACTTTCAATGCAAGGCAAAGGTTACTAAATACATTTTGAAATCTTGATATATTATGCATACTTTAGCAAATGGATTTTGATCTTCTGTGGGTATACAGGTCAAAACAAGGGTAAAATAGGGTAGGATTAGTTATTTTGAATGATTTTTGGGTGGGATTTTAGACAAGACAAACCAAGGCCTGCCAGACTCTTTAAGGATTTCAGAAAAATATGGAGAAACTTAACAATAGAAAGTATCAAAATGCTTAATCATCCCTTCAAAAAGATATGCGCATCAAAAGGAGGCCCAGATCTACACTTTTCCACACAATATTTGATCACTTATCACAAAATCTTGAGTTAGAATGAACCAATGAAGCATTAAGAAATCACTATTTAATCATGACCTAAGGTGCACCTAAAGGTTTACAAACAATCTCTCGAATTCAAGGAAGGTAAAGTGATTTTAAATTTGTTTATCTCTTTATCGATGAAATCTCTTTTGAATGTGAGAATGAAAATTCCACTAAACTATCACAAGAAATGAGACCATGTATGATCAAGAGAGATTTTAAACACAAGACTCTGCAACAGAAATAAGAAACACAAATTTGAAATGCATTCTCAAATTTAAGTATTCATAGATTTTTCCCAAAGACAACACAAAATAACTCAAAAATGATCGATTTATCAAAGGGGAATGTTAAAGAAAACAATGTCAAATATTTTTAATGGCTATACATGAACAACCAACTTAACATGATTTCAAATCTAATACAGAGAGAGTTACATGAGTTTCTCAAGTGGTCACTCAGAGAATGGGCTTCTTCTCAGATTTTCTCATGAATTTTTAGTTTTATAGGATTTTTAAACTCTTCCAACACTTTTCTAGAAAAATTCATGTAATATATAGCTTTCAATCTCCTTCGAGCCTTCTTTCCCGTAAAACAATATGCCAAAAAGTTGTCATTGTCTCAAAAAGAGATGAATCATTGCAAAATTCCCATCATTATCCATTGTGGAGGCATGTTTTTCATCTTTAAAGCATACGCACCCCATTCCTTTCGTTATTTCATCCTTATCCCTCCAAAATTTGACTCTACAACTTTTGGATCCGATATTTCACGTTTTTAGATAGGTTAGGCGAAAATTCATTTCAAAAACATCTATGATATTCAAATCGCTCCTCAAAAGCAATTTCATTGGTCCTAGGCATAAACGACATGAATATGTCAAAAATTTGATGAAAATTGATGCAAAAATGCATCTCCAAACTTCCCCAGAGCTCAAATGGTGGCCAAACCGAAAAATGCACAGCTTAGCGTTGATCTTCCTTTATCCTTTAATTTGATCCCTCGAGATGTCACAATGTGATTAGAAATGGGCTTGGGATCACCTTTTGACATTTAAATATTTTTGGAAAAATGTTATTATTTGAAATTTTTCTCCGCCCCTTTGCCCTTTGAAAATGGGCCTGACACATGTCCCAAAGTGGGCCCCATTGGAATCATGACCGATTCTACACATTTCCACCTTTTTCGGAAAATGGAAATTTTTCCAAATTATCCCCGTTGACCCACACCTCTGATTTTGTCCCTAACACATGGCGCAATATGACTGGATATAGAGTCGTGACTCAATTTTACACATTTTACATCTTTTTAGACAAAGGAAAAATTTTCAATTTTCCTCCGCGGCTCGCCCTCCCACAAGACACGTGTCCTCATATGATTGGCTAAGGGGAAGTGCTTCTCATTTCATATTTTAATCATATTCTATAAAGGAAAATTTTTAACATTTCCTTTGCCATCCCGCACCTCCGCCATTGACTCCTTAGATGAATCTTGACTTTTTACCTTTGGGCTCGTGGGTCCATTCAACAATTTTACCCTTTTGATAACTAGAGGCTAAAAATACAACTTTCCTCTAAAGGCCCACCTCCCCACCCTATGATTTGATGCTAACACAGTGTCTTTATCCCATTGGTTGTGAGTTTACGGTCCAATTTTATACTTTAACTCTTTTCACCAAAGGCCGAAAAGTATCAAACTCCTCCGCCTTTCCATCTCCCCGCCTACCACGTGTCCTCCTTTGATTGGATGCAGGCCTTAAGGGATTTTCTTGATTTCCACACATTTTCCAAAGTTCCCTAAGTCACAAAACAACCTTCCCATCTACCTTCACTTTTCCTATGACATGTGTACCTCCTCTATGGATTGCAGAGCTGCGGGGGCAACTTGTATATTTTTCCAAAAACACAAAAACATTAAGTTTTTAGAAATGAACCACCGATCCTTGTCTAATTAAAACAAGCCACATTGCTGATGAATGTTGAAGAAGAAATTGATGGGTAAATGATGCCCGTCTGACTCACAAAACACAAAAAATGCCAGGGATGCCTTAGAATTCAATTTTTTCACTAAGGACGACAAATTTCTCAAAATTGAACCAACTGAAACATGTTTTCAAAGCATTTTTGATCATCAAAATGGATTTTCAATGGCATACAAGTGCAAATCGATCAGTTTTAAACTTCCACGATTGGGAAAAAGGAAATACGGCAGAGCCCACACATTTTGGAAAAATTAGGGCACAAAACAGGCACACATGCATATTTATTTCAAATTTTGGCAAAACAACAAGTTTGTGAGAATTTCAAGGCATTCAACTGGAGGGAAAAGTTGTAGACAACCAATTTAAGTGAAAAACATTCCAGATCATGCAAACCAAAGGAAAATTTAGGGAAAAATGGTGTAAGCTCAAAAATGGCACCAACATCTACTTCTTCTCAGGGATGGGCACTCCCAGTGAGTGCTAAAAGAACAAAATAAGAAAACAAAGTGCAAAAAATAACCATTGGGCAATGGATTCAAAATGCAGGGTATAAAAAATAGACCCAATAAAAAAAATGGCTTTGTTGGTGTCGAATCACAAGCACCCGGGACTCTGCAACTCGATGGATTGAGAATCTCAGTGCGATTGCACAACATGGAGCTTTTCCCAAGTGTGGGACCTTGCGAAATCGGAAAAGCTCTCCGGATGAAGGCCGGCTCCTATTCCTCTGTACAGATGCACCAATAAAATGCAGAGAGTATACTAAAACCTAATCTAACTACCAAGGAGACAGGGAGAGAAAAATGCATAAAAACAAACCTAAGCTAAGGAGGTGATGCACCGAGGAATGAAGAACATACGTTTTGCCAATTAAACACAGACCACAGAAATGCAATGCAAAATCATGCACAGATAAACATATTCACAGTGAAAGATCAGGAGGATGCAAAATGAAACACATAGAGGGTTGAGAAACATCCACAGTCATGCATTTATTTGCTCTGAAGGTTGATACAATACACTGCAAAAATGCCCAGAGGCAAAGGTGCATTACAGTTTCATATGGGAGGTTTGAGCTCCACAACTCTACCTGCCAAAGAGAAGAAGGGAGGGGCCAAAAAAAGAATGTCCAACCTTTAGAAAGAAGCCCCTCCTTACAATTTATAGGAAGAATGAGAGAGAGAAGAGAGAGAAAGTCCAAATCTACCCCAACCACCTCAGGTTGTATTTAATTCATCTCATTATGGTGGTAGGTGAGGACCATATCAAACCCCAAAAGTGGAAAACTGTATTTTGCATTTTTAAGAACTTTTTCCCACCCAATTAAATATATCCAGTCATAGTTAGGTAGAGGACGCCGTAGGCTTTCCGAAAAGTCCAACCTTGTGTGAATCGGAGCTCCCAGTCAAAAGTTATGGCCATCTGAATATCTCGGGTCGAGTGCCGCTCTGTCGGCCGCTCGAATGTTGCGCCTCTCGAAGGTGCGCCTTGGCGCATCCATATGCATGTTGAAAATCCTTTTCGTGCACCAAAGGCGCAAATATGTTTGTGTCGACAACCCTTTTTTTGCACCAAAGGTGCATTCATTTGCATGTCAACACTCTTTTCTGTGCGCCAAAGGAGCAAATATGTTTGTGTCGACACATGTTTACGTGCGCCACTTTACCTGCGCCAAGGGTGCAACTTTTTCCGTGTCAACATTCCTTTCTGTGTGCCAAGGGCGCATCTATTTCTATGTTGACATCTTCTTCTATGTGCCAAGGGTGCATTTACATTTGTGTCGACATCCTCTTATGTGCGCCAAGGCGTAACTTTTTCCCTGTTGACACTCATTGTTATGCGCCATTTCCGTGCGCCAAGGGCGCATCCTTTACATTGTCGACATCCATTTCTATGTGCCACTTTCTTATGCCTTGGTGCATACATTCTCATGTTGACACTCATTGTTATGCGCACCATTCTGTGTGCCTTGGTCATGTCAGGCATTTGAGCTTCTTTGATTTCTCCATTCTCTCGCTTGTCTATATCTACCCTGGGGAAGATATATACAACAAAGCTTCCAAGAACAGGAAAACCACAAACCTGACAAAAATATCAAAACTAGAGCGAAAAAAAAAAGACTATACACTATACAAGTGATGCATACCTTAAATTTAGGGATTAATCCAAGAAATACTTCAAATGCCGCCATTAACAAACAGTTCAAGCAATTCCCCATATTTGAGAAAAAATGTATTTTCACCATTTTCGATATCAATGGAGTAAGGGCCCATCCACAATGCATCAAATTTACCATGTTTGCCCTTATCTTCATGCCTTCTATCCCACAACAAAACCAAATCTCCAACATTTAAGGCCCTAGGAGTGACCTTCTCATCAAAAACCTCTTCAACTTCTCTCTAAATTTGACATGCCTTTGGTGGGATGCTCTTCTTTCTTCATCTAGCTCTACAATCTGGTTAATCCTCACTTCATATGGACAGACTTGTTGGTCTTCAAGTTGTTGAACAAAATGAAATGAGGATAATTGTAGATGAAGGGGCAATAGAGCTTGAGTTCCATACACTAACTCAAATGGGCTCTTACCAGTAGCTCTTTTGGCAGTGATTCTATCGACCCAAACTGCAAATTTTAGTTGTTCACCCATTTTCTCTTGTTCAACTCCAAGGTTCTCCTAATGATATTCAACAAGTTCTTATTGTTGGGCTCAGCTTGTCCATTCCCTTGAGGGTTATATTTTGAAGCATAAATTAGATTGGTTCCATACTCCTTGCACATTACCATCAAGGGCTTATCTCTAACACACATGGCATTATCAAAGCAACAATCTTGACCGGCACACCAAATCTGCATATGATATGATTTAACAATAAGTCCATAACAACTTGGTGTGTTTCTTTCTTGGTGGGGATTACTTCTACCCACTTGGTGAAGAAATATGTGGCTACAAGGGTCCACTTATGTCCAACACTAGAAGGCTCAAATATCACCAATGAAGTATATTCCCCATTGTTTGAAAGGAGCTTCAATTGATACAAGCTGCAAAGAAAGGGAGCATGAAGCTTTCATTCTTCCAGAGAAACACTAATAACTTTCACAATTTCTAACCAGCATGGTTGCATCTTTGAAGAGAGTAGGCCACCAATAACCATCTCTCAAAATTTTGTGTGTTGTAAACCTTCCAGGAAAGTGTCCTCCATAAACTCCCCCATGGAAATTAGTAACTGTTTTGGGAGCTTCATCTTCAGTTATACATTTCAAGAGGACACCTTTAGGGTTCTTCCAAGCTAGCCTAAAGTCAGTGATGATGTATTTTGAGAAGCCAGCTTGAGGGCTCTTTTCTGATTTTTATTTAAATGCTCAAGGAAGCATAGGTGTCTGAGGTAAAAGATTACATCCTTGTACCACTCAAAACTAACCAAATTCTCAAGAACATATGCCCTCTCTTCCTCTACTTCATTCACTTCCATAGTCTACAAGTTGCTCTTAGCCATAAGCTTAACAAGACCCAAACCTCTCACCAACTTTGTGGTTTGGATATCCATGTCATATTCCTGGAGTTTGTTTACCCATCTATACCTTTTTCTTGAGATCTACATCTTTGATAAGATGTCTTTTACCATGGTTTGGGGAACATAAGCAACAAATTTTGAACTTAAGATATAAGGCCTAAAAACCTTTGTTGGTTTCACCAAGGAAAATTATTATTTTTCCATGATTGTGTACTTTAACTCAGTAGCTTGTAAAGCCTTACTAAAGAAGGAAATAGGCCTCTTAGCCCCATCTTCATCCTTTTGTAGAAAAATAGATGCAGTGGTATTTTCAGAAGCAAAGGAGAAGATTTGGAAAGGCTTCTTGTAATTTAGAGCTGCTAAGACAAGTGCATGTTTCATTGCTTCTTTGATTCCTTCAAAATCCTGAATAACAACCTCCTCCCATTTGATAACTTGGTCTTTCTTTACCATGCATGTAATAGGAAGAGTCAAATCAGCAAAATTAGACACAAACCATCTAATGAAATTGATCTTTGTAAAGAAGGATTGGATGCCCTTCTTTGTTCTTAGAATTGGAACCTTGCTGATTGCTTTTACCCTCTCGGGGTAAATCATGACACCAAAGCTTGAAACAATATGACCAAACAGCTTGTCCTTTGGTACCCTAAGATGAAACTTCTTTGGATTGAGATAAATGCCATATTCTCTACATCTGATCAACATTCTTTCCAAGTGCTACAAGTGATCTTTTCTACTCCTTGAAAACACAGTCACATCATCCTAATAAACTGCAATGAAGTCATTTATGTAACCAACAAAAGCAACATCCATTGCTCTTTGGAAAGTAGCTCCAGCATTCATAAGACCAAAAGACATTCTTACATAGACATATGTTCCCCAAGGAGTGGTAAAGGTAGTTTTAAATATTTCTAACTCCTTGACAACAACTTGATTGTAGCCAGAGAAACCATCTAAGGTGGACAAAAATTCAGATCCAGTCACTAACTGCAAAGCATGTTTTCCATGTTTGGCAAAGGATAATTGTCTTTTAATGAAGCTTTTTAGATTTCTGAAGTCTACACAAAGTCCGATATCTCCATTTTTCTTTTTCCCGACCAAGACAAGGTTTGCAACCCAAGATGAATACCTTATGGGTTGAATGATCCCTCCCTCTTTCAGTTTCTTCAATTCATCTTGCATCTTCATGGAGACGAGTGGATTAATTGGCCTTTGATTTTTTTTTGAAGGGCTTGACATTTGTTTCAAGAGGAATCTCATGCTAAAACAAGTCCTCTCTATATGCTTTCAGCTCTGAATAAGACCAAGCAAGACAGTCTTGATATTTCTTCAATAGTTGAACATAGGGCTGTTTTTCTTCTTTGTTTAGATTGCTGCCAAACCAAAATTTTCTTGGTTTATCATTAGTGCCCAAGTTATGCTCTTCCACATCTCTTGAGGCAGACATGTTTCTATTGATGATGCAATTAACATTGTCAAAATTTGACTCAAGTGTAATAAGACCTCTAGGAATGGTGTAGTTTTCAATTGGATAATATCCTTTCCAAACAAAGTATCTCTTCCTTCAGTCACACACACCATTGGTTCCCAATCAATATTCTAATCTGCAAACTCACCTTGATTTTGTAAGAACCTTTACACTTGAGCATCATCATTAAACACTTGCCAATGCATAATGTTTTCAGGGACAACTGGCCTAGTTAACACTTCAATATTTTACTCACAATAAGGTGAAACGGTGTAATTTCCAAATATAGACCCCAACACTACCAACTTGTCAGCAGTAACATTGAAACTCCTATCATGATGCACTATGTTGAAGGAATAAAACATATCAATTAGATCCCAAACTACATATTTATACTATTTCATCGTGCTGATTTTTTGTAGCATACAATTTTCTTATTTGTTTGACAACTAGATCTGAATCTCCTTTTACAATGATGTCCCTAACATCATACTTCCATGCAATTCTCAGACTCCAACAATAAGGCTTCATACTCAGCAATGTTATTAGTACATTCAAAATTAAGCTTGAAGGAAAAAATAAACTCTTCCAAGCTAGGAGAAATCAGAATTATACCAGCACCATTTCCAAATTTGGAGCAAGCTCCATCAAATAGCAAGGTCCAAGGGGAACCTACCTATTCAAGGAAATTTGACTGATCCATCTTGTGTTCTTTTCCATCAGCAAACCCAACAAAGTTATCAGCATCAACATCATCAAATAACACCTCATAGGAAGCATTGTTTGGATCCTCAATTAGATGCAACATCTTCTTCTCTCCATATAACTTGACAAGGCTACCTTCAATGGGAATAGAGGAAAAAGACATGTCTATTTGAACAGTCCCACCAACACTTGTAGCCCACTTTCTTGACAAAATCATACCCCATTTGGTAGGGCAATCAACAATCACAACATCAAGTTTCAAATTCTTACCTAGATAGGATGCAATTTATACCACCAAACCCTTCACACAACCAAATACAGGCACTTCTCTTGATTTCATGGTAGTACACTTTCCATAGGCTAGTGTCACTTTGATATCTAACTCATTCATGACTTCTAGAGGTATGATATTGCATGATGCACCATAATCAAACATAAAATTGTGAAGTAGTATATCCTTTATGATCAAAATTATAAAGAATGGATCAACATTCAATTTGGAATCAACCAAGGATGTCCCCAAGTATACCTTAGGTGTTTCTCCAAGATCCTCTAATGTTGGTGGTGTTTCAAGTTCTACAATGATTTGAGGAGTTTCAACAACATTTACATTTCTACTTGGGGTACTCTTCTCCTCTTTCAATCCCAAGTAATCAAATGTTCTCTTCTTATGCTCAGGAATCCTAAGTAACTCAATGATTAGAACACTCACTTTTATTTGGCTCAATACATGGGCTATGTCATATGGAACAATCTTTGATAAGACAACATTGGAATGGAGGTAAGTGATTCATTAGATGGCATGGGATTCTTGGTAGTTTGGGCATGAGGAGGACTGTAATTTTTTCTTGGGATAGTAGAGCTTGTGGTATGTGTTTCCCTTCTAGGAGATTCTTTGGGAATACTTGTAAGAAAGGGTGTTTTAGATTTGGCTTGAGGCCCAACTCCCTTAAAAACCTTACTCCTAGTGTTATACTCTTTCTCTTGAGCCACAACAACATTCATTAACAATTGTCTATCTTCCTCTGAAGGGATACCACCATCATACTTCTTAATCATCAAATCTCTTAAGTATTCAAAGTCATTTTTAGGAATATCAAAAGATTGCACTACATCTACCTCAAGAGTATGAGAGGGACGAAGGACTTGTACCCATTTGATACAATCCCAAAAGGTTGCAACTGTCCTTGAATTTATTACTTCAGTTGATGTTTCTCCTTCTTGTGATCCTGAAGAACAACCCACCATACAAATATCATCATCAGTACCATCATCATTATTAGGTTCACCATCTTTCTAGTCCACTTCACATGGAGGATGGGGTAAAAACACCTATCACACCAATAAACATCAGTAACTTCCCCAACAGTAGCAACCCTAGTAGTTAGGAGATCAAGTAGCACTCTTCATATCAATCAGCAAAGAGGAAGCAATCAGCAAAGTACCTATCCCAAGAACAAGAAAGGAATCCAATATTTCTTTGTTTTGACCGCCATGGGAGCTCCAACAAGCTGGAATCACAATTTTTGCATCAAAATTCATCAAATTTATAGTGATTTTGTGTCGTCTTGGCCTTCCAGGATCATTGGCATCACTTTCATGGCTTAATTCTTTGATATGAGGTGGTTTTGAAATAAAATTTTCCCTAATCTATCTAAAAATGTGAAATGAAAAAATCAAAAGTTGTAGAGGTAATTTGAAAAGGTAAAAAGGTGAAAATGATGAGTAAAAGGTGTTTGCATGCCTCAATGATGAAAAACATGCCTCCAAGATGGATAATGATCCAGATATTTGTAATGATTTAATCTTTTTGGGCACACCTGGAAACCTACGAATGTTTTTTTGTTTCATGTCATTTTAATTGAATTGTGAGGATTGTTTTGTAAAAAAATTGATCCCATGGCATATTCTTTTCTTGGGAAAGAAGGATCAAATGTGGCAAGAGATATATAATACATGTTTTGAGACATGTAGAGGGGTTAGGAAATATGTTGAAAATCATGAGCAAATTCTGAGAGAAGGCTCATTTTTCTGAGAAACCCACCCAAAGAACCAAAATAATTTCTTCTGTGTTGGATCTTCATGTATGTTAGTTGGTTACAAGTGTATAGCCATCACACAACTCTGAGATTGTTCATGAAACTCTCCCTTGTTTATGAATCTAACAAGCTTTTGAGTTAATTTGTGCTTTCCTAGGAAATATGATGTCTGTTATCATTTTTAAGTGCTTGCAAATAATTTTCATTGTTCTTGTTGCAATATTGCATTGAAAGTATTTAGAAATCACACAGAATCTTCATTTCTTGATAGTTTAATGGAATTTGCAATATCATGTTCATAAGAGCCTTCATCGATAAAGAGTTAAACAAATTTAAAATCACTTTACCTTCCTTGATGTAGAGATTTCTTGTAATCCTTTGAGGGTACCTTAGGCATGGTTTGATCAAGGATTTTTGTGTTTAATTGAGTTCTTTACTTCAAGATTTTGTGGTGAATTCTCAAATATTGTGTGAAGAGTGCAACCTAGGCTTCCATTTATGCCTATTTATGCCTCTTCTTCTGGTTGAAAGAATATCCTAATTATTTGAAGAATTGTATTTGATAGTTGTTCAAGTATTGTAGAGGTTGTCAAAGATCGATATATCCTAGTTTTTCTTGTCAACACCCCACCAAAAATCATTCTAAAAACCCATCCTACCCATATTACTCCTACATTTACATTGTGTGTTAACAAAATAATACAATCCATTTGCAAAATGCACAAAGTAAATCAGGATTACACAATGTCTTTAGTAACCCTTGCCTTGCATTGAAAATATCTCCATGATCTCGGGAGTGATAACTTGTGAAAGTTAGATTTGGAGTTTTGATCATATTTTCCCTGAGGCCTTTTCATACTATTTTCATAAATTGAGGGATATATTCATCTCCTTCACCATTTGGGGGTTACAATATAGGTTCTCTTACCTTTTTGAAAAGGCACAACCTAAAATAGTGAGGGTCAGATCAAATCCTTTCAAAGTGCTATCCATCTCTCCACAAATCTGAGTGCCAGTTAGATCACATCCCTGGCTACAAAATGACACACATCATGATCTATCTAACTTCAAGCTTCATGTCATATCTCTGATGTTTCTCAGACTGAAAAGGAGAAAAAAATTGGGTACCAACACCTTTTGGCGCCATTGTCGGGGACTTCTTGGAATTTCTTAGTGTTTGTGGAGTGTTTGAAGAGTTTGAGCATTTTTGTATTCAATTATTTGAGCTGCTACATTATTAGAATATCATTCTATGCTTCAAATCTACAAGTTTTTAAACAAGGGTTTTAATTTTTTCTACCCTTTTTCCATTTCCTAGTAGTTCATACACTTTGGGTGCATTGTGATTGATTGATTTAAGAAGAAGAAGGTCTGATTTATAAATCCTTGCAAAGGTTTTAGTACTAGTAAACATTTGATAGATTATTTTAGTGAATTTTGCACAACTAAGGTGAAATTCCTTAGTGGCGACTCCATGCTGATTTGATATTGAAAGTACCAATTGTCTTATGTTTCTATCATTTATAATTTGTTGCTCAAATCTGTAAAACTAGAAGGAAGAAGGTCTCTCTTCATCAAGGACTCTATAAGAAGTTTTTAACAGATTCAAGAAACTTATAGCTAGAGGGGAGAAAGGTGTGGAAGGTTGTTGGAGACTTGACTGCAAGAAAGGAGATCCCTATTGTTGAGTTTGAAAGTGAGCAGCCTATTATTGAGGAATGCAATTCTTCTTCAAGTGGATTTGATTTAGACAATCCTATTGCTGATTTGAATTCCCCATCAGGTGAGGGACCTTCTTGTGCATTTGAAAGGCTTGCTCCTAAATATACTCCTGTATTTTCTAAATTTGCTAGAGATCATCAAGAAGGAGATCCCTTAAGAGAGATGTGTTTTGAATATTTCATTCCCTGTTCCCCAAAGACCTCTCACTCCTTATCATTTTGTTTCTCCTCCAAGATCACCACCAAAAATAACATTTCTCAGCCCTAGACCCCCATTTGATGTTAACACCTTTGGTCCCATCAATTTTAGAGGAATGGTTGGGTATCCAAATGCTGTCCCACAAGATGTCGAAATAGGTTTCCAAAATTCTAGGGTAATAATTTTGTTATGGTGATCGTATCTCAAACTTTTTGATAATATGATGGAATATTTTGAGATAGAGTTTGAAGATGTGTATGTCAAATTGTTTATTCATACACTAGAAGAAGGTGCTAGGGATTGGTACAATGCTCTACCTGATAATTCTATTGATTCATGGACTGAAATGAAAAATGCATTTAGGTTGCAATATGGTGACAAAAATGATCCTAGATTTCTTTTATCTGAGTTTGAGAATATCAAGAAGAACCATAATGAATCATTCCATGCCTTAAACACAAGATTTAACAAAACTTTAAGAAGGCTTCTTGTTAGTTTGAGGCCTTATGATGAATCTTTTCTAATCAAATATGAAGATGCATTTGATAAGAAGACAAGCCTATTACCTAAGAGACAAGAACCCAACCAATCTAAGATAATATTTCACCATGGAAATTCAAATTGAGAAAAATATCAAAGCAATTGGGAAACCTCTCAAGAGAGATGGTGTAAAATTGATAAACCCTAAAAACCTCAAGCTAACAAAGGTGTTTATTTAGAAGAGGTTGTGAAAACTTTGGTAGAGCTGTCAAAGAAATCTCATACAAGTTTGCAAGAGCCGAGAGGGTAATGGGGCGGACTTCACAAGGTCAGCCTAGGCAGCAAGGACAAGATAGATTTGGCAATCATCATAATAATGAGTAGAGGTTTGATGAAAAAGGTAAAGGGCCTATTGGATCTGAAAAGAGGCAACCCTAAACATGTGAAAGTAGATTGGTTCATGACCCTCTAACCGTCGGTGGTTGCTTATTGTTGATGAAGTTGGTGATATGGATTGGTGTGATAGATGTTTTCTTCCTCATCCTCTATGTGAAGTGGACCAGAAAGAAGGTGAAGCTAATAATGATGATGGTATTGATGATGATATTTGCATGATGGGTTGTTCTTCAAGTTCACATGGAGGAGCAACATGTATTGAAGTAATAAGTGCTAGGACAGCTGCAAATTTTTGGGATTTAATCAAATGGGTACAAATATTTCTTCCCCCTCTTTCTCTTGAAGTTTATGTAGTGCAAGATTTTAAATTCCTAACAATGACTTTGAATACTTAAGAGCTTTGATGATTAAGAAATATGATGGTGGTATCCCTTCGGAGGAAGATAGACAGTTGTTAATGAATGTTGTTGTTGGTCAAGAGAAAGAGTATAATACTAGAAGAAAAGTTGTTAAGGGAGTTGGGCCTCAAGCCAAACCTAAAACACCCTTGCTCACAAGCATTCCAAAAGAAGCTCCTAGGAGAGAAGCACCTGTCAAAATTTTTGTTGTCCCAAACAAAATTACAGTCCTCCTCATGCCCAAGCTGCCAAGAATCCACTGCCATCTAATGAATCTTCTTGTCTCCCTTCCAATGTTGTTTTGCCAAAGAGTGTCCCCTATGAAATAGCCCATGTATTGAGTGAAATTAAAGTGAGTGTTCCAATCATTGAGTTACTTAGAATTTCTGAACATAAGAAGAGAGTATTTGAGTACTTGGGATTGAAAGAAGAGAAGGTTACTCCAAGTAGAAATGTAAATGTTGTTGAAACTCCACCTCAGATCATTGTTGACCTTAAAACACCACCAGTAGTAGAAGATTTTGGAGAGACACTTGAGGTACATTTGGGGACATATTTGGTTGATTCCCAATTTAATGTTGATCCATTCTTCACAACTTTGATCATAAAGGATAAGCTACTTCACAATTGTATGTTTGTTTCTAGTGCATCAAGTAATGTCATGCCTCTAGAAGTCATAAATGAGTTGGAAATCAAAGGGACAGCAGCCTATGGAAAGTGTACTACCAAGGACTCAAGAGAAGTGCCGGTTTTTGTTTGTGTAAAAGGTTTGGTGGTGCAACTTGCATCTTATGCAGGGAGGAATTTAAAATTTGATGTTGTGATTGTTGATTTCCTACCAAATGGGGTATGATTTTGTCTAGAAAGTGGCCTACATGTGTTGGAGGGAGTGTCTAAATGGATATGTCTTTTCCACCATTCCCATTGAGGTCATCCTAGTCAATCTCCATGGAGAGAAAAAAAGATGTTGCACCTAATTGAAGATCCCAACGATGCTTCCTATGAAGTGTTGTTTGCTGATGTAGATGCTGATAATTTCATTTGTTTTGCTATTGGAAAAGAAAACAAGATGGACAAATCAAATTGATTTGAGGTGGTAGGTTCTCCATGGAAATTTCTATTTGATGGGGCTTGCTCCAAATTTGGGAATGGTTCTGGTATAGTTCTACTTTCTCCTAGTTTGGAAGAGTTTGATTTTTCCTTCAAACTTAATTTTGAATGCACTAACAATGTTGTTGAGTATGAGGCATTGTTGTTGGGGTTAAGAATTGTGTGCAAGTATGGAGTTATAGACATTGTTGCAAAAGGATATTTAGAGCTGGTTGTCAAACAAATAAGAAAATTGTATGCTACAAAAATCAAAGTGTATGAAACAAGATAAGCATGCGTTTGGGATCTACTTGAAATGTTTGATTCTTTTAACATGTGTACCATAGAAGAGGTATCAATGCTACTACTGACAAGTTGGTAGTGCTGGGTTCTAGATTTAGAAATTGCACCATTTCACCTTATTATGAATACAACATTGAAGTGCTAACCGGGGTAGCTATCCCGATAATGTGAAACATTGACAAGTTTTAATGATGATGCTCAAGTGCTAGGGTTATTGCAAAACCAAGGCGAGTTTGAAAATCATAATATTTATTGGGAGCCAATGGTATGCATGACTGAAGGAAGAGATGTTATGTTTGTGGAACCTATTTTCATGTTAGAGTGTGGTACACCTTCTATGTGGTACACACCTTCATGTGTTTCGGGTATTTTTGGCGGTCCCGCTCGCCACTGAGCGGGTCAGGGGGGTTCGGGGGCGAAGCCCCCGAAGCAAATTTTCATGGGTGGTTTATTAACCCATGGGTAATGGGTAACCATTATGGGTTGTTTTTGGGCCCATGGTTTTTGGTCTTTTGCCCATTGTTTTGATACCCATGGTTTTTTGCCCTTGGTTTTGATACCCACGGTTTTGTATCAAACTGCTTAAGCAGTTGTCTATTTATATGGTCTTATGCATATGATAGATGTACAAGAAAATGTATTACAGATGTGTTTTGAATTCGGGTGTGAATTATGTAGAGTTTGTTGAGCATAGCTCCAAACGGATCTGGGTATTGTATTGAGAGAGTGGAGGCTTGTAATAAAATCTGAGCAAGTGATTCTTGGTGGACGTAGCCCAAATTGGGTGAACCATGTTAAATCTTGTCTCTCTATGTTGTGTTATTTATTCTACACTTTTATTTGAGATCTGTAATATTTTTGCATATTAGTTTCTATTGTTGCGATTCTGTAAGGGATTATTCCACATATTTTATCTCTTATTTCCTATCAAGAGAAACTTTGTTTGAGAAAGACATCATCCAATTGAAAAATAACACCATTCCTAGAGGTCTTGTTACACTTGAGTCAAATTTTAACAATGATGATTGCATCATTAATAGAAACATGTCTACCTCAAGGGATGTGGAAGAGAATAACTTGGGCACTAATGGTAAACCAAGGAAGATTTTGTTGGGCAGCAATTTAATTAAAGAGGAAAAATAGTCATATGCCTAACTCTTTAAAAAATATCAAGACCGCCTTGCTCCTATTCCGAGATAAAAGCATATAGAGAGAAGACTTGTTTCAACATGAGATCCCTCTTGAGGCCAATTAATCCACTTCTCTCCATGAAAATGTAAGATGAGTTAAAAAAGTTGAGAGATGGAGGTATTATTCAGCCCACTAGATATTCATCTTGGGTTACAAACCTTGTGCCAGTCAGAAAGAAGAATGGAGACATCAGAGTTTGTGTGGATTTTAGAAATTTGAACAAAGAATTCATGAAGGACAACTATCCCTTGCCAAATATGGAAAATATGTTGCAGCTTGTGATAGGGTCTGAGTTGCTTTCTACATTGGATGGTTTCTCCGGATACAATCAAGTGGTTGTCAAAGAATCAGAAAGACTTAAGACAACATTCACTACTCCTTGGGGAACATATGTTTTTGTTAGGATGCCCTTTGGTTTGATGAATGTTGGTGCCACTTTTCAAAGAGCAATGGATGTTGCTTTTGTTGGTTACATCAATGAGTTCATTGTAGTTTACCAAGATGATGTGACTATGTTTTCAAGGCAGAGAGGTGATCATTTGCAACACTTGGAGAAGATGCTGATCAGATGTAGGGAGTATGGAATTTCTCTTAATTGAAAGAAGTGTCATTTTGGCGTGTAAAAGGCCAAGTTGTTGGGACATATTGTGTCTAAAGATGGTGTTATGATAGACCTTGAGAGAGTGGAAGCAATCAACAAAGTACCTATCCCAAGAACCAAGAAAGGCATCCAATCTTTCTTTGGTCAAATTAATTTTATTAGAAGGTTTGTTTCCAACTTTGCTGAGTTGAATCTTACAATGTAACACCCTGAACTGTTGTTACTTCCTCCTGAGCATTCAAGTGTTGATATGTGATTTCTTTTGAAAAAGGATGTGCTCCTTTGATTGTGAAGTCATGCTTGATATGGACTGTATCTTCTTTGAAATTGCAGATCTTTGACTGAGTCGGAACATAATTGGACTCTTTTAATTCTTTCATTTTAAACCTGAGTTTAATCTGATCTCGGAATGAATATGGAGTTATCCATCTATAAGACCCAGCCTTGGATCAGTGGCATTGATCCAAGTAATGCTTTAAGTTTATTTGGGATGAACTAAAATTATAGACCTTTCACAGGTTGCAAGGTCTGAATGCATCGAATAAACTATTCGGAGTCTAAATCAGGCTGATCGTGTTAAATGAATTGGTTCCCGATATCGTAATATCAGGAAGGTCTTGATCGTGGACCAGGTAATAAATTCAGATACATTTATTTCCACTAGCCTATTGGCAGTGCAGGAGTGAACCCTGTTCGTAAATGTATGTTGTAGGTCCTTTTTCTGAGCATTTGAAATGTTAGACCTAAAGCTGGATTTATTAAGGTTAGTAACCTAAAACTAAACTATAACCTAGGGGTTAGATTAGTGTTAATCTAACCTAGGCCTAGGCTATAAGCTAATGTTCTAAGTTAGTAACTATGTGCTATGAGGTTAGACTAAGTGTTATCTTAAATCCTAACCTAAGTTACTAACCTAACTAATGAACAAGGAAGAAAGGGGACCTATGGAAGGGTGTGAACCATGGGCGGTAGTTTCTATGGCATTAAATGGAGGGATAAGTATGAAGGACAGGTAATTTGGTAGAAGTTTTTAAACGGCTAGCTAGAGCCGACGTGGTAGGTCACCAAAGTTGGAAATGGTCTTCGAACTGGTTTTATCCATCACCAACTATGGCGGTCGGTGGCAATGGAAATTGAGCGGGAAATTTGGAGTAAATGCCATTTATGAACTCGGTCTTCGAGCTCGGGTTTCACGGGAAGGCATGCAAAATGGAAAATTAGTAGTTTGTTTGGTTTTTCATGCGCTCCGGTTTTCCCTCTTGCTTGATCACTGGTTCTTCACACCAGTCTTCTTGGTGTTGCATGGCAAGTATGAGTGTAACTAGCTCTTTTCTCTGGCAAGGAAAATTTATAAGTCATGGAAATAACAAATTTTTGTTGGTGAATCTAACTTGGAAAAAGAGGAGAAGGCTTGAGCTCTTTCAGTGGTCTTCTTCGGATTTTTAAGCAAATAACCAGGCATGTTAGGCCTTAACCTTTAAAAATCTTGCTTTCTTTCAATTGATTTCATTAGAACAACTCTGTTCAGATGATTTATGGGTTTAGATGGTTTTTATGGTAGCTTTGTGTGATTTTGTTACTGTATCTTCTTGCTGGTTTGATTTTTCAAGTTTAACCCTTGATGGGTGTGTATTGTGTTTCGAACTGTTGCTCTATTTCATTGTGTTTTGCATTCCGGCTTAAGTTTGTGAAATGTATGCAAGAAAGAATATTAGACCTGCTCTGTGAGAGCCCATGAATTGTTCCCTTGTTGGGTTCAGGCTACAGTTGATACTTGTTGTTGATACTTGTCGGAAAGGATACTGATGGACTTTTGTTTGAATGTTTAGTTTAATTGGACTTCTTGTAAGTTCTGTTGTGGTTATTATAGGTGGTGGTTATTGAATCTTCTTGTGTTTCACTATGATACTTCGGTTATGTTGAATGGATAATCGGCTATGTTATAATATTTAATGCGACCACGTGGAAGTTGTTTTTCCTCCCTTGTGTTGCAATTACGGGATTTAACCCGTTGATGGTTTACATTATATTTATTTATTTACAAGATGACTATGTGGAGTCCTTGGATTGGTTTGTATATTGGACTTGTATAAGTCATGTATGTGAATACTTGGTAGCATGTAAGGATATTGCTTGTATAAATCAGAACATATACAAGCAGAATAGCATGAGAGAACACCAAAATATAGATAAATGATGACAATATCCTTATATAATAGCTTTGCCACTTCGAGGGGCAACCTCCAATACCACTTCGAGGGGTAACCTCCAATACCATACAATAACACTCCAATACTCAAAGTATCATGATTAAATACAACCTTATAACCCCTATATATACCATTCTAACCTATGGCCAATACTGAGGCCGACCTCCTAAGCATAATAAATCATAAATGAATGATATAATAAGATAAGGGGATGTGTGCCACATGTCGGCATCTCCATCAACCCATATACATTATAATATTATATCCCAAGGTACATAGCATTGCCTCCCTCTTTGACATGTTTCGTCCCCGAAACATAAGAAGAAGCCATATAATGAGTGTGCTTTAAATTATTGCACACTTGTCGCCAAGCTTGATCATCCAACCACATGTGATCCTGGTAGATGATACATATCTGAACTAATATCCATATTCCGTTGCGCTACTCTGATTCCATTCATGACCATAGTTTATCATCCTTGGATTCCATGCATAACCAACATAAGGATTTAATGCATAACCATAATAAGGATTCCATGTATAACCATAATAAGGATAACCATAATAAGGATTCCATGCTTCATAATTGTTGCTCCATTGATCCCCTGTATAAATAAAGTGATTATTCCTCCAATTACCTGTATATCTATATTGGTTGGAAATATGATGTGCCCTGGGACATCTCCATGATTTTTTTCTCTCATGTTGACGTGGATTTCCATATGCTGCAGTTGTAGTATCCTCAACCTTATGAACCTGTTTCTGAAATTTCTTTTCTTCTTCCACCTTTGCATTTGATATTTTCTTTTTCTCTTGAGTAGATGAATCATCATTTCCTTCTTTTTCTTCATGTTCCTCTTTTGAATCATCCTTATTCCCTTCTTCTCCATATTCTAAATCATCCTCATGGTCTATATTGACTTTTCTTTGATTTCCATTAAGCCTGATATCCTGTAAAGTGACCTTCTTTTTTTTGTACCAAATCTTCATAAACTTATTTTTCATATTAATATTAATTGTCCCCAATGTCTCTAACCAAGGATACCCAAGAACAATATCCAAACCATCCATATATAAGGCAAAAAAATCTGAATGTAAAGTATATTTGTCCATAGTAAGTTTTAAATCTTCAAAAACATGAATTTTCTTACCATTCACTTGAGCTTCTTTGATATTACTTTCTTGAATATGTAGATGTTGAGCCATATCCTTGTTGATGAAGTTATACTTGCTGTTAGGGTTTATGGAAACAATTATCTTATTCCTTTGAATGCATCCATGAAACTGAAATATGGTATCTTCCTTCTTTGGAGATGCACTATCATGCGTAACAACTTCAACTTCTTCTTCTTCTTCTTCTTCTTCTTCTATTGCTGCTTCTTCTTCTTCTTCTATTGTTACTGCTGCTGCTTCTTCTTCTTCTTCTATTGCTGCTTCTTCTTCTTCTTCTTTCTCTCTTGATTCTTCAATATATTCGTCCCCATCATCTTGCTTTGACTCTTGTTCCTCTTTGTGGTCCCATCTATCCATAAAAAGTTGTTCCATTTCCTCCCAAGACCAATCCTTCCTGTCATTTTTAATCTCAGAAAACCAAATCCATGCAGGACCACCAAGATAATGTGAAAACCTATTCCTTGTCATGAAATATGAGAAATATATATTCTTAAATTTTATCCACCATTCTTTAGCATCCATCTCACCATTTCCATAAAAATTTCTATCCCCGTGACCATGATTAGGGTTTAGGAATTCTGAAAATATTTCGGTAGATGGATAAAAACACAAAGAACAAACACCAACTGAAATTTCAAGAGCTTTCCGAAAATATAAATTTTGCTAAAAAATACCACAATTTGCTTCTTGAAAAGTGAATTTATGAAAAAACCTAAAACACCAATAAAATCCGCAAAACAGATCCAATCGAGCTGAATTTTTCAGATATTCTGACTTAGAGTGTTTCCAAATTATTCTGAAAAAATTGGAAAAAAATTCGATATACTCTTCAAGATATACTCGAAACAAAAAATTAGGGTTTTTGCCCTAATTTTGGCCGAAATCGCTGCTCTGATACCACTTGTAAGGATATTACTTGTATAAATCAGAACATATACAGAAGAATAACATGAAAGAACACCAAAATTATGACAATATGCTCATTTAATATCTTTTCCACTTCGAGGGGGCAACCTCCAATACCACTTCGAGGGGGTAACCTCCAAACCATACAATAACACTACAATACTCAATATGATTAACTACAACCTTCTAACCCATATATATACCATTCTAACATATGGCCAATACTGATGCTGACCTCCTAAGCATAATAAATGATAAATGAATGATATAATAAGATAAGGGGATGTGTACCACATGTCGACATCTCCATCAACCCATATACATTATAATATTATATCCCAAGGTGCATAACATTGCCTCCCTCTTTGACATGTTTCGTCCCGAAACATAAGAAGAAGCCATATAATGAGTGTGCTTTAAATTATTACACACTTGTCGCCATGCTCAATCACTCAACCACCATATGAAATCCTATCATGTGTAGCAGCTTCATCATCAACCTATTCTTCTTCTTCTTCTAATGTTGCTTCTGCTTCTGATTCTTCTTCTTCTACTTCTTTTTCTTTTTCTATTTTTTCTGCTTTGTCTTCTTCTTCTTTTGTTGCCCATCTGTCCATGAAAACTTGTTCCAGTTCCTGCAAAGACCAATTAGACTTTTCCTTTTCTAACTTAGAAAAGAAAATATGTGTAGGGCCACTAATCCACAACTTGAATAACCAAATATCTGATGGTTTAGAGAATTTATCCCTGAATTTGTTCCACCATTCTCTAGCATCAATCCTGCCATCTCTAAAAAAAGCTACCATCCCCATGATCCACAAAACTAGGGTTTTCAGAATTCTGAAAATATTTCGGTAGATGGATAAAAACACAAAGAACAAACCCTAACTGAAATTTCAAGAGCTTTCCGAAAATATAAATTTTGCTAAAAAATACCACAATTTGCTTCTTGAAAAGCAAATTTATGAAAAAACCTAAAACACCAATAACATCCGTAAAACAAATCCAATGGAGCTGAATTTTTCAGATATTCTGACTTAGAGTGTTTCCAAATTATGATGAAAAAATTGGGAAAAAATTCGATACCCTCTTCAAGATATACGCGAAACAAAAAATTAGGGTTTTTGCCCTAATTTTGGCCGAAATCGCTGCTCTGATACCACTTGTAAGGATATTACTTGTATAAATCAGAACATATACAGCAGAATAACATGAGAGAACACCAAAATATAGATAAATTATGACAATATGCTCATATAATAGCTTTGCCACTTCGAGGGGGCAACCTCCAATACCACTTCGAGGGGGTAACCTCCAATACCGTACAATAACACTCCAATACTCAGTATCATGATTAAATACAACCTTCTAACCCCTATATATTCCATTCTAACCTATGGCCAATACCGAGGCCGACCTCCTAAGCATAATAAATCATAAATGAATGATATAATAAGATAAGGGGATGTGTACCACATGTCAGCATCTCCATCAACCCATATAAATTATAATATTATATCCCGTGTACATAGCATAGCATGATTCTATTGGAGTCCTGGAGGGGTAACTAGTAATACGACTTCTGTTATCTTGTAATGTATACCTTCGTTTAAGTAATGAATTTTTGGTACAGACTCAGGTGGTGTACTTTTACGTTTCCTATCCTGTGTAAGCTTGAGCGAATAATGTTGTAGAGGCTCAGTTGGATTCCTTGTTACAAAATCAGTATTTAACTCACATTTAAGCGGATTTTGAATATTTACCATTGTTGCACGGTTGGAATCCTTAACTTATGTTTATCTTGTATATCGGCTTCCGAGAAGCTTTATCGTATATCTTGTTGTTTGGATTCATTGAAATCCTTGATAGGTAAACAGGGTGGTATCGCCTCTATATAAGCCCCGATTTTGTACACTTGTTGTTCTTGGCTCTGTTGGGTTCCTTAAGTATAGATAGATATCATATATCTTGGCTTCGTAAACTGGGTCATGATTACCATACTTTTCAAACTCTAAATGAGTTCAGATGTGAATACAAAGTATATTATGTTTCTTTTTTGAATAATTCCGATTAAATGAGGCTATGCATGTTGCGTGGATTTTGTATGAATATCTACGCATAGTCTTAGGAAACATCATTTGCTTTAATGTCAATGAGTCTCTTGTTTATTTGTGATAAAAGAGAAGTTAGTTGATTTCGACCTTGGATCTAAAGCCTTACAAAGGTGTTTAGTAGGGATTAGAATGAGCCGTGTAGGTTCTTTGAGAGGGATTGTTGTCATGTTTGAACATGATTACATCTTCTGTTGCATGTATATCTAGTCTTGAGCTTGATTGAACTAAGGAGCTATCGACTGCACCTCGACAGGCGATGGCAGTGAATATCTTCTTGTTTTTCGCTTCGTGTGGAAGGTCATGTGGAGTCTGTTTGGTAGATAGTCATCACTGTTTGGCGTGAGAGCTACTGTACTGCTAGTAAACTATAGTAGTTTGTTATATTTTAAACTTTAACAAAACTGTGGTGCTTCTGGTGGCCTCGTCTGATTTATTCGCATGTGTTTAAGGTGAATGCTTTGCTCTTGGAAAGACGGTATAGTCATGAGCTAGTTCTGAGGGAAATATGTATGATTCGTTTATTTCTCTTCTGTTGTAAAGTATAGGTTGATATAATTGTTTATCTAACCTTTGAAATTGTTCTAACATGCTTTGAAGGAATCATGAAAGATTATGATATTCGTTTATTATGTTGAATATATTAGTCCAAATCGATGTTGTTGTCCTTGGGATTGGATGGATAGTTGTTTAGATGCATTTTCTTCTTGGTCACTAACGTTTTGATGAAATATTTGAAAGGTATCGAGACTATTTATGACTATAATATGAGCTACGCGTTTATAGTCATGTTTGTATTACATGAGCATAGTCGAAATATGTTTACTTGTTTGGTGAAATGATCTCATTTAAACAGTTGTTTAATGAAAAGCTTGATTGGTGGATTGCAATTGTTTTAAGAGTTAGTGCTTATCATGCTCAGTTCATCGAACTGACCCATGTTGACAATTTTTGCAGATGGTTGCCGTAAGTGGTAAAAGCACGCAGATCTGATAGGATGTTCATATTTTTTAATTTGGTTTTATGATGAATTTCAGCTTGATTCTCTAAATGTACTATATGAGGAAAGATGTTCTTTTTCCGTAAAGAAGTATTGTATCAAGTAAGCTGAAAGCATAAAATGTATTTGATTAGCCTGAAGGGAATAAAGTGAGATATTTGTTACTTATGTGTTTGTATTCTTATCTGGATAGTTTGACCTTCTTCGGATCAAATGATCTTGAGAGCTTGTTATTATTGTTTAAATTGGAGACTTTTGTGATTATCAATGTAAGCTTGCAAGAATATGTGAATGAATACTTATGATTGTTTACTAGATTATGGTATGTTCTATCTAAAGCTAAATTAAGATTTAGATCACTGTCTTTCTGGAAGCTAGGGTAAAAATAAACCTAAGCAAGATGCTAAACAAGCTGGATTAAATTATTAATTCCTAGTCTTGATTAAGCCAGGACAACATTTAATTGGATTCTTAATCATTATATCTTGATACTAATAAGTAAGATATAAATTCAGTTATGAGAACTGAGATAAACCAAAAAAAAGGGTTTGGTTAGCAATCTCATGTGAAGGATGGGAGTAATTGTCCAATTTCATTGATTTAGAATTATGTATATTCTATGAACTCCTTGATGGGACCTCTAGTCTTAATAACTTCTCTTGTGTATTGGGTTTTATTAAGAAAGGTCATTCTATGGTGAGGAACCCAGGGGTTGGGAAAGACTACCCTTAAAGGGAGCATCTTATGGTATAATTTAACTCAACGTATGTAACACTTTTTAATAAGTAGATCTTTTCGAGGTGGATTTAAAGGTTGACGGCACAAGTCAATGCGTAGGGTTGTACCTCGAGAAGATTAGGATCTCCTCGAAGATACGGTGCATGCAGTGACTTATGACGACACCCTTTGCATTGATCGTTAAGATTTACACCTTTAACTCGAACAAGTTACTACGGGACCGATTAGGAATGTGGTCACATTATAAGGCTTCCTAGAGACTCGGGGTATCTTGACACACTTTGGTTTAACTAGGGTTGACCCAAAGTATGTCAACGTATCCCTAGTCCTCGAGAGCACCCATATAACATTGTCACCTTACTAATCCATTTCTGAGTGAATAACTTGGGATAGGAGGGACTAATAGAAGTCAGTATAATACATTCTACATAACATAAGAATGGGGTGAAGGATGTATTCCAGATTGACGAGTATGTCGTTAAGGAATATGATACATAAGCAGTATGTTTCAAACCTTTGGCCAAAGTATCGTAAGTTGTTGATTGCGTTGTCCTAAGTCACACGGTCTAAGGGATGAGATGCCGATGAATAATGGTAAAAATTATTCAGATAGGTTCCTTAGACAGAGCATTCTGAATCCCAGAATAGGGAAGAGAACCGCAAGAGTGGTGTGTTAAATAAAAACGCCAACTCTTATTACTCATGAATAGATCGGTAGATTACCGAGTCATGGAATGAATAGATCGGAGGTACTCCAAGTCATTACAGCTGCATATGGTTATCTGTTATAAGAATGGTTATTTGATTTGTGAGTTCTAAATTATGTATTTAGAACCAGGAAGCATTTATCAAAAAAAAAAAAATTGACTTGTTCTAATGTATAAAATGAGGATGTTACATCTTGGTATCAGAGCTGAAGGTTGCAGCTCTTGGGCCTATTGTGTCCATAATCTGATGAGAACCTGAATTTTCTTGTAACAGAAAATGGTTAGAACAAGGGGGAACATTGCGAATAATGCTCCACCTGATGGAGGGGCGGCAACAACCCAGAAACTTGATGAGATCCTTGCTGCCCTGTTGGACACAAGAGATCATTTAGCTGTACTTGAACAGCAGGTGATGGGAAATGAGGAGGATGAAGAAGCTGGTAATGACAATCAGCCACCTCCTGAGGACAACCCCGATATGGGTGTTGATGTTAATGCTGGGAATGCACCTGTCCAACTAGAAAACAAAAAGGCCAGGTTGGCAGCAGAACTCACTAATGATATAAAAAGGATAAGTCCACCTAAGTATGATGGCACCACATTAGGAGATGGAGCTGAGAAGCGGCTCAACGAAATGGAGAATTACTTTTCAATAAGAAACTTCTCAGAGGAAACCAAAGCTATTTGGGGAGCCTATCAGCTTTCCCACGAAGCATCTTCGTGGTGGGATAGCCGTAAAGCTGAACTAAATATTGATGAGACCAATATTACTTGGGATCAATTTAAAGGCTATTTTAGGCAACATTGGCTACCACAAATTTTCTATGATCGAAAATGACAGAATTCTAGAACTTAGCTCAAGGGAAGCTAGCAGTGGCCCGAATCTTGGGAGCGGTTTACAAAACTCCTCAAGTATGTACCGCAGTTATCAAACTGACGAGAAGTTCGAGAATACGGAAATTCATCATGGGATTGAATCCGTGATAGGGGAGAGGTCGATGTTGACAGTCCAACCACTATGGAAGGAGTTGTTGAAAAGGCCATAAGGCAAGAACATAAATTAAAGGCTATTTCTGCTCATAAAGAGGAAGTGTGGAAGAAGACTACAAACCCTTCTTCAACCTCTCTTGCACCCAAAAAGGGACCATGGAAAAAGTTTGGAAACAAAAATAAGTTTCCAGGGGATAATAGTAAGAAAGCAGTAGTAAATAAGCCTGCTGGAAATGTAAGGGATAATTTTGCCAAAAATTATAACAATGGGCAGAAGCCCTATGGAGGACAACGTGACAATTACAAGGTTGGAGGCAATTTTGAGCCTAAAAAGGGACCTGTAGGAGGCTGCTACAATTGTGGCAAAGACCACTACACAAATCAGTGCCCTTTGAAGAAGGATGATCGTAATCAGCAGCATAAGATACATGGTGCAGAGACAAGCAAGCTGAAAAGCAAGTGACACCTATAGAAGTTCGGGTAAGTTATTTGGCATACCTGTCACTATTCTTTTTGATACAGGAGCTACTAAATGTTTCATTTCTAATAAACTTGCTTCTAAACTTAAGAGAAAAGTTGGAAAAATGGATAAATCTTGGACTGTACAGTATGGTAATAACTCTGTTCATACAGTGAGTATGTGTCTTTTTGGGGCAGTCCTTGACTTACCTAATTTCTCCACGGAAGTTGACCTCTATGTTACACCTTTGGGATCGTATGACATTGTTATCGGTGTCAATTGGTTAGCTGACCATAAAGCAAAGGTAGACTGCTATGAAAAGAACATAAAATGTTTAGATGATCAGCTGGAAACAACAGAGATTCAAGGTGTGAAACGGGAAATTTCAGTTAGAAAACTGTCAGCTATGCAGCTTAAAAAGGCTAAAAATAAAGGATGTACCCTTTATGCAGTAAAGATATCTGAATTTTCAGAAGAAGATGGTGATTACATGAAACGATTTCCTCTGTTACAAAGTTTCAGGGATGTTTTTCCTGAGGAATTACCAGGGTTACCACCTAAGAGGGAATTTGACTTCACCATCGAAATCAAACCAGGAACAGAACCTATTTCCAAAGCACCTTATCGGATGACTACTACAGAGTTAGTAGAGCTTAAGGCACAATTGCAAGAACTTTTGTCTAAAGGTTTGATTAGACCAAGTGTTTCACCTTGGGGAGCGCCCGTAATATTTGTGAAAAAGAAGGATGGAACACTTAGGCTGTGTATCGATTATCGGATGTTGAACAAAGCAACAATCAAGAACAGATATCCACTTCCAAGGATCGACGATCTATTTGATCAGATGCGTGGGGCAGCGGTTTATTCTAAGATAGATCTTCGATCTGGTTATCATCAGTTAAGGATTAGAGAAGAAGATATTCATAAAACAACTTTCGAACAAGGTACGGACATTATGAATTCACGGTTCTACCCTTTGGATTAACTAATGCACCCGCAACCTTTATGAACTTAATGAACAATATTTTTCAAGAATATCTAGACAAGTTTGTACTTGTATTCTTGGATGATATTCTCATTTATTCTAAAAGCGTTGAGGAGCACAATGAGCATTTGAAGATAGTTTTGGGAATTTTGAGAAAAAGAAAGTTGTATGGTAAGTTATCCAAATGTTCTTTCTTTGATTCAGAAGTTCACTATTTGGGTCATGTCATTAGCAAAGAAGGAATTGTTGTAGATCCTTCAAAAATAGTGGCAATAACTAAGTGGCCTACACCAAAGAATGTGCACGAAGTAAGAAGCTTCATGGGTCTTGCTGGTTACTATAGAAAATTTTTAAAGGATTTTTCTAAAGTAGCTGCACCAATAACTTCATTGCAGAAGAAGGATAAGAAATTCATATGGAATGATAAGTACAAAGTGGCTTTCAAAAGTTTGAAAAGCCAGTTGACTTCCGCACCTATATTAGCTGTACCAGACCCTAATGGGAGCTTTACTGTTGTAACGGATGCTTCTGGGGAAGGCCTTGGAGGTGTTTTGCTACAAAATGATCAAGTCATAGCATATGAAAGTAGAAAACTTAAATTACATGAGCTGAATTATGCTCCTCATGATTTGGAGCTTGCTGCCATTGTTCATGCACTTCAAGTCTGGAGACACTATTTACTTGGGAAACCTTTTGAGTTGAAAACTGATCACTTAGGACTGAAATATATTTTCACTCAGCCTAATCTTAATGCTAGACAGAGAAGGTGGTTAGAATTTTTATCACAATATGATTTTGATATTAGCTATATCAAGGGGAAGGAGAATAGAGTAGCTGATGCTCTAAGTCGCAGGAAGCACATTTCTGCTCTTATAACATTAAGAACTCAGTTTAAGGATGAGGTAAAAAGTGCCTCAGAATCTGATATTTACTTTCAGCAAGTAAAAGCAGCGCTTGCTGCAGAACCTAATGATGAAAGGTATAAAGGTTTTCATTTTGATAATGAAGGAATCTTGCGTTATGAAAACAGAGTATATGTACCTATGCTGAATGATTTGAGAAAGAAGTTGTTAGTTGAATTTCATAATTCACCTTTCTCTGGACACCCGGGTATCACAAAAATGCTTGCTGATCTGAAACAACAATACTTTTGGAAAGGTATGAAAAAGGATGTCATTAATTTTGTGACTCATTGTTTGGAGTGTCAACGGGTTAAGGCAGAACATATGCACCCTGCTGGACTGTTATATCCTCATAGCATACCCAGCATACAAATGGCAAGTAATAACCATGGATTTTGTATAAGGATTACCCATGTCCAAGAATAAACATGATGTTATCACGGTAGTTGTAGATAAAATGACAAAGGTAGCTCATTTCATCGCTAGAAATCTAAAGGATGATTCACCAGTGCTGGCCAAAAGATTCGTACACAAAATTTTCAGATTACATGGTGTACCAGAATTGATTATATCTGACAGGGATCCAAGAATGACGTCAAGGTTTTGGCAAACGCTTAATACAGCTCTTGGAATGAAACTAAACTTCAGTTCTGCATATCATCCGGAAACGGATGGACAAACTGAGAGGGTAAATCAAGTGTTGGAGGACATGTTGCGAATGTATTGCATGGATCAACAGTATAAATGGGAAGAGTATCTTCCATTAGTTGAATTTGCATACAACAACACTTATCACTCATCTCTTAAAATGGCACCATTTGAAGCACTTTATGGAAGAAAGTGCAGAACTCCTGTTAGCTGGGATAGTGTTGAGGATAGAGTGGTAATTGGACCAGAGATTCTCACAGAAATGGAACAGCAAGTTAAGCTGATTCGTGAACGATTAAAGGAAGCAGCGGATAGGTAGAAGAGCTATGCTGACCTTAAGTGGGTTGATCGAAGGTTTGAGCTTGGTGAGAAGGTTTTTCTTCGTGTTAAACCCAGAAAGAGTTCTATAACTTTTGGCAAGGCTGCCAAGTTGTCACCTCGATTCGTGGGACCTTTCGAAATTGTTGAAATAATCAATCCTGTAGCTTATCATTTAGCATTACCACCTGCTTTATCTCGCATGCATGATGTTTTCCATATTTCTTTTCTTAAGAAATACGTTTCAGATCTGTCACATGTTTTAAATTGGAATTCCTTGTAGGTCCAAGACCCAGGAATAATCATGGTTAAACCCACACGAGTGCTGGAAACTCACCAATTGCATTTGAGAAATCGTGAAATACAACAATGTAAGGTCCAGTGGGACCAGTTTAACGAAGAAAGTGCAACTTGGGAAAATCTGGAAGAGATGAAAATTGCTTTTCCTTCTCTTTTTCAACAGAATGAAATCTGTTGACAAAACATTTCTTTTATGAACTTATTTTTTTAAGTTTATATGAAAGCCAGATGGAGGCAAACATTATTCAGGCTGAATAAAATGTGTTGTGACATTGATTTCTGGAACTATTAAGTTGGAAAATAGTCGCATTGTTTTGTGAACCAATAAATTGGTTGACCTGAAGGTTAATCGAATATGTAATCATCGAGACGATGAATCTTTTAGGAGGGAAGCATGTAACACCCTGAACTGTTGTTACTTCCTCCTGAGCATTCAAGTGTTGATATGTGATTTCTTTTGAAAAAGGATGTGCTCCTTTGATTGTGAAGTCATGCTTGATATGGACTATATCTTCTTTGAAATTGCAGATCTTTGACTGAGTCGGAACATAATTGGACTCTTTTAATTCTTTCATTTTAAACCTGAGTTTAATCTGATCTCGGAATGAATATGGAGTTATCCATCTATAAGACCCAGCCTTGGATCAGTGGCATTGATCCAAGTAATGCTTTAAGTTTATTTGGGATGAACTAAAATTATAGACCTTTCACAGGTTGCAAGGTCTGGATGCATCGAATAAACTGTTCCGGAGTCTAAATCAGGCTGATCATGTTAAATGAATTGGTTCCCGATATCGTAATATCAGGAAGGTCTTGATCGTGGACCAGGTAATAAATTCAGATACATTTATTTCCACTAGCCTATTGGCAGTGCAGGAGTGAACCCTGTTCGTAAATGTATGTTGTAGGTCCTTTTTCTGAGCATTTGAAATGTTAGACCTAAACTGGATTTATTAAGGTTAGTAACCTAAAACTAAACTATAACCTAGGGGTTAGATTAGTGTTAATCTAACCTAGGCCTAGGCTATAAGCTAATGTTCTAAGTTAGTAACTATGTGCTATGAGGTTAGACTAAGTGTTATCTTAAATCCTAACCTAAGTTACTAACCTAACTAATGAACAAGGAAGAAAGGGGACCTATGGAAGGGTGCAAACCATGGGCGGTGGTTTCTATGGCATTAAATGGAGGGATAAGTATGAAGGACAGGTAATTTGGTAGAAGTTTTTAAAATAGTTAGCTAGAGCCGACGTGGTAGGTCGCCAAAGTTGGAAATGGTCTTCGAACTGGTTTTATCCATCGCCAACTATGGTGGTCGGTGGCAATGGAAATTGAGCGGGAAATTAGGAGTAAATGCCATTTATGAACTCGGTCTTCGAGCTCGGGTTTCACGGGAAGGCATGCAAAATGGAAAATTAGTAGTTTGTTTGGTTTTTCATGCGCTCCGGTTTTCCCTCTGCCTGATCACTGGTTCTTCGCACCAGTCTTCTTGGTGTTGCATGGCAAGTATGAGCGTAACTAGCTCTTTTCTCTGGCAAGGAAAATTTATAAGTCATGGAAATAACAAATTTTTGTTGGTGAATCTAACTTGGAAAAAGAGGAGAAGGCTCGAGCTCTTTCAGTGGTCTTCTTCGGATTTTTAAGCAAATAACCAGGCATGTTAGGCCTTAACCTTTAAAAATCTTGCTTTCTTTCAATTGATTTCATTAGAACAACTCTGTTCAGATGATTTATGGGTTTAGATGGTTTTTATGGTAGCTTTGTGTGATTTTGTTACTGTATCTTCTTTCTGGTTCGATTTTTCAATTTAACCCTTGATGGGTGTGTATTGTGTTTCGAACTGTTGCTCTATTTCGTTGTGTTTTGCATTCCGGCTTAAATTTGTGAAATGCATGCAAGAAAGTATACTAGACCTGCTCTGTGAGAGCCCATGAATTGTTCCCTTGTTGGGTTCAGGCTACAGTTGATACTTGTTGTTGATACTTGTTGTTGATGCTTGTTGTTGATACTTGTCGGAAAGGATACTGATGGACTTTTGTTTGAATGTTCAGTTTAATTGGACTTCTTTGTAAGTTCTGTCGTGGTTATTATAGGTGGTGGTTACTGAATCTTGTTGGGTTTGCTATGATACTTAGGTTATGTTGAACGGATAACTGGCTGTGTTACAGTATTTAATGCGACCCTGTAGAAGTTGTTTTTCCCTCCCTTGTGTTGCAATTACGGGATTTAACCCGTTGATGGTTTGCATTATATTTATTTATTTACAAGATGACTCTGTGGAGTCCTTGGATTGGTTCGTATATTGGACTACTGTATAAGTCATGTATGTGTATACTGGTAGCATGATTCCGTCGGAGTCCTGGAGGGGTAACTGGTAATACGACTTCTGTTATCTTGTAATGTATACCTTCGTTTAAGTAATGAATTTTGGTACAGACTCAGTTGGTGTAATTTTTACGTTTCCTATCTGTGTAAGCTTGAGCGAATAATGTTGTAGAGGCTCAATTGGATTCTTTGTTATAAAATTAGTATTTAACTTCTGTTTAAGCGGATTTTGAATATTTACCATTGTTGGCACGGTTGGAATCCTTAACTTATGTTTATCTTGTATATCGGCTTCTGTAGAAGCTTTATCATATATACTGTTGTTCGGATTCAGTTGAAATCCTTGATAGGTAACTAGGGTATCTGCCTCTATATAAGCCTGATTTTGTACACTTGTTGTTTTTGGCTCTGTTGGGTTCCTTAAGTATAGATAGATATCATGTATCTTGGCTTCTGTAAAAGTGGGTCGTGATTACCATACTTTTCAAACTCTGAATGAGTTCAGATGTGAATACAGTATGTTATGTTTCTTTCTGAATAATTCCAGTTAAATGAGGTTGTGCATGTTGCGTGGATTTTGTATGAATATCTCTGCATAGTCTTAGGGAAACATCATTTGCTTTAATGTCAAGGAGTCTCTTGTTGACTGCGATAAAAGAGAAGTTCTTTGATTTCGACCTTGGATCTAAAGCCTTACAGTGTTTAGTAGGGATTAGAATGAGCTGTAGGTTGCTGAGAGGGATTGTTGTCGTGTTTGAGCATGATTACGTCTTCTGTTGCATGTATATCTAGTCTTGAGCTTGATTGAACTAAGGAGTGCGACTGCACCTCGACAGGTGATGGCAGTGAATATCTTCTTGTTTGTCACTTCATGTGGAAGGTCATGTGGAGTCTATTTGGTAGATAGTCATCACTGTTTGGCATGAGAGCTCTTTGCATCTTTGCTAGTAAACTACAGTAGTTTGTTATATTTTAACTTTAACAAAACTGTGGTGCTTCTGGTGGCCTCGTCTGATTTATTCGCATGTGTTTAAGGTGAATTCTTTGCTCTTGGAAAGATGGTATAGTCATGAGCTATTTCGAGGGAAATATGTATGATTCATTTATTTCTCTTACTTTGTAAAGTATAGGTTGATATAATTTTTATCTAACCTTTGAAATTGTTCTAACATCTTTGAAGGAATCATGAAAGGTTATGATATTCATTTATTATGTTGAATATATTAGTCCGTCTGATGTTGTTGTCCTTGGGATTCAGATGGATAGTTGTTTAGATGCATTTGTCTTCTTGGTCACTAACGTTTTGATGAAATATTTGAAAGGTATCGAGACTATTTAGTGACTATAATATGAGCTACGCATTTATAGTCATGTTTGTATTACAAGAGCATAGTCTGAAATATGTTTACTTGTTTGGTGAAATGATCTCATTTAAACAGGTTGTTTAATGAAAACAGTTGGTGGATTGCAATTGTTTTAAGAGTTAGTGCTTATCATGCTCAGTTCATCGAACTGACCCATGTTGACAATTTTTGCAGATGGTTGCCGTAAGTGGTAAAAGCACGCAGATCTGATAGGATGTTCAGATTGTTTAATTTGGTTTTATGATGAATTTCAGCTTGATTCTCTAAATGTACTATATGAGGAAAGATGTTCTTTTTCCGTTGAAGTATTGTATCAAGTAAGCTGAAAGCATAAAATGTATTTGATTAGCCTGAAGGGAATAAAGTGAGATATTTGTTACTTATGTGTTTGTATTCTTATCTGGATAGTTTGACCTTCTTCGGATCAAATGATCTTGAGAGCTTGTTATTATTGTTTAAATTGGAGACTTTTGTGATTATCAATGTAAGCTTGCAAGAATATGTGAATGAATACTTATGATTGTTTAGCAGTTCTAGTATGTTCTATCTAAAGCTAAATTAAGATTTAGATCATTGTCTTTCTGGAAGCTAGGGTAAAAATAAACCTAAGCAAGACAGCACGCTAAACAAGTTGGATTTAATTATTAATCCCTAGTCTTGATTAAGCCAGAAAATGTTTAATTGGATTCTTAATCATTATATCTTGATACTAATAAGTAAGATATAAATTCAGTTATGAGAAGCGAGATAAACCAAAAAAAGGGTTTGGTTAGCAATCTCATGTGAAGGATGGGAGTAATTGTCCAATTTCGTTGATTTAGAATTATGTATATTCTATGAACTCCTTGATGGGACCCTCTAGTCTTAATAACTTCTCTTGTGTATTGGGTTTTTTTAAGAAAGGTCATTCTATGGTGAGGAACCCGGGGGTTGGGAAAGACTACCCTTAAAGGGAGCGTCTTATGGTATAATTTAACTCAACGTATGTAACACTTTTTAATAAGTAAATCTTTTCGAGGAGGATTTAAAGGTTGACAAAGACAAGTCAGCTCAGGGTTGTACCTCCAAGAAGATTAGGATCTCTCGAAGATACAACAATGCAGGTGACTTATGACGACACCATTTGCATTGATCGTTAAGATTTACACCTTTAACTCGAACAAGTTACTCTGGGACTGATTAGTAATGTGGTCACATTATAAGGCTTCCTAGGAGACTGGGGTATCTTGACACCTTTGGTTTAACTAGGGTTGACCCAAAGTATGTCAACGTATCCCTAGTCCTCGAGAGCACCCATATAACATTGTCACCTTACTAATCCATTTCTCGAGTGAATAACTTGGGATAGGAGGACCCAGGTAAGTCAAGTATAATACATTCTACATAACATAAGAATGGGGTGAAGGATGTATTCCAGTTGATGAGTATGCCGTTAAGGAATACGAGACATAAGCGATATGTTTCAAACCTTTGGCCAAAGTATCGCAAGTTTGTTGATTGTGTTGTCCTAAGTCACCTGGTCTAATGGATGAGATGCCGATGAATAATGGTAACAATTATTCAGATAGGTTCCTTAGACAGAGCATTCTGAATCCCAGAATAGGGAAGAGAACCGCAAGAGTGGTGTGTTAAATAAAAACGCCAACTCTTATTACTCATGAATAGATCGGTAGATTACCACGTCATGGAATGAATAGATCGGAGGTACTCCGAGTCATTAGAGCTGCATATGGTTATCTGTTATAAGAATGGTTATTTGATTTGTGAGTTCTAAATTATGTATTTAGAACCAGAAAGCATTTATAAAAAAAAAAAAAGTTTGACTTGTTCTAATGTATAAAATGCGGATGTTACATACAATCATAAGCATGCTAAAGAAGGACCAAGTTATCAGGTGGGAGGAGGTTGTCATTCAATATTTTGAAGGAATTAAGGATGCACTTAAACATACACTGTTTTAGCAGCCCCAAACTATAAGAGGCCTTTCCAAATATTTTCCTTTGCCTTTGAGTATACCATTTCTTCTTTTTACTGCAAAAGGATGAGAATGGGGGTGAGAGGCCTATTGCCTTCTTTATTAAGGCTTTATAAGTATCTGAGCTGAAGTATACAATCATGGAGAAAAAGAATTTTCCTTGGTGAAAGCAACAAAAGTTTTCAGGCCTTATATATTGATTTCAAAATTTGTTGCATATGTTCCCCACACCATGGTGAAAGACATCTTATTAGAGATGGAGATCTCAAGCAAAAGATGTAGGTGGGTGAACAAACTGTAGGAGTATGATATGGACATCCAAACCAAAAATTTGGTAAGAGGTTTGGGTCTTGCTAAGCTCATGGCTGAGAGCAACCTACAGACTATAGAAGTGAATGAAGTAGAAGAAGAAAGGGTAGATGTTCTTGGGAAATTGGTAAGTTCTGAGTGGTACAAAGATGTGATATTCTACCTCAGACACCTATGCTTCCCTAGTCACTTAAATAAAAATCAGAAAAGAGCCCTCAAGCTGGCTTCTCAAAAATATATCATCACAGACCTTGGGCTAGCTTGGAAGAACCCTAAAGGTGTCCTCTTGAAATGTATAACTGAAGATGAAGCTCCCAAGATAGTTGCTGATTTCCATGGGGGATTTTTGGAGGACACTTTGCTAGAAGAGTAACAACACATAATATTTTGAGAGATGGTTATTGGTGGCCTACTCTCTTCAAAGATGCAACCCAGCTGGTTAGAAAATGTGATAGTTGCCAACGTTTCTCTAGAATACTAAAACCGTAGGCTCCCTTCCTTTGTAGCTTGTATCAATTGAAGCTCCTTTCAAGCAATGGGGGATGGACTTCATTGGTGAGATTTTAGATCCTTCTAGTGTTGGCCATAAGTGGATCCTTGTAGCCACTGATTATTTTACAAAGTGGGTAGAGGAAATCCCCACCAAGAAAGAAACACACCAAATAGTTATGGACTTCTTGTTGAATCAAATCACATGCAGATTTGGAGTCCCAGTCAAGATTGTAGCTAATAATGCCATATTCTTTAGAACCAAACCTTTAATGGAAATGTGCAATGAATATGGAATCAATCTGACTTATTCTTTAAACTATAACCCCCAAGGGAATGGACAATTTGAGTCCAGATTAAGAATTTTTGAAGATCATTACAAAAACCTTGGAGCAAAATAAGAAGAAATGGGGTGAATAATTGAAATTTGTAGTTTGGGCTGATAGGATAACTCCTAAAAGAGCTACTGGTAAAAGCCCATTTGAATTGGTGTATGGAACTTAGGCTTTGCTACCCTTTCACATGTAATTATCTTCATTTCAGTTTTCCCAACAGTTGGAAGATCAAGAACTTGGCCCATATGAATCAAGGATCAATCAGATTATTGAGCTTGATGAGGAGAGAAGAGCATCCCATCAAAGGCATGTTAGATTTAGGGAAAAATTGAAGAGATTGTTTGACAAGAAGGTCACTCCTAGAGCCTTCAGTGTTGGAGATTTGGTTTTGTTGTGGGATAGTAGGCATGAAGACAAGGGAAAGCATGGAAAATTTGATGCATTATGGATGGGCCCTTATTCCATTGATATCAGAATTAGTGAACATACCTTCTTTCTCAAGGACTTAGATGGGGAATTGTTAGAGCTTCCTGTTAATGGAAGACATTTGAAGCATTTCTTGGATTAATCCCCAAATCTAAGGTATGCACCAATTGTACAGTTGTATAGTCTTTGTTTTTTGCTTTGTTTTTACTATTTTGTTGGTGTGTGGTTTGCCCTTGTTCTTGGTTGTCATTATGGTCAGTTTCTCAGCTCTTTTTTAAGGATGGCTCTAGTTTTTGACTACCTTGCATATTGACTCCTTTGCCCAATGGATATTTTGGCACTTGGTCTACGTTTTTCCTTGTGGCACTCACTTAGGAGTGCCCATCCCCAAGCAAGAGCTGATGTTGGTGCAATTTTTGAGCTTGCACCATGTTGCCCTAATTTTCCAAATCTGTATGTGCTCAAAAACATTTTACCCTTTTAATTGATGGTCTTAAATTCTACCCCTCTAATTGAATGCTTTAAAAATTCTCAAAAACTTGTTGTTTTTCCCTAATTTGAAATAATAATCCAAGTTTTGCCCTTTTTTGTGCCCTAGTTTTTCCAATTTTACGAGCTATGTCATTTTTCCCTTTACCAGATCATGGAAAAATTGAAATTGATCAAATCATACTTGTGTACAATTGAAAATCCTATCCCAAGGTTGAAAATGTTCGAAAATCATGCTTCAGTTGATTCAGAATCAAAAAATCTACCATCCTTGGTGAAAAAATTGAATTCTAGGGCATCCCTGGAATTTTTTACGTTTTGATGGTCAGACGGTGTCATTTTCCCATAAAATTCATCCTTAAAAGGTATTGGAAATGTGGCGGGTTTTCATTGGCTGAGGAAAAGTAGGGAAGTGTTGTAACTTTTCATTTTTCACCTTTTTGACAATGGGGCATTTTCGGGCCCAGGGACCCATTTTTTCTAATTTTGCCTACATGGCATGTTCTGATTAGCAGGGGGATGGTGGGTGGTCAGATTCCCTTAAGGTTTTTAGATCTTAGTTTGCAAAAATGTTAAAGTCACAAAATGGTCGAAGCCTCGCAGCCAATCAAGAGTGGACACATGTCCTAAAAGACCAAAAAGGGAGGAGTAGGCTGATGGGGGACTTAGAGTTTTTTAGCTCTATTTTTCTAAAGTTTAAAAATTATATTTTCCCTCACTCCAATCAGAGAAGGAAACATGGCATCAATTTTGAGCGGGTCGGTGGGCCGGCGGAGGCAAAAGGAAATTTTTCCCTTTTGCGAAAAGAAGGCTTAAAATTAAAATTTTGGAGTGTGGCCCCGTGGCCAATCACGGTGGACACGTGTCCAATAGGGTCAGAGGGAAGTGTGGGCTGATAGAGGGAAATGGGGATTTTTTCTCCTTTTTCGTAAAAGGAGTTAAGGTAAAAATTTAAGTGCTAGCCTGCTACTGAATCATCGAGTTACATGTGGCGGTGGAGAAATCGGAGGCATGGGCCGGTAGAAGGAAAATTGAAAATTTTCCCTTAGCAAAAAAGGGAGTTAAAATGAAAATTGGGCCCATTGATTTTAGTGATAGAGGAAGTGACACATGGCGAGGGAGAAATCAGGTTTTCAGGCCCGCGGGGTAAAAAGTGAAAAATTTCCCAATTTCCAAAAAGGTCAAAATGCGTAGAATTGAAGCACAATCCCAATGGGACCCACCATGTGCCACATGTTAGCTCCAAAATTCAAAGGAAAAGGGGTGGGGGAAAAATTCAAATTTTTCCATTTTTTCAAAAGGGTTGAAAAGTAAAAAAATAAGCCCGAATTTGTTTCTAATCATTTTTACCACGTGTCCGGCCTTATAAAAAAAAATAAAAAAGGTAAAATTTTCCCAATTTCCAAAAAAGGTTAAAATGCATAGAATTGAAGCACAATCCCAATGGGACCCATCATGTGCCACATGTTAGCTCCAAAATTCAAAGGTGAAGGGGTGGGGGAAAAATTCAAATTTTTCCATTTTTTCAAAAGGGTTGAAAAGTAAAAAAATAAGCCCGAATTTGTTTCTAATCATTTTTTACCACATGTCTGGCCTTATCCAAAAAATAAAAAAGGTAACTCAAGCTTATTTCTAAGTCCGCATCTTCCACGTGGAAGGCTAGGATTAAAATATGGATAAGATCGATGGTTTCTGTGCATCCATTTGTTTTGACCACTATGGGAGCTCCAGAAGCTTGGAATAATTATTTTTGCATCAAAATTCATCAAATTTATAGTGATTTTGTGTCGTCTTGGCCTTCCAAGATCATTGGCATCACTTTCATGGCTTAATTCTTTGATCTGAGGTGGTTTTGAAATAAATTTTGCCCTAATCCGTCCAAAATGTGAAATGACAAAATCAAAAGTTGCAGAGGTAATTTGAAAAGGTAAAAAGGTGAAAATGATGAGTAAAAGGTGTTTGCATGCCTCAATGATGAAAAACATGCCTCCATGATGGATAATGATCCAAATATTTGTAATGATTTAATCTTTTTGGGCACACCTGACAACATGAATGTTTTTCTATTTGATGTCATTTTCATTGAATCATGAGGATTGTTTTGTAACAAACTTGATCCCATGGCATATTCTTTGCTTGGGAAAGAAGGATCAAATGTGGCAAGAGATATATAATGCATGTTTTGAGACATGCAGAGGGGTCGGGAAAGAAGTTGAAAATCATGAGAAAATTCTGAGAGAAGGCTCACTTTTCTGAGAAACCCACCAAAGAACCAAAATAATTTCTTATGTGTTGGATCTTCATGTATGTGAGTTGGTTACAAGTGTATAGCCATCACTGACTCTAAGATTATTCATGAATCTCTCCCTTGCCAATGAATCTAGCAAGATTTTGAGTTAATCTATGTTTTCTGGGCAATATGATGTCATTATCATTTTTAAGTGCCTGCAAATAGTTTTCATTGTTCTTGTTGCAATATTGTATTGAAAGTATTAAAAATCACACAAAATCTCCATTTCTTGCTGATATTTTAGTGGCATTTGCAATCTCATGTTCGAGAAGAGCCTTCATCTGATAAGAGATAAATAAATTTAAAATCACTTTACCTTCCTTGACTACAGAGATTGCTTGTAAGCCTTTGGGGGTACCTTAGGCATGGTTTGTTCAAGGATTTTTGTGAATAATTGAGTTCTTTACTTAAATATTTTGTGGTGAATCTCAAAGATTGTGTGAAGAGTGCAACTTGGGCTTCCATTTATGCCTCTTCTGGTTGAAAGAATATCCTAATTATTTGAAGCATTTTATTTGATAGTTGTTCAAGTATTGTAGAGGTTGTCAAAGATTTGATATATCCCAGTTTGTCTTATCAACACCCCACCAAAAAATCATTCTAAACAACCCATCCTACCCATATTACCCCTGCATCTACATTGTGTGTCAACAAAATAATACAATCCATTTACAAAATGCACAAATAAAATCAGGATTATACAATGTCTTCAGTAACCCTTGCCTTGCATTGAAAATATCTCCATGATTTGGGAGTGACAACTTGTGAAAGTCATATTTGGAGTGTTGATCATATTTTCCTTGAGGCCTTTTCATACTATTTACATAAATTGAGGGATATCTTCATCTCCTTCACCATTTGGGGTTACAATATAGGTTCTCTTACCTTGGTTGAAAAGGCACAACCTAAAATAGTGAGGGTCAGATTAAATCCTTTCAAAGTGCTATCCATATATCCACAAATCTAAGTTCCAGTTAGATCACATCCCCAGCTACAAAACGACACACATCATGATCTATCTAACTTCAAGCTTCATGCCATATCTTTGATGTTGCTCAAACTAAAAAGGAGAACAAATTTGGGTACCAGTAGTGCAAATGCACTAAAATAATCTTTCAAATGCCTACCAAAGCACTTATAATCTTACTAAACTTTATAGATCAGACCTTCATTTTCTTGAATCTATCAACCACAAATGAAAATGAAGTGCACTCTACTGCTGAAAACTAATAAAATTACTGACAGAGTTTGAAACCTTTGCATACACCTTGCAAATCTGAGTATAGAATGATGTTTTACTAATATATTTACTGACAGAACTTGTAAGAGACATTACTAGGGTTTGATATGCATTCAAATATTTCAAATATGTACGCACATGGATAAGATTGAACTAAGAATGTCCCCAGGAAATGACACCACTAGTGTTATTACCCAAATTTGTTCTCCTTTTCAATCTGAAAGAAAGCATCAAAGATATGACATGAAACTTGAATACAAATGGATCATGGTGTGTGTCATTTTGAAGTTGGGGATATGATCTAACCGGCACTCAAATTTGTGGAGACATGGATAGCACTCAAATAGGACTTGATCTTGTCCTAAGCTGTTTTAGGTTGTGCATTTCAACCAAGGTAAGAGAACCTATTTTGTAACCCTCAAATGGTGAAGGAGATGAAGATATCCCTCAATTTGTGCAAATAGTATGAAAAGGGCCTTGGGAAAATATGATCAACACTCCAAATATGACTTTCACAAGTTGTCACTTACTGATTATAGAGATACTTTCAATGCAAGGCAAGGGTTACTAAAGACATTTTGAAATCGATATGTTTCGCATACTTTAGCAAATGGATTTTGATATTCTATGGGTATACAGGTCAAAATAGGTTTAAAATAGGGTAGGATTAGTTGTTTTTAATGATTTTGGGTGGTAGTTTAGACAAGACAAACCAAGGTCCGAGACTCTTTGAGGATTTCAAAAAATATGGAGAAATTTAATAAAGTAGAAAGTATCAAAATGGTTAATCATCCCTTCAACCAAGATATGTGCATCAAATGGAGGCCCAAATTTACACTTTTCCATACAATATTTTATCATCTATCACAAAATCTTGAGTTAGAATGAACCAATGAAGTAATTAGCAATCACTATTTAATCATGACCTAAGGTGCACCCAAAGGTTTACAAACAATCTCTAAAGTCAAGGAAGGTAATGTTATTTTAAATTTGTTTATCTCTTTATCGATGAAAGATCTTACGAATGTGAGATTGCAAATGCCACTAAACTATCACAAGAAATGAGACCATGTATAATCAAGAGATATTTTAAACACAAGACTTTAACAAGAAATAAGAAACACAAATTTGAAATACATTCGAAATGTAAGCATTCATGGATTTTTCCCAAAGACAACACATAATAACTCAAAAATGATTAGATTTATCAGTAGGGGAATGTTTAAAAAAAAATCTTAGAGCTTATTAATGGCTATACATGTGCAACCGACTTAACATGATTTGAAATCTGATACGAGAGAGAATTACATGATTTTCCCAAGTGGTCACTCGAGAATGGGCTTCTTACCAGATTTTCTGTGAAATTTTTAGTTTTCCAAGATTTTTAAACTCTTCCAACCCTTTGATTGAAAAATTCATGAAATATATAGCTTTCAATCTCCTTTGAGCCTTCTTTCCCAAGAAAATAATATGCTAAAGGATCAAATTTGTTACAAAAATTCCTCATGATTCGCAGACAGGACGTTTAAAGAACATGTCCAAAAAGTTACCAGATTGTCTTAAAAAGAGATGAATCATTGCAAATTTTTCATCATTATCCATTGTGGAGGCATGTTTTTCATCTTCAATTCATGTAGACCCGCTTCCTTTCATTATTTCATCCTTATCCCTCCAAAATTTGGCTTTTGCAACTTTTAGATCCGATATTTCACGGTTTTTAACATGTTAGGGAAAAAATTCATTTCAAAAACATCTTTGATCTTCAAATTGATCATCAAAACCGATTGCATTGGTCCTTGTAGGAAAAAATGACACAAATTTGTTAAAATTCGATGAAAATTGATACAAAAAATGCATCTCCAAACTTCCTAGAGCTCAAATGGCAACCAAACTGAAAAATGCACAGTTACCATTGATCTTCCTTTATCCTTTAATCTGAGCCCCCAACGTGTCACAATGTGATTGGAAATAGGATTGGGATCACCTTTTGACATTTTAACACTTTTGGAAAAATGTTAAAATTTGACATTTTTCTCCACCCTCTCGCCCTTTGAAAATGGGCCTGACACGTGTCCCAAAGTGGGCCCCATTGGAAACACAGACCGATTCTACACATTTCCACCTTTTTTGGAAAAAGGAATTTTTTCCAAATTATCCCCACAGACCCACACCTCTAATTCTATCCTTGACATGTGGTATAATATGACTGGATATGGAGTCACGGCTCAATTTTACACATTTTACATCTTTTTGGACAAAGGAAAAATTTTCAATTTTCCTTTGCTGCTCCACCCTCCCGTAAGACACGTGTCCTCATATGATTGGTTGAGGGGCAACACTTCTCATTTCATATTTTAATCATATTCCGTGAAGGAAATTTTTAACATTTCCTCCGCCATCCCGCACCTCGCCATTGACTCCTTAGATGAATCTTGACTTTTTACCTTCGGGCTCGTGGGTCCATTCAACGATTTTACCCTTTTGATAACTAGAGGATAAAAATACAACTTGCCTCCGAAGGCCCACCTCCCTACCCTGTGCTCTGATGCTGACACATGTCTTCATCCCATTGGCTATGAGTTTGTGGTCCAATTTTATACTTTAACTCTTTTTCACCAAAGGCTGAAAAGTATCAAACTCCTTCGCCTTTCCATCTCCCCTGCATGCCACATTTCCTCCTCTAATTGGATGTGGACCTTAGGGGATTTTCTTTGTTTCCACACATTTTCCAAAGTTCCCTAAGGCACAAAACAACCCGCCCATCCACCTTCACTCTACCTGCGACATGTGTACCTCCTCTAGGGCCTATGGAGCTGCGGGGGCAACTTGCACATTTTTCCAAAAACACAAAAATGTTAAGTTTTTAGAAATGACCTATCGATCTTTGTCCAATTAAAATAGGCCACCTTTTCAATGAATGCTGAAGAAGAAATTGATGGGAAAATGATACCCGCTGATCACAAAACACGAAAATGCCGGGGATGCCCTAGAATTCAATTTTTTCGCTAAGGATGAAAAAATTCTCAAAATTGAACCAACTAAAACTTGTTTTAAAGGCATTTTTATCATGGAAATGGATTTTTAATGGCATACAAGTGCAAATCAATCAATTTTAAACTTCCATAATTGGGCAAAAAGAAAAAATGGTAGATCCCGCACATTTTGGAAAAATTAGGGTATAAAATAGGGCACACATGTAGATTTCTTTCAAATTGGGGAAAAACAACAAGTTTGTGAGAATTTCAAGGCATTCGAATGGGGGAAAAGTTCTGGACCACCAATTTAAGAGAAAAGACATTCCAGAGCATGCAAATCAAAGAAAATTTTAGGTCGAATGGTGTAAGCTCAAAAATGGCACCAACATCAGCTCCTACTCGGGGATGGGCACTCCCAACGAGTGCCACAAGAACAAAAGAAGTAGACCAAGTTCCAAAAACAACCATTGGGAAATGGAGTCAAAATTTAGGGTAGAAAAACCAGACCTAATCGACAAAAAATGGCTTCCAAAAATAGGGCAAACCACAAACCGACAAAAACAGTAAAAATAGAGCCAAAAAATAAAGATTATACACTATACAAGTGGTGAATACCTCAAATTTGGGGATTCATCCAAGAAATGCTTCAGATGCCTTCCATTAATAGGTAATTTAAGCAATTCCCCATCTAAGTCCTTGAGAAAAAGGTATTTTCACCAATTCTGATATGAATGGAGTAAGGGCCCATCCACAATGCATCAAATTTACCATGTTTTCCCTTATCTTCATGCCTGCTATCCCACAACAAAACCAGATCTCCAACATTGAAGGCCCTAGGAGTGACCTTATTGTCAAACAACCTCTTTAACTTCTCTCTAAATATGACATGCCTTTGGTGGGATGCTCTTCTTTCTTCATCTAGCTCTACAATCTGATTAATCCTTGCTTCATATGGACTAACCTCTTGATCTTCAAGTTGTTGAATAAACTGAAATGAAGATAATTTTAGATGAAGGGGAAGCAAAGATTGAGTTCCATACACTAACTCAAATGGGCTCTTACCAGTAGCTCTTTTGGTAGTAACTCTATCAGCCAAAACTATAAATTTCAGTTGTTTACCCCATTTTCTCTTGTTCAACTCCAAGGTTCTCCTAATGATATTCAACAAGTTCTTATTGCTGGACTCAGCTTGTTCATTCCCTTGAGGCTTATAGTTTGAAGCATAAGTTAGATTGGATCCATAATCCTTGCACATTACCATCAAGGGCTTATCTCTAAAAAACATGGCATTATCAACAACAATCTTGACTGGGACACCAAATCTGCATATGATATGATTCAACAAGAATTCCATAACAACTTGGGGTGTTGCTTTCTTGGTGGGGATTTTTCTACCCACTTGGTGAAGAAATATATGGCTACAAGGATCCACTTATGTCATGCACTATAAGGGTCTGAAATATCACCAATGAAGTTTATTTTCCAATGTTTGAAAGAAGATTCAATTGATACAGGCTGCAAAGGAAGGGAGCCTGAAGCTTTCATTCTTCCAGTGAATTGCTAGAAGCTTTCACACTTTCTAACCAATAGGGTTGCATCTTTGAAGAGAGTGGGCCAAAATAACCAGCTCTCAACATTTTGTGTGTTGTAACCCTTATAGCAAAGTGTCCTCCACAAACTCCCCGTGGAAATCAAGTAACTATTTTGGGAGCTTCATCTTGATTATATATTTCAAGAGGACACCATCGGGTGGTTCTTCCAAGCCAGCTCAAAGTCAGTGATGATGTATTTTTGAGAAGCCAACTTGAGGGATATATTCTGATTTTTATTTAAATGATTAGGGCAGCATAGGTGTCTGGGGTAAAATATTACATCCTCATACCACTCAGAACTTACCAACTTCTCAAGAACATCTACCCTTTCTTCCTCTACTTCATTCACTTCCATGTTTCGAAAGTTGCTCTCAACCATAAGCTTAGCAAGACCCAAACCTCTCACCAACTTTGTGGTTTGGATATCCATGTCATATTCTTGGAGTTTGTTCACCCATCTACATATTTTTCTTAAGATCTCCATCTCTAATAAGATGTCTTTTACCATGGTGTGGGGAACATAAGAAACAACTTTTAAACTTATAAGGCCGAAAACCTTTTTACTTTCACCAAGGTAAATGCTTGTTTTTCCATGATTATGTACTTTAACTCAGTAGCTTGTAAAGCCTTGTTAAATAAGGAAATAGGCCTATCAACCCCATCTTCATCCTTTTGCAACAAAACAAATGCAATGGTATTTTAGAAGAATTTCAAAATGCTTCTTGTAATTCAGAGCTACTAAGATAGGTGCATGTTTCAATGCTTCTTTGATTCCTTCAAAATCCTTAATAGGAGCCTCCTCCCATTTGATAACTTGGTCTTTCTTTAACATGCATGTAATAGGAAGAGTAAATTCAACAAAATTAGATAAAAACCTTCTAATGAAATTGATTTGTGTAAAGAAGGATTGGATGCCCTTCTTTGTTATTAGAATTGGAACCTTGCTGATTCCTTCTACCATCTTAGGGTCAATCATGACACTAGCCTTTGAAACAATATGACTAAGAAGCTTGGCCTTTTGTACCCCAAAATGACACTTCTTTGGATTGAGAGAAATGCCATAGTCTCTACATCTGATCAACATTCTTTCCAAGTGCTACAAGTGATCTGTTCCACTCCTTGAAAACACAATCACATCATCCTCATAAATTGCACTAAATTCATTTATGTAACCAAAAAAATCATCATCCATTGCTCTTTGGAAAGTAGCTCCAACATTCATAAGATCAAAAGGCATTCTTACATAGACATATGTTCCCCAAGGACTGTAAAGGTAGTTTTAAGTCTTTCTAACTCCTTAACAACAACTTGATTATATCTAGAGAAACCATCCAAGGTGGACAAAAATTCAGATCCATTCACTAACTATAGCATGTTTTCCATGTTTGGAAAAGGATAATTGTCTTTCAATGAAGATCAATTTATATTTTTGAAGTCTACACAAAGTTTGATATATCCATTTTTCTTTTTCCGGCACAAGGTTTGCAACCCGAGATGAGTACCTTATGGGTTGAATGATCCCTCCCTCTTTAATTTTCTTCAATTCATCTTGCATCTTCATGGAGAGGAGTGGATTAATTGACCTCTTCTTTGTCTGAAGGTCTTTGAATTTATTTCAAGAGGAATCTCATGCTGAAAAAAGTCCTCTCGTATTCTTTCAGCTCACGAATAAGACCAAGCCAAATAGTCCCGATATTTCTTCAATAGTTGAACATATGACTATTTTTCTTCTTTGTTTAGATTGCTGCCCAAACAAAAAAATTGGTTTATCATTAGTGCCCAAGTTATGATCTTCCACATCCCTTGAGGAAAACATGTTTCTATTGATGATGTAATCAACATTGTCAAAATTTTACTCAAGTGCAACAAGACCTCTAGGAATGATGTTAGTTTTCAATTGGAGAATATCCTTTCCAAAAATTCTTTCTTCCTTCAGTCACACATACCATTGGTTCCCAATGAATATTCTAATATGAAAAATCACCTTTATTTTGTAAGAACCTTTACACTTGAGCATCAAAATTAAACACTTACCAATGCTTGATGTTGTCGGGGACATTTGGCATAGTTAACACTTCAATATTATACTCACAAAAAGGTGAAATGGTGTAGTTTCCAAATCTTGACCCCAAAACTGCCAAATTTTCAAAAGAAGCATTGAAACTCCTATCATGATGCACAATGTTGAAGGAATCAAACATCCAATTAGATCCCAAAATGCATTTTTGTACTATTTCATTAGTTGATTTTTGTAGCATACAATTTTCTTATTTGTTAGAAAACTAGCTCTCAATCTCCTTTTTCAATGATGTCCCCGACACCATACTTCCATGTAATTCTTAGACCCAATAAAAGGCTTCATACTTAGCAATGTTATTAGTACATTCAAAATTAAGCTTGAAGGAAAAAACAAACTCTTCTAAGATAGGAGAAATCAGAATTATACCAAACACCATTTCCAAATTTGGAGCAAGCTCCATCAAATAGCAAGGTCCAAGGGGAACCTACTTGTTCAAGGCACTTTGACTGATCCATCTTGTGTGGTTATAGGTGAAGGTGGAACATGGTCCTCGTCAAGAAGGTCATCATCATCGAAATTTTTTTCAGGAGGAAAAATTTGGAGAAGAACAATTTTTAGAGCCTTATAATTTTCTACATCATGTTCTAGCACACGATGATAGGCACAAATCTTGGTTTCATCAAACCCTTTTGGTTTGGGTTTGATAGGATCATAAGGTTGAAGCGGTGGTAATGTGATGACGGAAGTATCTAAGAGGTTGGTTAGAATGTTGGCGTAGGATCCTTCTAACAGATCACAATAGGAAGTGAGTATGGGTTTGGGTAAATGTGTGGATGTTCATGAGGGAAGAGGCATTCTAAGAGGAGGAATGGGTTGGGCCATTTGTTTGGTAAGTACTACTACCTTAGGTTTTGATGGCATCTTCTTGGGTAAAGGTCTGGTAGAAGAGCTAGTGATGGAAGGTTTTTTTGGTTTAACTACCTTATTAGAGGGTAGTGGGTTCTTGTATTTGTGTTGCATTTTCTTGGTTAAAGGAGAGGTGGGAGTACACAATGAAAAATGGAAAGTAGATGGTGGAAGAGGACAGGTTACCCATGGGGACAATAGAGTTATGGTGGAAGTGGTTGGTAGAGGCTAGGTGGACGGTATGGGTTGAAGTCATATAGGAAAAGTTGGAGTTATAGTAACTGGTGGAGGTATAGGTGGTAAGAAATGTGAGGGCAAGAGTATGGGTGTTTTTCATGTAGGTAAATGAGGTGTAACAAAGGCTTGTGATGAAGCAGTAGGTTGCTTAGATTTTGATTGGCCTTGGGTAGGAGTCATGTCTAGTTAGGGTCGATGGATGAGGCCCTAGGATGGACGGCAAGGGTGAAGGTGAAAAAGGTGTGGTAGGTGAGAGTAGTGTATGTGGCTTAGAAGGTTAGGTCTTCCTTTTAGGTGGAGGAATAAATTTGGTGCAGATTTGGGAAGACGTTGCTAAATTTTATTTAACAAATGGATAGGTAAGGCTTGATGTCGGCATGACACCCAAAGTAGTGATGGGTCTAGATACAGATGAAGATATAGGTGTGGGTAGGTTCTTAGGTATTGGAATGCTTTTATTTATGGGTAAAGGTTTAGATGTAGGTAGATGGGATGAGGAAGAAGATGTTTCAATAGGCATGGTCAGGGTTAATCTAGTTGCTTGAATTACCTTTGGGTAGATTGTTGAGGTATCTTCAGGAAACATTTACATTTGAGTCAAAAAGGGGAGCCGAAGACATCCCAGAGCATGGAATTATCAACATCATCCAAGCAATCGATCAACCATCAAAAAGGGACTGTTGTAGGAGAAGATGGAGTTTGTTTGGTGGAAATCCCCATAAAATATGTCTTCGAGACAAGGAATTGGCTTGCCTCAGACTCTGTAGGTAAAAGAGTTGAGATCATGTCAATGGGGTCCTGGGATGCTAAGGGATAATTTCACCTAATAGGTAGTGGTATGTCTAAATAATTTCCCATGGGTAGGAGATATGGTAGGTGTGGTGAGGTATATTTCTCCCTTGGTGGAGGAGAAGGTGATGTCAATTCTCCTATGGATGGGAGAGTTAATATTGTTGACTATTCGGTAGGTTGTGAGGTAGACAATGAAATGGCATTAGCATAAAGTGTGGATTCCTCCATGAGAGAAGGGGGAGATGAAGGGGACTCCTCTGCGGGTGAAAGAGTAGAAGAGGTATGCTCCTTTGTGGGTAGAGGAGCTTGTGCCACAATTTCTTCAATAAACAAAATAGGTGGACTTTGAGGAATGGCGGTGACGATATTAAAAATTGTGTGGACTTCACGAAATTGTTTTCGCTGAATGAAGGTTCACTACTTTTTTAGATGATGGTTTATGGTTAGGGAATGACTTCTTAAAGATGTGAAAATTTTGATTTTTCGGTGTGTTCAGGTTGTCCATGATGAGGTCTCCATTATCTATCATCTCTTGGAAAATGTTCTTAAAAGTGATGTAATTACCATCGCTATGACATTTGACACGATGATAATTATAGTAGTCATGTTCCTTATACCATGCAGGCATAGGATGAGTGGTATCAAAACTAGTATGAGGTTTTATGGGAGGAAGTTTAATGGCTCCAACTTTAAGAATATTTTCCAAGACTGAAGAATAGGGCTCTCCAATTGAAGTTTACTTCCGCCGCTCCCACCGGATCTAAAATTTCTAGATAGGGGAAGTATTGGAAGAAGGTTGGGCTTGATTAGAGGGATGGGATGGACCCACTTTAAGAACTACTTTTTGTTAATTCCTTTGGCTTTTGAATAATTACTTTAGGGTTTTGAATATGAATAAGAATCATTGGGTTTGAATGGGGCGCTCTTGTGTTGTAATTGGATTTTCTTTTCTTCAATGGCATGAATTTCCAGATTTCATGCCATGGTGAAATCTTTGTTGAAGGTTTAGAAGGTTTGTACCTGTAGATTCGATGAGATGTGTTTGGCACAAGCTCTAGTGAACAACTCAATAAGTTCAGTTTGAGGTAACTAGAACGTTAATTGGTTGATAAGAATCCTCCAAATGATCAAAATTTTGTAATAGATTCATCTTCATATTGTCGTGTCGAATACAGGTCGATCATGGTGACCTTCTTGACTACATTGATCAAGAAGTGGTATAGGAATGCTTGAGCCACTTGGTTGAAGGAGTAGATGGAATTTCTAGATAAAATTTTTGTTCCAATCTAAGGTGGGTCTTGTTAAGGACATGGTAAATGTGTGTTAGAGAAAATCATCATCATGGGAAATTATGTAGCACCCATACTTGAATGACTACAAGTGTTGTTGTGGGTCTTATTTACTATTGAAATAGTTGAGCTTGGGAATTTCCCAATGCATGGGGTATGGGCAAATAGGAATGGATGGATGAATAAGATCATTACATATTTCTTCATAGGTCAAGGAGTTACGAGAGTCGTAAAATGATGATTTAATGTATTCATCTTTTCAATCATCATCCTAATGAGGTCATTGGTGGGTTGTGAGGATTGGGTGCCTCCTACAATAAAGGGAGGTTGATGATGGGTATATGATGTGGATGGCATCCCAAAGTACATGGAGGTTCGAATATTAAAACTATGAAGGGGGATAGATACGAGCGGAATGTACCCTGAATAAGTGATAGAAGAGATTTGGGGTTGTTGGTGATGTGTGTAAATAGGTGGGGTGGTTGCAATGACTCTCATGGTAATGGGTGGTAGATACTAAGGGATGGAAAGAACCATATTTTGGAAAGGGGTGTGGGTTTCCGACACTAGAGGTGGTTGTGACACAATTGGTATATATGAGGAAAGGGGGTAGATGGGGCTATGCTCAAGGCATTCGGTGAAGGAACGGTTGACACCATGGGTGCAATAGATGTCATTGGGGCAGTAGTTATGGTAGAGGTGGAACCTAATTGAGAGACCACAGGGGTAATGTAGATGAGGGAAGTGTCGAGATAGTGGTAGATGACATGGAAGTGGTTGTGAGGGTAGGAGGGATAGATACAAGCATGTTGTATATTAACTATCCTAAGGAGTCCCGGGTAGATGAGTGGGTGAGATAGTATTGTAGGGCCATGAGATTGTTACCGGTAGTAATGGGAATAAGCTAAGTTAGATCCATAGGTGATAGGATGGATGGCGGTGATGGACTAGGCAAGAGTGGCTGATGGCTAACATGAAATACAAGGGAATTAGTTTGGCTACGAGTCAAAACCATGTGAATTAGTGTTGACCTGGTAAGACGTATTTTGTAAATGACACATAAAATAATAGAATCAGAGAAGGATGAAGTCTGAGGGGAAAATCTGGTCAGTGTTTTGATTAAAAATCAAACACAGAAACCGACGATGGTTAGTATGACCAATGATGGTTACTGAGGGAACCGATGAAATTTATGATAAGATAATCTGGTCATCTGTGGAAAATACCAATTTCAGAAAATGAAATAGAATTGATGAATGTGTAATGGGGAAACTGTATCTATCATATCAGAATGTTTTGGATATAATGGTGTCCTGAGGACCAAAAATAGAAAAGAATAGGTGATGAAGGCTATTTCAGGTAAAATAACCAAAAGATCTAGAAGTCAACACCGAGTTAGGTAAACCAATGACAGTTAGATGTAAAGCGATGATGGTCACTTTGGATTGATGTCAAGTTCATTATGAAATTAGAAGAAATGAAGAAAAAATGAATTTTGGTGAATTAAACTAGATGAAGGATCAATCCAAAAATCTAAGAATGATAAGATGAGGTCCTGACACACTCGAAACAACCATAATACTCCAACTATGATAGGGAATGTGAAAGGAAGAAGAAAATGAAGAATCGTAACTCACATCTCAAAACACAAGTCAAGAACAAAGAAAGGAAAAAACACGTAATCCTAAAAGTGAATTTATGTTTTTAGCTTAAGATATTAAGACTAACTTGTAAATTTAGAACAATTTTTTTGTTGGGAAGGTGTCCTATAAAGAAGGAAATGTAAAGTTGATGTTTCAGGTTATGTTATGGTGAGGGCGGTCCTTTCTCTGAGGTGATGACTGGAAAGAGATAACTATTTGGGTGCCCTCTGTCAATCCTTTGATCGTGTGATTGTTGATAGATTATTTAGGGTGGGATGTTGTTTAAGAATATGTGTAAATTCAAATTTGTGTAGTTTGGCAAAGAGAGAGAAGATAGAAATTTGCTTTCTATGGTTTAATTGTGTCAACCATCATTTGGGCATGACTTCCAACATATATGTTGCCCTCATTTTTAAATATGAGCAAATAATGCAGCATACAAGGATGAAATACAACAACTTTTACAACCCAAATCAAAAATTATATTCGATAAAGAAAATGATGAATAGGTCAAGAACATGCTCTTTCACTACTATGAAAATGCAAGAAGGAAGAATTGGTTCATTTCATGGTTCATTTTAAGAAGACCCTCTCGAAAAATTAATTTTGAATCATTGGTAAATCTCATAAATAGACTTTCGAATCTTTGGTCGATTTCTAAAAAAATGTTTTGTGGCAAAGGTGATTTCATAGAGCATCGTTTCCTCCGATTTCACAATTTTGGTCGGAGTAGGTTGGATGGACGGGTTAGATGGGTGAGATGGATGGATGGGTTGGAAAGAGTGTAGTCATTTTTACCCCTATCACAAAAGAAAGGAACCCCATGCATGTCGTCATATCACCCAGTGGATGTTGGGTGCTCACCCAAGGCATGCGTGGGTGTCGAGTCTCTCTTTTATGTGAGTTTAATGGGAAACATCATCTATGATTTACGTTTAAGATATTTAAAAGGAGTTAAGACATACAAGAACCATAGAGCTCAGAATGACCTCTAGATCCTTGCAGTCATTTCAGACAGAAAGTACTTAATAGGTGATATAACTTGTACCAAAATAGAAAGAAGTTATACAAGCATCCATACTTAGCATAAACATAAATGAAAGAGAACCTATGAGAAAGATGTATGCATCAGAATCATCAATATTCATATTCATATAACTGGTAACCTCATTACATCCATGGAGCCATTATAGAATGTCATAGAGAAGTAGACCGTAGTCATGCATTACAACTAGAATAATGTAGCTAGGCTATCAAAAAGAAACATTAAAATCCCCATACCCAATATACATCATTTCCAAAATACCATTACCCACTAACAGAGAGTTATTTCAAGTATTTTTGTAGAGCTATACCCTCTTTTGGTTCCTCTCTATTTACTCTGTAGGCACTTGTATTTATAACCTTTCGGGACTGCCAACTCATCCTCCAACGCCCTCAGATCTGATGCCAAGTTTCTAAATGTATTCCTCCATGCGAGCATGCTCCTCCGAGCCCGAGCTTTCCACTTTTCACCATGACGTGCTTCTAGAAGCTTCTACCACATGCATACTCCTTCACAGGCCAACTCGTCACCAGTGACACCTTATCCACTTAGCATGCACAAATCGGGTCATGCTTTCATGTGTTCTACCCTAAATGCCCACTTTGGCTAAGTTCCAAACCCTTGGTTTTTCTCGCATGCGCTACACACGCCATGGGATTCCTTAAATCCTTCACTTAAACTCTTCCCTATGTAATTTGTCCTTGCATGTCATTCTTTAACTTGGGCCTTGTGCACCTACATGCCTTTTGTACTTAGCCATTATTCTATGGGCCCAACATCACCCCACACTATGCATGTTCTCTTTCCATGGGAACACTTCTCTAGTGAAAGAAAGAATACAATAGGCTTACAACTTGGAAAAAAAATAAGGGTATGGAAGAATGGGGAAATAAGAAAGAATGGGTGAGTGAAGGAATCACCGCAACAAGCTAGGAAATTCCATCTCGCAAGTTAGCCTCTAACTTGTTCCAGGCATCGACTTCTTCCCTGCACTCTCTAATAAAGGTTGTTGACCGGGCGTTCACCTCCCCAAAATTTAGTCCATTTCCTTGCACGCTCATGGTATCATTGATTTTATCCAACTCCTTTCCTATATACTCCAAAGATGTCCATTCTTCGTGTAATACACGAGATATAGTTCCTTCAACCGGTTTTTGATTGAACCCCTTAAGGTTTCAATGGCTTCATATTTCTTCTCAACCTCGGAAAGGATTTTGTCCCTTTCCGCCCTATTCCCCTTATTCTTCTCCTAGAACTCCTTGAGTTCTACTTCATGAGTGGTGACCAAGGTGCCTACCACTTTGTCTCTATCCGCATAATTTTCGACGCAGCCTCAACCTCAACGACCGGGAAGTATCCCTTACATCAACAAGAAATTTGTTGTATTCCGCAATGAGCGCTATGATCTTCAACTTATCCTCTTTCTCTAGGTGTGTGGCAACTTCTTCTATAGACTCCAAGGCTAGCAGTTATCTTTCCATGGTGAGGACCCTTGTTAAATCCTCTAGGCATCCCAAGGCAGATCCATACTTCTATGCGGGTGATGCTAGGTTCAAATTATTTAATAATATAGCCTCATTAATGGATTCCACATTCTTGTATACAACACATACCTTAGCCTTTTCATCCTTCAACTCATGCTACCACTGGGTGTTGATCAACTTCTCATGGCTTAGCTCCTTTTTCATTGTAGCTAGCTCTTCCTCTTTCTTCTTCACTTCCCCTCTAGATCTTTGATTCTATTATTTTTCCCAAAGATTCTAGCTTCGATCTCAATAGAGACCTTGTTGAGTGCATTGCATAGTTGTTCATCCAAGAGCTGCTAGGTATCCACCACTGGGTTGTCTTCTCTTGGTCTGGAAATGTTATTATTTCCTCGTGGCTTACCTCAAACTCTGGCTCATCAAGGTGGGACTCTATTTCCCATGAGATCATCTTCCTTTTCCATGGATATACAGCCTCCTTGTCAAAAGATGACATTGCTATGAGCTCCTCTACCAAAATTGTACTTTGGAACCATGTGTGAAACACTTTCTTGGGGTCATCAATATAACCCATCTCCGGCCTCTCCCCCTCTATGTGCCTTCCTCCTGTGTGAGTACCCTTAGGTATACTTACAGTAAAAATGGGGCCTCTAGTGCTACCGCGGTCCTCTTCTATGCTCTCCTCCTTCTCTTTGTTCAACACCGGCTCAATGTTGTGTTCCAATTTCCTCTCCACCAAGGTCTCAACATTATTTATCTCCTCTCCTTCTACCACCTTGGTTGTATTTTCCTACGCTGATCTTCGAACCTCTTTCTTTGGTGCGCTAGCCTCCTCTCTTTTCCCATGTCCTGGGCACCTTCCCTACCTATCTATCCTTGCACCGCATCAATAGAACCCCTATTCCTCTTATCTACCTTCCTCTTCCAAATCATGCACATTGAAGACAAGTGGCCCTTTCTATCTTCCAAGATCTTCTTCCCCACGAACTTCCTCTCCTCTGTCATCTTCTTCACTACCATCCTTCTCACCTATGTACTTGTCCAAATTCTTAGTATCTTTCGAGATCGTCTCCTCTTTTACCCTATGCTTCTTCCTAACCAGAGATTCCATTGTAGGTGACTCTATCTCTTATTCTCATGAGGAATCCTTATCCGATGGATTTTCTAGCTCTAAAGTCTTATCTTTCACTATGGTCCCTCGCTTATGCGCGTACATATTGGTCCTAGTGTTTGTCCCAGGAAACCTATTGCCTATGTGTCCACCACACTTGGTATTTTATTCTCTGGCTATTTTTCCTCCTGTTTGGTTGTGGGTCTCTTCCTATCATTTGGATTCTGAGGTATAGACACCTTGTTCTCCAGATATGTGCCCTTCTCAAACTTGGGTCTTATACTGAGATGTACATGTGAGCCACGGATCCTTCTGCAATGGGCAGAGTCATGGGCCTTGTTGTTTTAACTTCATACGACATGTACCGCTCCATGTACACATGCTTGTTGAGGTAGACCAACCATTTACGCAATTCCCTGTGATCCTAGTCTAGATTACAAAGGTCCAAATTAAACTTCTTGAACTCCTTGAACTCGTTGTTTACTCGCTTGGAAGTATTGATTCTGTGAAGGAAAAGGGGAGATTTCACCATGGGCTCCATGTTTCATTTGATAGTTTGAATCTTCCTAGGTAGAATTGTTGGTATACAACAAATTCTACTTCTCCCTAGTGGCTGCTGGAAGTTGTTCGGGAATTCTCCATTCTACCCCGAACGCATTCCTTAGGCATGTATACCATTTTTCCAAGTGTGCCTTGTGCACAGTTGTCATAGTGTCACAAGCATATTTATCAAACCTCTTTGCAGGTAAGGGGTCTTCAGCAGGGTACTCCCACATGAAATTTTTTTATGGATCCGGTAACCCAATCTCCGAAAACACAATGGTTAGAAATAAATTGCCAAAAAGGATCCTATCGCCTTCCTTTGCATAGTTGACAATCTCATCTGTGATGAATGTGGACAAGTTGTAGATGGTGCCCTCTAAAATTTTCCTACAAACATTCAACCATGGCTTATTAACCTAGGTCCATCTCTCCTGTCCATTTAACTTTCATACTAGGTGTGTGGCCATATTCATTCTTGGGTCATTAATGTCTACGATGTCATAATATCTTGACCCCTTCTTGTATGCATAAGCAGAAATCGTTTACTCAATCACCTATTTGTCTATCAAGTCATCCTCCAAATCATCTCCTTCATAGATGAGACCTGTGAAATGTGAAATAAGCTAAGGGGTTATGCGCATCTTGCACCCTGTGAAGTCAAAGTAGTCATCATGCACACATGACATCAACCATTGATATAAGCACTCAGGTTTCCCAAAGAAGGGCAACTCAAAGAGTTGTAATAACCCTGCCTTCTCTAACTTAACCTTCACATCATCATTATAAATGGGAAAACCCTCTGGTGTCCTTTTATTTGTTGGGTGCACTAACTCCAGTGCCATCTCCTTCTTGATTGTGCTTGTCGATGATTGTAGTCATTCACATACATGTTCCTAAGATGGGACTCCCACTCCTTCCCCAATAACACTCCATCTAGGTACTGCATTTCTACATACCACTCTTCATTTTTATGTGTGTCAGTTTCTTGTTGCTTTCCCTTTCCCTTTCCCTTGCCCTTCTTGGGTGTGCTAACTGGTTTCTTGGGTGCCATTATCTAGGTTTTCTTACCACTTCAATCACTCTATGTTACTTTGTTCTTCGCTCTCTCCAACCTTAGATCTCGAACTTGTGAAGAAAATTCCTTAACCCCATGCCCTAGTTCTTCAAACCCTAACTGGGATACTCCCTTCACAAGATGGTGCCTTCTCACACTTTTCCTACAACCGTGAAATCCCTTCCTCCTGATTTACAAATCCAAACTATTTACTCACACTTCACTCTCTCCAAATGTTTCTTTGCATGGATTAGTTTTTTGGAAGCCCTAGTTTACAAAGGTGCAAAAAGATCATCTTTCTCCTTATATGAAAAGTGAATAATGAAGTGCCTCGACCCATTTATTTATAGTTTTTCCATTTTTACACATTAAGTGCTACTTCACCTAGCACTGTACTTTTAACATGTAAAGTGCATTTTTCAAACAAATCCCAACTTCAGTGCTTTCCCTCACGTGCCCAAACCTGTGCAGACAATCCTCCAACCTTCTGACACACAACCAAGCCAACATGACAGGAGACTCTTGTGCATGTGTAACCAATGGCAAAGGCACTTCTTCTATCCTAATTTTTTCTCTCACCTACCTCATGTTGCTTAATGCATTTTTTCCTTCTTTGTACATGGGATCTACAAGTATCTTTATCTTGACACCAACCATCCTTTTTCCATCTTTATACACCTATTTCAATAGGGCCATTCAACTGGGATTTTCAACATAAAATTCCTTAGCATTTTAACCATGCTCACCTTCACATTAGTCCACCCCACACTAAAACGATGTACGGTCCTCTACGCACTCAAAAATTCTCAAAAGTAGTAATAAGGTTACCCAAGCACCCAAGGCATAAAACAAAACAACAACGCGAAAGGGAAACACAAGAAAATAAATGCATAAAGGAAAATTCTAAACTAACTGGAAAAACTACCTTATTTACAAACACCAAGAAGACTTATTTATAGTAGGGCTTCAGCCTACTCCCATTGAAGTGTCTAGGTAATTTCATTCCATCCAACACTTGTAACTGGCACGCACCCAAATCAAGGATGTATGAGATTGTGTAGGGACCCAACCAATGGACTTTCAACTTCCCAGGATGGCATAGAAACTTAGAATCATACAAAGTAAGACCATCTTCCAACCTCAAACTTCTTATTTCTGATGTGGCGATCATGCCAAGCCTTTTGCTTTTCTTTCTCTATTGTTTGGCTCCACCTAGCGAGTGATCATCTCTCATCCAACTTCATTAACTCATTAATTCTCTCTTCCAAAGTGCTTTCTCATTAGCCAACCCTCCTACACATGCTATCCTTAGATAAGGTAACACGAATTCAACCAACAAAACAACTTCCATGCCAAACACCAATTAAAATGGTGTGGCTTTGTTCATCCTTTTATAAGTTGTCGTGTAAGCCCATAATACTATTGATACTTTGTCATCCCAATCTTTTCTTCCGACATCACAAATTTTGCTCAGGGTATGACTCAGTATTTTTGAATGCCTATGTGGTTCCATTTGCTTATGGGTGATACGGTTTAGTCTTTTGATGAGCCACTATGAACTTTTCTAATAGGATCCTCACGGTCTCGTTCAAGAATGTGTACCCCTATCATTGGTTAAACTCAAAGGATATCCATACCTCGTGATAATGTTCTCACACAAAAATCTTACCACTATGGTTGTTGTGTAGTCTTTAGTTAGGGCTTACCCTAGCCACCTTGTCAAATAGTCCATGCAAGTGATGACATAGCGTGAACCGGTCCTACATTCATTGGTGTAATAGGGCCTTAAAATTCTATTTCCCACTTTTAAAAGGTTCCGTGCTAGGTATCTTGTGTAAAGGAATTTCATCTCTTTTTCTGGCTTGCCAATGCACTAGTAATGGTCACATGCTTTACAATATTCTTTAGAATCCTTGTTTAGGGTTTCCCACCGAATCCTACCATTAGTATCTTATGCGTGGTGGCATCACTTGTATAATTCCCACCCGCACTTCCTCCATGTGCTTCCTCCATGATGGTGAGGTGCTCATTCTCTAGTAAACACTTGTGTAAAAATTCATCATGCCCTAACTTGTACATGTCCCCACTAATCAATATGTAGGGTGCGGTGTGTATGGCTAGTTGCTTCTTCTCTAATGCCTTCATTCCTTCTAGTGCCACACCTTCCTTTATAAATACTACAATATCCTCCAAATCCAAGGGTGGGTGCCATAACCTAAAAAGTTACATGTCCTGGAATTTTCTCCTCAATGCTTTGTGTGTCCTCCTTGAATCGATTCTTGATAGATGATCAGGTCCATAATTACTTTTCTCGAGCTTCAATACTACCATGAATTCAAATTCTTGAAATAACAACACCCATCGACATATGTGCCCTTATGGAATGATCTTGTTCACCAAATACCTTCAATGTAAAATATAAAGAGTGTTAGTAGTAGAATCTTGCCTGAACTTGAAAAGTGCATAGATCATTGACAATGCTTCACGCTTAGTCGTGGTGTAATTCTACTCTGTTTGTGTCAAATTCTTTCTTGCAAAACAAAAAGAATGATCAACAATTCCTCCACATGTTTGTGCAAGCACTGCTCCAATAGTGGTTCCTGAGGCATCTACATGGACATGGAAGGGATTTTCCTAAAAGAGAAAACGTAATATAGGTGTGGTGAAAAGCCTATCCTTTAATGTGTCAAATGCCCTCTGCTATGCCTCTCCTTAATGGAAGGTAGTTTTATGTCTAATCAACTCCTCTAAATGTGCGGTGATCTTGGCATACCCTTTGATGAATTTCTTGTAATAACCCATATGCCCAAGGAATCCGTGCACTACGCTCATGCTAGTAGGCTCCCCTAGCCCCACAATAACTACAACCTTGGTAGGATCTACTAGAAATCCCTCCTTACATATGATATACCCCAATAACATTCCAAAGAGTGTAGCAAATACACACTTCTTAATGTTGAGGGATATACTCAATTACCTACACCTCTTAAACATTAACCTCACATTGTCACAATGGTCTTTTATTAGACCATACACTATCCAATCATCCAAATATACCTAAAGAAACTTATGGATGAAAAACTGGAATGCTTGCACCACTATGCATGAAAAAATAGAAGGAACATTCTTCAACCCAAAGGGCATGACAAGTATATGAAAAATTCCCCACTCGGTGGTGAAAGTTGTCTTCTCCGGTCTTCCTTTGCAATATGGACTTGGTGGTACCCTGAAAATCCATCCGTAAAGGAATAAATTTTGCGCCCAAAGCAAATCCTTGCAAAATTTCTTGATAAAGGGGGTTAGAAAAGGATTAATGACACAAAATACTTTTAGGTTCCTATAATCCACGCAGATCCTTATCCACCCATCCTTCTTGATGATGATTACCATCAAACTTATCCATTCCAATTCTTCCACTACTTCAATGATCCTAGAAGCTATCATTTTGTCTATCTCCTCCTTAACCTTCATGAAAAAATTGGAATTCATCGATAGGGTCTCTTCCTGATTGGGCGCACACCATCCTTCATATTTATCATCATCTCCTCCAAGGAATGGTGAATTCCTTTGAGCTCATGGTACCCATGCAGGAATAAATCCTCAAATTCATGCAACAGATCAATGATCTTAGAGACTTCCTTCTCTGACCAGTAATCTCTAATAATATCTTCCTTAGGTTCTTCTCCTGAACTAATGTTAACCTTCTTTGTCTTTAAGGGCTCATGGTAGGCGCACGCGAGTATCAACATTGTCCACTACCTCATGCATCCCTATAGAATGGATAACATCCAAGATTTCTACTTCCTCCCCATCAATCACATACACCAACTTCCCTTTCTCCTTTTCCAAACATGCATGCTCAAGTTGTAACTCTTTTGTTTCCTCTACCTCCTCTTCAAAGCACACTTCCAAACCTGGTCCACCTAGCAACTCCAACAGCCTATCTTCCACCATGGCACTATCCCCCATGGTAAGGTGCTTGATACCCTGTAAGGCCTTATCAAATGATGGCTTGGTACTCTGATACTCAAAGGTTTGAATGAGGTCAGCCGCTAGCTCTTGCCAATTCCCTATCTGGCGGCGTGTCTCTAAATGAATGTACCATGCGTGGGCAACACTATAATTTAGAATATAACTTGTGCACCAGAGGGATAGTGGTAAATATTCCACACCTTCTCTTCATATCCTCTCACACTCCTGTATATGGAAAGAGGAGGGCTCCTTCCCATGGTAGTCATTGATGGTAGTGGGCACGTTACTTCTAGAGAATCTGACAGAGAGAGCAATTATTACCTTACACCATTCCAAAAGGCTCTCCTAATGTGTAGCCCACCAATAGGATACTATGCCGATCAGGAAATAGATTAACATCCCTATTTGTTCCTTTTCCTCCTTCCACTAAGCTTCCATATCCTATAAAAATATCTCAGGGAAGGCTCCTCCTAAATACTTAAGTAACTCCTTTCGTCCTAGGCATTAGCTATGTACGCCTTTATTACCTTGGTCACCGACCCTCTCAACTATTGTCCAATCAATTCATAAGTTCCATGCACCCAATTATCACATGCTAGGTTGGTGTTATCACTTCATTTTGGGAATCCACAAACCTGGATAACTCTGTTGGTAGGATGGATTATCTTTGGGTCCCTGATTGAGCACACATATATCCTGTCTAGAACTTCTTCCCCCAAAGGTTTAGTATAGGGTGTCAACTTCCCATCAGCTAAGGGTATAATGACCCGCTCCTCCTTATTTTCAAAGCTGATGTACCCTTTGTTGAACCGAAGGTCTACATTGTTCTTGTAACACCATGGGCACCCAAGTAGTCTTTGGGAAATTTTTGCCTCATTGAGCACCAAGACTTCAAAGTCCCTGGTAAAATTAGCTCCATGGATACGATAGCTACATATTTTAAGACACTGATGGGCATCGCCTTAGTCTTGATTTCCATATACAACACATTCAAAGATGGATGTAATGTAGGTCTCCCCATCTGATGCCATGCATCCAAAGTTAGAACATTGACCTCGTGCTTGTGTCAATGAGTTTATTACTAACGAGCCATCCATATACAATCTGCATTCAATGTAATTTCCTTGTCATAGTCAAGGTTGTGAGGGGGAAGGTTTGTGTGTAATCCTTGCCTCTAGCACTATCCTCTGGTGTGTGGTACCTTCTCTCTCAACCATGATCCTAGCAAGGGAATAATATTCTCTTGCCTTAGCATTTTACATACTTCCTTGACCTCATCCAGGTCATCCCTTGGTTCCTTGACTCTCCTTCCTTGTTCCTCCCTCCTGGAATGCTCCTTTAGACACTAAATCTCCCCTTTTAAACTTTGAATGACATCCATGGTTTCTTGATATACCTCCTTTTGACACACAAGGTCTAGGTACTTTCCACAAACTACTTCCTCCTATGAAACCGGGTTCTTCTCGCCTCGGTATCTCCTTTGCACGCATGGATTCTACTTTTTGTCACCAAAATAGGTTCCAAACTTGCATCTGTGTTACCCAAGGAATCCACTGTGTGTCTTCCTTCTTAATGCTAACCATTGTAGCGCCCTTGTCTTTCTAGTGCTATTGATTCATGTGCTCAAACAACTCCAGGGCACTCCTTATACTTATGTTTCTTTCCACACCATGAGCACTTTAATAGAGTCCGAGAACTCTCGTTTGTAATTTTTGTAGACCTAAAATTGAAATAGGTTCCATGTGGGAACTTAGTCCTTCCTCCTCTACGGTTACCACGACCATAGAATCCTCCATGAAAACCCCTTCCGTGTATGCCTCCATCTGCGCGCTCCTCATAATGGTGATCATCACCCTTGGAACTACTGGCAATGTTGGTCTAGCACACCCCATAATCAATGGCCTCTTGGATCTGATCAATGAGCCTACATTCCTTATTATCATGGGTTGTAGAGGTGAAGATCTTGTAGTATCAAGACACATTCTTCTAGATTGTGTGTTGTAACAAGGGGCATCTACTTTCATCATGGTCCCCATGACAAATTTCATAGTCTATTGTCACAAGTGTGTACTATCCTCGGGGGAAATTATCCTTGACATGCCCCTCTACTTCACAATCTATGCACCATAAACCACTGTGAGTCTCATGGGCTGAGTTTTTGAGACAACTTCTCTAGCTGCTTAGCCATAGTAGCAATTTGAGCCTCCAGGAACAGGTTAACACTAGTATCAACACTACCAATAACCTTAGCGCGTAGAGCAACTTCCAATGCCTCGCGCAGTCTGTGAAAGTTTTATGAGATAAGGCCCTTCTAAAAGGTGTGATCAATCCTCCAACAAACCACTGAGCATGCTATGAAGGGTGAATATCATATGATAATTTAGACAAGAGAGTTTTAAAGCATGTGTCATACTCCCACACACTCTCTGCCATTCCTTGTTGAATCTCCTTCAAAGCATTGATGCTCTTCTGTTCAAACTCAAGGATGTGGAATTTTGCCAAGAATGTGTTCTTTAAAGTAGTATAATCCACCACTATTTGATGAGGGTCATATTTCCTATACCATCTATGCACGTGCCCTTACAACGTGGTTGCAAACTGACTAGCCTTCCACTTTGGGGTTGTGATACCCTTTACATGCCATAGCAGTTCACACTTGTGAACATGTTCTGCAGCATCCTCAATACCTCTGTAATTAGGAAAATATAAAGACATTTCAAAGAAACTTGGGGGTGGTTGGGGCCCAAATCCTCCTAAGCCCCCCATTCACCAAATCATGTATTGGTTGTGCCAGGGTCCCCACGGCTCCACCGAAGCGTGCACCTATGGTCTGCGACAATTCCCCACTACCAATAGTATACCCCGTGCCACTCCCGGACGCGAGACTAAAAGCTTGCATTCTATACCTTTCCCAAATATTCCACCTAACACTGGGTTGGTTTTTGTAGCCATAGAATGCCCAAACAAGAAATTATATCTCCGGGTGTAGACCAATCACTTCAATGTAACCAATGGACTAGCAATATTTCCCCGATTTGGAAAACCAAGAGGCATGGTACAATCAATAGGTGGGCTCAGATGCATGCCAATGATTCTTCTCTCTCCATGTAATGAACTCTCATCGGAAGTGAAGGGGTCTCTCTTATGCGCTTACCAAGATTGGGTCACACAAACTCCTCGGGTTCTATGTCCTCTACGTGAAACTCAAATCCTTCTCGTAATGTCTTCCACCATACATCCATCACACATGTAACCTTGTGTTGTTTAGCAATATCCCTTTCACATGCTTCACTATAATTGAATCGTCTCTCCTCCCTTTCTTTCTCCATCCCAACATCTTCCTTCTTCCTCCACCCTAGCTTCCTCACCAAAGTGCTCGAATGGTTTAGCCGACATTTGGAATGCCTCTAAACTCATGGTAAACATTAAGATCTTCATTTATAGAGGGATGGCACATAGAAATGATCCTCTGGGCTCTCGTAAAAACTCAAAATTAGTAACCTCTAAACAAGAATATGTGGAAATGGCATACTCCAGAGTGTAGCTAGCTAATACTCCTTTCCACCAATGATCCACAGTATGGGTCCATGTTAGATCTGTATTCTATAGCCTCTGGTATTCTTCTTGGGTCCACACATGTGATTCATAATGCCAACTTGATCTAGACGCATAGGCTGAGATCCACTCATACTGATTCTCTACTGGGAAGTAGAAGAAAAAAATTTCATACGAGATCATGGTAGGGGTTCTCTTCTACCCATCTACATGCATCAAACTCGGGTCCAAAGTGCCTAATCGCTGAGAAAATTCTTCCTCCATGCTCTTGAACCATGATTCAAGACTTTCAAAATTTAACCGCTCTGTCATTACTCATTACATAGATCATGATGTATGTTATTTCCCACTACAACTTCGAAAAGAGGTCCCGACAATGGAACCAATATGTATTCATTTTTACACCTATCACAAAAGAAAGGAACCCCGTGCGTGTCGACCTATCACTCAGCGGATGTTGGGCGCTCACCCGAGGTAACGCACCTTTGGTGTTGAGTCTCTCTTTTATGTGATTTTAATGGGAAAAATCATCTATGATTTGTGTTTAAGAGATTTAAAAGGATTTAAGAAATATAAGAACCATAGAGCTTAGAATGGCCTCTAGATCCTTGCAGTCATTTTAGACAAAGAGTACTTAACAGGTGATATAACTTGTATCAAATAGAAAGAAATTATACAAGCATCCATACTTAGCATAAACATAAATGAAAGAGAACCTATGAGAAAGATGTATGCATCAGAATCATCAATATTCATATTCATATAACTAGTAACCTCATTACATCCATGGAGCCATTATAGAATGTCATAGAGAAGCAGACCATAGTCATGCATTACAACTGGACTAATGTAGCTAGGTTATCAAAAAGAAAAATTACAATCCCCATACCCATTATACATCCTTTCCCAAATACCATTACCCACTAACAGAGTTCTTGCAGTATTTCTACAGAGCTCCACCCTCTTCTAGTTCTCTCCCTGTTTACTCTGCAGGTGCTTATATTTATAGCCTTTCTAGACTACCAAATCATCCTCCAACACCCTTAGATCTAATGCCAAGTGTCTGAATGTGGTCCTCCATGTGAGCATGCTCCTCCAGGCCCGAGCTTTCCACTTTTCACCATGATGTGCTTCTAGAAGCTTCTACCATAGGCATGCTCCTTCCTGGGCCAACTGTCACCAGGCTAGCACCTTATCCACTCAACATGCATAGTCAGGTCATGCTTTTCATGTGTTCTGCCCCGAACACCCAATTTGGCTAAGTCCCAAACCCTTGGTTTTTTCTGCACATGCCACAAGATTCCTTAAACCCTTCTCTTAGTCTTTTCCCTGTGCACTTTGTCCTTATGTGTCTTTCTTTAACTTAGGCTTTGCATGCCTACGTGCCTTTGTACTTAGCCAACATTCTAGGGGCCCAACATGGAGGTTGGATAGTCAATGGTTGGATGGGTGGGTTAGATGCTCAATGGTTTGATAAGAAGGGGTTGGGCGGGTAATGGTTGGATGGGTGGGTTGGACGAATAGGACTTGGATGGGTAGGGGTTGGACGAGAAGGGGATGGATGGGAAATGGTTGTTCGGGTTGGTTGGATAGGTGAGGAGTTGGACAGATAAGGGTTGGATGTGGTGGGTTGGGGCTGATGAGGGTTGGTCGGCTAAGGGTTAGACGGGAGAGTTGGAAAAATGGGTTGGATGAATGAGGGGTTGGACGGCATGGGTTGGGCATTGATACCAATGAATTTAATGTTCATTAATGATACCCTTGGCCCTACAAATACCCTTTCGAGGTTCATTTTTTCACTTTCATTTGTAAATTTCCATTGCTTTGAGCTATCTAATTTTACACTCAAATTTCAGCAATGGCCGATAGCACATCTATTCCTACACCAAAATTTCAATACAAGAACCTCATGTGCCCATGATTTTAGCTCTATTAAAAGAAAAATACGCTCTAAAGGATTGGCTTGAAAAATCACAATTTTTCGGGCTTGTGAACATGCCCCAATTCGACACTGATACATCAATCCTTGATTACCTACTTTCCTCTTACAACAACAATGATGGACAATTTTTCGTTCTTTTCATGCATCTGAAACATCGTCAAATTTATTTTTCTATTAAACCCGAGGACATGCATCGATTAATAGGTTTACCTTTTGAAAATAAGTCACCTGTTACTATAAAGGTTATCCTTACAGATGAAGACAAAATGTTTTTGGAGTCTCATTACAATGTATAGGTTGATGGTAAGTTTATTATTTTCAAATTCTTTTTTTCTTAACATTACTCGACCACACAAAGGATCTAACATTTCTTTTCTATAATTGCAGCTCCTCTTAATCGTTCATCAAGAGGCCTTCTTCTACAAGGTATTACAAACAAATTCTTTATTGCATTTGCTTCACCTTTTCAGGCCAGGATTGTATTACAGAGCAGATTTGCAGACATTCCATATTGAGTAGTTCAATATTTATTATGAACACTAGCAGGTCAACAATTCAATTGGTGTAATTATTTTTCCAACATAATAAAATTATATATCTTTCATGCCCGCAAATCCAATCAAACTGATAAATCAAGGACCGTATTCTCTTCTTGCAATTTTATTCTTGCTTTCTATAATGAAGTGTACTACAAATTGACACAACATAATATTCCTACTGCAATCAATGATAAGATGATTGGTCTTAGTATCAAATAACAAGTAACAATTACTTTTACTATTTACTTGTTATAACGATTTCAATTTCAATATTTTAAATAAAATAATAATTGTATGATTTTATTTTGTAGAGAAAAATTATAGTCATGCAAACATCGGAAAAGGAGGAAATTGCTAGAGGTAAAGCCCTCCAAAGGTATCTGTTGATTTCGACATGGATTCAAAGAGAATCAACACCAATAATACCTCATCAAAATTGACCTAGGGGGTCAATATGCACAACATGTTTACCATCACATTTAACTACAGGTATGAATAATGAAGTTATCTTTTTATATAAATTACAAATTCAAACAATTAATATAGATTATGTATTCTAATATTTCTACATGTATTGTATTAAGAAACTATTGAGTTTGATGATGAAGATCAAACTCATTCTCGAGTGTGGAGATCAAAATGTCACGATTGTGTCTCCGTCTATGCAAGGTATATTGTACGGTAGTTTGATTTGCATGTTTTGTTTCCTTACAATTTTTAGCATTTACAAAGCCCAACTGTTATATTCTAACAATTTGTTGTTTGCTTCATGCAGGTAATATGGCTTCAGGTCATGTTCTGCTTGCAAGGAGGCCACCAATTCCTCCAACACGTCAAGTAAAAACACAAAGGAGGACTTCAAGAAAGAATATTAGGATTCCTACAGAGTCAGCAAGAACAGTTCATCCTGCTACAACTAAATTTCCTAGATTGTCACTAGGTGGTGTTTTAAGTGTAACAACCACACAACTTTTCAACAACATCACCCTTGATGAGGAGTATTTAGGATTCGATAGTGGTGATGCAGAAAAGAGTAACTATTTTGACACCCACGATATGATTCAATCTACTCTGCCTCAACAAAAAATGTGCATGGAATATAGGGCAGTGACTCTCCTCCTCCCCCAAGGGCTACTCCACAAACAAATGATGAAAAAAACATTTTATATTAGAAAATATGATATCAGATAGTATGGGGGAAAAATTCAAGAGGTTTTAATGTCTGATGTGGATTTGGTGTGGTCTTGGGAGAGGAGATAAAAAAATTGATAAAATAAATTAATACAAGATACCATAATCATGCTCAAAGGCATTCATTATTCACTTCCATAGAAATCCAACTAGTATGGCAGGATGTTTTGCTAAACAAATCTCAATCAGGGAAAATTTCATATAGTAATGATTACAATGATGATATTATAGACATAATGCTAAATGGGTTGGAGAATCTCAATGTTGAAGCACAAAGCTTACTACAACAAATGGTCTAAAGACAAGAATAATGTTTTAATAGAAAATGCAAAAAAAGAGAAAGATGTTGTGAGTGGGAATTTACTTTTACATGAAAAACTAAAAATTATCTGATATTATAACCATTGCACTATATTTTTCATATTATCTTGATAGACTAAAAATTTAATATTTCTATTTTGCAGGAAAAATATGAAAATTTAAAGAAAGAAGCAGTTGTTTTTAAGCACATTTGAAGAATTCCTGCAAAATCTAGAATTATTTTATACATTTGAAGGAAAAACTCATTGTTATTAATAAATAAAATAATACATTGAGAAGAATAATAAAGGAAAATAGGATGGATCTAGAAGTCTTACTGAAGGAAAAGACAGATGCAGATGTAACATTTTTGTCTGCAGGAGATGTAGCGAGGGAGGAGCTGAATATACTAGAAAATATCAACACTACAGTAGGATATCTTCAAGCATCAAGATTTATTCCTCCATCTCTTACGTAGGAAAAATAAAAACCTTCACCTGCATCATAAAATTTGATAAGTTAGTAAAGTTCACCATGTGATGTGTGTTGTCACCCGACACTCGGGTGTAAAATTAAAAGATAGTGGCCAACCCTTTTTAGTTTTTATTCGTGTGGTAGACATAAGAAAAACTATGATTTTGAATCATAGGTAGAAAAGAGGATGACCTCGTAATGTGTCCTTATATGACAGAACTTGTCTTAAGCTTTGAGATGTTATTACAACCCATTTTTGAATTGTATTGGCGATAATGCTTTATGAATTTATAATTTTTTCATAAATTAATTTGTAACATGAGAAATCAATTTCAAAAGAAATTTGGAAGTTAGAATTGTATAATGTTACTATATATTAATACAAACTATGTTTCTTTTCTATTGTTTACGTAAATGTTGCTTAAATTTACACTATTTTATTTCTTTACGTTTCTAAATTGTTGTAGATGTAAAATATATAAATTAACATATATAAACGATGAATGTGTCCTTATTTCAGTCTAAATTTGAAAACCAAACATAGAAAAACAAATGGCATAATTGAAAGACAAATATAATATTGCATTTATTGAAATTTATAATCACCGAATGAAGTACATAAGTAGTCTCAATAATGTATAGAAGAAATGAAATGTATGTGAATTCGAATAGTCCTGGAGCAACACTTTCATTTGTGTCTTGGAAATCAACTGTAGCATGATTTGTGGATGTGTCTCCATCCCTGGGTTCGGTATAATATTACTTACTCCTCTTCTATCTACTAGTGAATTCCACAATGCTAGTGTTTTGTCATAAGGAAAAGACTCCACTTAGTAACTCGATACATACAATCTGAGACAGCTTTCTAGATTCCTATCCAATTTTTTTTGAACTTTTGACTTTAAAAAGGATAGTGTACCAAAAACCCTCTCATCTTCCATAGAACCTAGAATCATTGTTTGATAGAGCTCATACAGCTTAATATACTCACTCAAACCTTCACTTAGAATACTACTAGAACAAATATCCTTCTAAATCCTTTTCATGGCATTGTAATCTTGTGGGTTTTGTATAAGTTGAACTTGTCATATCATTGTATTAGCAAAATCTGTTGACTATGAACTAAGTAGTTTTCTTTCCAAAATTCCTTCTACTAAAACTCCATTTATCTCTTCAGTCTTACATAAATGATAAGTAAGATCACCCATGTTTTAGACAAATAAAGGACTAATAGATGTATAAGGTTTTCCACTAGAAAAATTCTAGAACTACAGATTTACAACTCCCATTGCTTCAAGTATTTTATCATTTTTGAATCTTTCCCAGATTTCTTTAGCTAACGATTTAGAGATCTTTCTCAACTTATTCCTAGTTTCGATTAATACTGCATCATATAAATTTTGTGTCACTTTTACTTCTTCTATTTCGAGTTAGCCATATCAATTCTTTTTGGTATGTATGAAGTGGAATCTCTTTTCCATGTGCTATTATACACAGATGATCATTTATATTGTACTTTAAGAAGCACCTGGAATTTTTCAAATTTGTCAATGCATTCCAGTTTTCAAAAGCAGCACCCTGAAAACTCCCATCAGAAATATATAAACTTTCTAGACTCCAGCAAACACATCTTTTGAGTCTTATAAAGTCTGTAATGTAGAAAGACTGATCTTTTGGCTACAAACTTCTCTCAAGACACACTTCCATGTGTACACACGGTACTCATTAAAATGCAATTCTCATCCATACTTTTCCATCATTTAAGATCAAGAAAGATCAAGGGGATGCAAATGAATACAGAGAGGAGAATCATCCACACCTATACATGCATTAATTTTCTCCAAAGATTGATACGAACACACCGCAAAATGCCAAGAGGCAAGGTTGCATTACGCTTTCAAATGGGAGGTTTTAACTCCACAAGTTCACTCAATTGCCAAAGAGAAGAAGGGAGGGTAAAAAACAAGAATGTCCAACCTTTAGAAAGAAGCCCCTCCTTACAATTTATAGGAAGAATGAGAGAGGAAAGAGAGAAATTCAAATCTGCCCCAACCACCATTAAAATGCACTTAACTCATCTCATAATGATGGTAGGTGAGAACCCCAAATGAACCCAAAAGTGGCGAACTGTATTTTGCATTTTTAAGAATTTTTTCTCACCCAATTAAAGATATCCAAGAGGTAGTTGGATAGAGGACCTCGTAAGCTTTCCAAAAGTCCAACCTTGCATGAATCCGAGCTCCTACCAAAAGTTATGGCCATCTCAATATCTCGCGCTGTGGTCTCGCTCTCCCCAAGCGCTCAAAATGTTGCAGGCTCTAGAATGCCTTAACTCAAGGTGTGCCAAGGGCATCCATGTGTGTGTGTAACATTTTTTCATCCAATTGCGCCAAGATATCATATTTGGATAGAGGACCTCGTAACATTTCTAAAAAGTCCAACCCATGAATCCAAGCTCCCAGTCAAAAGTTATGGCCATCGAATATCTCGCGCACAGTCTCCTTCGTCGACACTCATTGTCGTGCGCTCTTGAAGGTACGCCAAGCGCACATTCATGTGGTCATCATCCTTTCAAGGTGTTCAAGGGCACACAATTTACCTTGTCGACACTCTCTTCGTGCGCCCATTTCGTGTGCCTGGGCGCACCATTTTCTCTGTCGACACTCCGTGTCGTGCGCCCATTCTGTGCGCCTTGGGTGCACCATTTCTCTGTCGACACTCTCGTGTCGTGCACCCATTCTCAGTGTGCCTTGGGTGCACCATTTCCTTTGTCACGACACTCATGTCGTGTGCCCATTCTATGCCTGGGGCACACACCATTTCCTCTGTCGACACTACTCCGTGTCGTGCGCCCATTCTCTGCGCCTGGGCGCACCATTTTCTCTCGACACTCTCGTGTCGTGCGCCACTGTGTGCCTTGGCGCACCATTTCCTGTGCACCCATTCTATGTGCCTTGGGCATGTCGGATTTGATCTTTTGATTTCTCCATTCTCCGCTTGTCTATATCTACCTGGGGAAGATATATACAACAATTTGGCGACTCAATGGGATCACCCGCCCGCTAGGTAGAAGATCGCTGGCCTTTTAGCAATCCATCATTGGGCATGGAGTCATAAGCAATAACCTGAAACCAACCTGATATCTGATCCCGAACCTGATACCGCAACTTCTTCTTCGAGAGCACGCTGAATTGTAGAAAACAACCTGAGAGCAACAAAACCTGTGCCGGAGCACTTAGGGAAACAGAAACCTAACTACAACAAGACAATGTGCATACGCACTTAGAGGAATTGAAATCTAGGCTAATATTTACAAGGGTAAACCCTTTTCTTTTAGTAGCAATGTTTAAGATAGATTCCGTTAACCGGAATCGGGAATTCTCCTCCATCCAAAGTAGACAATTGGAAGGCATTACTACTTTTACATCCCGTGACCATGTAGGGGCCACTCCAAATGGCATCAAACTTGGAATGCCTTCCTGGTTTTGCCCGATCTGCATCCCATTTCAGAACTAGGTCCCCTTCCTGGAAGGTCCTTGCTCTTGCTTTCTTATCAAACCATCTTTTACTAAGGCCCGATCTTTCTCAATTGTTTGAACCGCATGTTCTCTAATTTCTTCCAATTCCATCAACTCGCATACCTAGCCTCCATTGGTTCGAACTCACCAACTCCAACTCGCTTCATGAACTCCAATGTAGGCAGCTTCTAATGATATAGGCACACGCTCTTTTCCATAGACCAACTTGTAAGGGGAATTACCTGTAGACCTCTTTGGTGTTATTCTGTCAGCCCATAATGCTGATTTTAGCTTGGTATGCCATGTTCTTTGATTTTCATCCAGAGTCCTCCTGATGATTCTTAGCAAATTTTTGTTCGTGGACTCTGCTTATCCATTACCCTGCGGGTAATAATTTGAAGAGGTGCTCAAATAGATTCCATTCTTGACAGCCCATTCTGTAATCTTGGAACCTATAAATGCCAATGCATTGTCTGATATGATAGTGGCCGGCACACCAAACCTGGTCACTATTCCTTCATAAAAGTCTAGTATGTTAGACTCATTTGCTTCTTTGAGCGCTACTGCTTCGGTCCACTTGGTGAAATAGTCCGTTGCCGTGAGAATCCACTTGTGGCCTTGGCTTGAGTTTGGGTTGATGACCCCGATGAAGTCCAATCCCCATTGCATAAATGGTTGGTCAACCAAAATTGGGTGCAATGGAAGTGCTGCTAGTCTTTCTTTGCCTCGTGAAGAGTGCACATTTCTTGCACTTTCTTATCCATGTATAGCAAGCCATCAAGACCTGTTGCCGGCCAATAATACCCCGCCTTCATTATCTTGAGAGTCTATTACTCATGGGCGAAATGTCCTCCGTAATCTCCATCGTGAAAATCTCGTAACACCCTCTCAATTTGATTTGTCCCAATGCCCTCAATAGAACTCCATTGATGTCTTTCTTAAACAAAACACCATCAACAAGCACATATGGAATGGCTTGTAATCAAGTATCTCCTTTGCTTTTCTCATTTCTCGGAGGGCATAGGCTCTGTCTCGTAGGAAGTGTATCACATTCTGAGTCCAACAAGGAGTGGGCACATCATCATTTTCTTGTTCTTGACCATCCTGTAGTACCAAGACAGCCTCTTTTTCATCACCTGCTTCAACTTGTTGACTCAAGGCTAGCTGCTCACATAGTCCCTTCCCACGTACTAGTTTGGTGACCTTGATCTCGATGTCATATTCCATGACACGAGTTATCCATCCTGCACGTTTCTCATTCAGATCCTTGTTTAGAAGGAAGTCCCTGACTCCCGCATGAGAGACCAATAATTGGATCTTGTTGTTTGAGACTAGGTGCTTGAATTTCTTTAAGCTCCCGACACGCAAGGACATGCTTTTCAATGAAAGAGTACCTAGTTTCGTATTCTCCAAGCCTTGACTGAAGAAAGCAACTGGTTGTTCTAATCCTCCTTTGTTTTGTTGTACCAGATTGCAGAAATCGTGTCCCCACCACCAAAGGCATATAACACGAAGTCCTTGGAGAAGTCTGGATTGACGAGAGTCGGAGCTTGAGATATAGCCTCTTTTATTGCCTCAAAACTTGCCTTGCCTTCAGATGTCCACTTAAATGCCATACTCTTCTTTAACATCAGCGTTATTGGCTTCACAAGAGAGCAGCAAAATTTGGAACAAATCTCATGGACAAAATTGATCCTTCCCAAGAAGCTTTCAAGAGCCTTTGTGACTGGCAATGGCAATGCTCGAATTGCTTCAACTCTTCTCGGGTCAATCATCAACCCTCCTTTCAAAACAATATGGCCTAGAAGTTTTCCCTCGTGAGCCAAAATATGCATTTTTGGGATTCAATGATACCCCAAATCTTCTACACCTCTCAAATACTTGCCTCAAATGACAGAGGTGATCCAGCTGCATTTTTTGAGAATACAAAGTGATGTCCAAGATATATAAAACTATTTTATTGATCAACCCCTTAAATGCCATATCCATTGCCCTTTCGAAGGTGGCTCCATCATTTGATAGCCCAAATGGCATTTTCTTGTAGGCATAGGTCCCCCATTGGTGGTGAAAGCCATCTTGAATTGGTCATCTTCTTTCACCATCACCCGATTGTACCCGAGTAGCCATCTAGAGAGAGAATCTCTCGAACCGGATACTACTTGCAATATTTGTTCCATCAAGGAAGTGGGTAATGGTCTTTGAGAGATGCCCTGCGTTTAGGTCTCGAAATCCACACACAACCTGATTTCTCCACTCTTCTTCCCGACCGAACCAAGTTTGCAACCCACCTTGAGTGCTTGATCGGGAATATAATGCTTGCCTCTATTAGCTTATTTAGCTCTTTCTTCATTAGAGGTTCAATGTGAGGGTTGACTGTCTCTCTCGCTTCGCCCGATGGGCTTAGCATCGGATCCACCCTATGGTATGTTGTGCCAAATTTGGATCGAATCCTCTTAAGTCTTCATAGCTCCAAGCGAAGACATCTGGAAATTCTTGGCAAAGCTGTATGAAATCTGATTTCTCCTGCTCAGTGGCCACTTTACCAATTTGAAGTGTTTTGCCTTCCCCAACCGGAATTGGCTCTGAATCTTCTCTCTTGACCTGTATGTTAGCCTTTTCCTTACGAAACTGGTCGTTAGGGTTGAAGATAGACTCCAATGTTACTAAACCCTTAGGAAGCTTGTTTGTCCGCAGCTGCACTACTTGATCCCCATACTGCTGCTCTAATCTATCCTGATTCCTAGCTGAGAATTCAGCCTCTTCTTGTAAGAAATTGACGATCTGTTGATCGTTCTCAAACACCTGCCAGCTTGTGTTATTATCTGGAACTGCTGGCCTCACAATCACATGGATATGTGGCTGTGTTTTTCCCCTTCTGATGTTGTCAACCACATCAAACGTTGCTCCAACTGCTGCGAGCCTATCTGCGACTTCATTTTTCTTCCTGGGTATGGACACAATGTTGAAAGCTTCGAAATCCTCAATGAGGTCCCATACCCTATTCTTGTAGCTCCTCAGCAAGTCATTCTTTGTAGCATGTTGTCCCCTAACTTGGTTGACAATCAACTCACTATCTCCAAACACCTGCAAGTTCTTTATGCCCCTTTTCCTGGCCCAATGAATTCCATGAATCAATGCTTCGTATTCAGCCGTGTTGTTTGAACAGGAAAACTGGAAACGAAAAGCTGAAAAATATTTGATGTCTTGTGGTGAAATCAACATTGCACCACCTCCAGCACCTTGTCTGCTTCTCGAACCATCGAAAAATAATTTCCAAACTTTGTTTTCATCCTTTTGTTCAGGCTGAATGATGTCGGGAATGGGTGAATTTTCTTCGTGTATACAATACACGCCCAATTCAGATTCTTCAATTTCTTTGTATGGGTCAAATTCATGACTCTTGTTTGCCCATTCATCCAAAGTTAAATCAGGAATTCCCTCGACCTTAGTACCTATTTCTAGATCACTTGAACACTCCTCCTGATCAAAAGCCGAGCAATTTGCATTGATAGGATTTGGTACATGAGGCTCAATATGGAAATTGGCAATTGGTTCTGACCTGATTGTTGCTTTGGCTCCATACCTTGTCCTAAAAATCATGTGTGACCAATCTGCAGATAAATATCCACCGATTTTTGCAGTGAAGTCCCTTGATAGACACAACGCAAAGAGTGGCGGAAGGTCAATCACAGACACATCTTGCAGAACTGTAACATTAGGACATGAATGTAGTGTTAGGCTTAACCTCTTGATGACTCCAACAGCTTCCTACCGCTGCTCCATCTAGCTCGTACTACTCCTTTCAAAGATCGGCTCATATTTCAAACCCAGCTTGATCCGCTATTTGCTTCTTGGCATCACCGAACTACTTGCCCTTAATCAATCATGCAATTGTGTACTAATTTATCCAACATGATTAATGAAACATAGAATGGAGGGGGTTTCAAACTTTACCTTGTTGTCCTCCATGATTCCCTTCATGCCGAGCAAGCATTCGTGAGGACCTTTCTCATATGGGTTTGGTTCAAGTTGACCAATTCTTCATGGCAGCTTGTAGAAGATCTCTTTGTCCGGGATGGATAAAGATTCCCACATGATATATTCACATGTGTCTTCTTCATTTGATCAATGATGTCAAAGGGGATGAATTGTCTTTTGTTGTCCCTTACTTGGTGCAAACTTTTCTCGGAGCTTGAGCATGTGCGTGTGTTGCTACAACAGTACCTTGGGTTGATTTTGCACATTTGGAGCTGCGTTTGGTCTATCGACCCTTGTTGTGTAAGAGTGGGTTGAGAAACAATCGGATTACATGGTTGTCCCTCTCCTATATTTCTCTTCTTTGACCGTGTTGGCAGCCACGCCTTGAAAAGGTCGTTGGTTAACTCCACGTAAGTCTTCCATTTGCCAATTTGGGCCAATGTGGTTTTTCGCTGGAGGTCCTTCTTGTTGTTTTTTTGCTATTGATTCTCCTCCCGGCTTGGTTCTTGAGGCAACACCAATGGTTTGCACCATCAAGGCCTCGATTTAGTGCACCATTGAAACATGCCGACCGATTGTGAGGTAGATTGCAAGGGTAACACCTGTCGACTCTCGTGCCATGTTATTTTGTGTCGGGACCAAAGCTTTTGAGGACGTCGTTGCATTTGGATCATAGGGTCGAAATGGCCTGGCAGCTTGAGGTTGTCCTTGGTTTTGGTTTTGATTTGCAGCCTGAGGTGGTGGTCTATTTTGTTGGTATGGGGGCCTAGCTGGCATCGTGCTTCGAGGCCGATACGGTCTGAAGACTTTGAGCTTGTTGTCTTTTGATAGTCACTAGCTCATTTCCAAGGTTCTGCAGTTGTTTCATGACCTCCTGCAATTCCTTTGAAGTATTTGAAGAAGTCGACGCCTCATTATTGCTTTGATTTCTAGGAGTTGGAATGGGATTCAACTCTGGTGCTTGACTGGTTGTAGGATTTCCCATATCCGGATAGAGAGGCATTGGTGGCCTTGGTGCAAGCTTGCACTGGATCAAACAGTTCTCTGCTCTGATAGCTGTGTCGTAGGCCCCTGGCAGCGTTGTTCCTCCCATTGATTGGATCATCATGGCTATGTCTGAATTTATAGCCTTTAAGAAATAAAGGAATGCTCCTTCGGCGGTTGGTCTAACGGCTATTGGAATCCTGTCCCATGTCCGTTGGAATCTGAAGTTGAAATCTGTCATTTGTTCATTAGGAGCCCTTTTGATTGTTGTCAGCTGTTCCAATAAAGATAAATTGTCCGCCCTCTCCCCGAATTGGTTGCAAAGAGCTGAACAAAGTTGGTTCCAATTCGTAATAGACCCTGCTGCTAGGCTCCTAAACCATTATAAGGCCTTACCTTTGAAAGATGAAGCCAACAACTTGACCGCAACATCCATTTCATTTATTTCGTGAATCGCACATGCATTACAATATCCTCGGATGTGATCAATAGGAGTAGTATGATTTTCTCCTGTGAAATAGGGTATATTCTTTAGTGCTGCAACTGGAATTTGATTCTGAGCATTTAGGGCAAGTGGACTACTACCCGTGAAATTGACAAAGGGATTCGGTGGTAGATGTGCCATTATGATTGGCCTAAGAACCCTGGTCGATGCGAGAAAAGGCCTACCAGGTGGAGGTGTAGACAAAGTCCTGTTAGGTGGAGATGGTGATCTTTGTGGTCTTCTTCCTCTCCTTCCTCTACCTGGTGAAAGTTGCAAGTGGACAAATAGCCCCTCTTCTCGAGTATTGGACCTGGTTTGAATTCTTCTCATATGCCTGGGCAACTTTTGCTGCTACACCGCTGAATTCTATCCCTTCGGAGTCGCCAGATGTGTTAGAAAAAATGAGCCTCAAAAGGCTAGACTTCTGCCAAGTTACACACCAAACCTGACAATATTTAAAAATAGAATTTTGAAAGACCTATATTTTTGATATTTTAGAGTTTGGAATTTGATTTGGAATGACAGTCCCGAAAATCCAAAAATGCCAGACTTCCGAAAACCCGAAATCCGAAAATCAAAAACCATGAAATTTTGAAAGTCAAAATCTCAAAAATCTAAGAATACCCTTTTGAAGATTATCCCCGATCTATCAACTGGTGAAATTTTGACTTGTTTCGAGCAAGTTAAGTCCTTGAAAATTGATTTCAAAGTTCAGCCTGAAGGTGAAAAAATGAAATCTGAAACCTGTAATTTTTAAGTCCGAATTTCTTGAAAGTTCCTTCAAATCTTGTGGAATGACTCTCTGGTCCCACCGGCATGCCAAAACTATTGATGTCGAATCACAGCACTTCGAAATGTCTCGCAACACGATGGGTTGAGACTCTCAAGAGCGATTGCATAACATGGAGCTTTTCCCAAGTGTGGGACTCGCGAAATCGGAAAAGCTCTCCTGATGAAGGCCGGTTCCTATTCCTCTATTCGATGCTGCACACGTAAAAATGCAGAGGGTTTACTAAAAACCTAATCTAACTTGCCAAGGAGACAGTGGTAAGAAAATGCATAAAATAAAACCTAAACTACAAAGGTGATGCACCGAGGAATGAAGAACACTGTCTTGCCAATAAACACAGACCATTAAAATGCAATGCAAGATCATGCATGATAGCTAGATTCACAGTGAAAGATTAGTAGGATGCAAATGAACACAGAGAGGGTTGAGAATCATCCATGACATGCATTAATTTCTCCAAAGATTGATACAACACACTGCAAAATGCCAAGAGGCAAGGTTGCCATTAGGTTTCAAATGGGAGGTTTTAACTCCACAAGTTCACCTGCCAAAGAGAAGAAGGGAGGGGAAAAACAGAAATGTCCAACCTTTAGAAAGAAGCCCCTCCTTACAATTTATAGGAAGAATGAGAGAGAAAGAGAGAGAAATTCAAAATCTACCCCAACCACCTCCAGAATGCACTTAACTCATCTCATAATGATGGTAGGTGAGAACCCCAGCGAACCCAAAAGTGGCGAACTGTATTTTGCATTTTTAAGAATTTTTCTCACCCAATTAAAGATATCCAGTCGTAGTTGGATAGAGGACCTCGTAAGCTTTCCGAAAAGTCCAACCTTGCATGAATCCGAGCTCCTAGCCAAAAGTTATGGCCATCTGAATATCTCGCGCAGTGGTCTCGCTTTCGCCAACGCTCAAAATGTTGCGCCTCTTGAAGGTGCGCCAAGGGTGCATTCATGTGTGTGTCGTCATCCTCTTCCATGCGCCAAGGGTGCACCATTTACCTTTCGACACTCTGTCTTGTGTGCCCATTTTGTGTGCCTTGGGCGCACCATTTCCTCTGTCGACACTCGTGTGCATGCGCCATTCTGCGCCTGGGCGCACCATTTCTCTCTGTCGACACTCGTGTCATGCACCCATTCTCTGCACCTTGGGCACACCATTTACTCTTTCGACACTCGTGTCATGTTCCCATTCTATGCGCCTTGGGCGCACCATTTCTTTTGTCGAACTCCGTGTCATGCGTGTCATGCGCCCATTTCTCTGTCGACACGCGCTTGGGCGCACCATTGGGCTCTGTCGACATCTTCTCTCGTGTCATGCGCCATTCTCGTGCGCTATCTATCTTGGGCATGTCGGATTTGAGCTTCTTTGATTTCTATATCTACCTAGGGAAGATATATACTACACCCCACACAAATGGTATGTGTAGTCCTCTGTGTATAAAAATAAGCAAATTGTAATTAGCTTTCGGCACACAAACACGCTTATTTCACAAAACACCAACTAAATTGACATATCATAGTGACAAAGAAGGAAATACATTAAGGGAATACGTAATTGAAAACCTAATCTAAATGGAAACATTTCCTTATTACAAACACAAAGAAGATTTATTTATAGTAGGGCTTCAGCCTACTCCCGTTGAAGTAATCGAGTAACCATATTCCATCAAGTGTCTATAAATGACAAGAACATGTTTCAAGTATATAAGTGATAACATATGGTCCTAAGCAATGTACTTTTAGTTTTCCTAGATGGAGTAGAAAATTAGAGTCGTAAAGAAGCACCATATTCCCTATCTCAATATTTTTGTCCCTAATGTGCTTGTCATGCCATGCTTTTTTCCTAGCTTTCTCTTGATTCTAACTCCAGCATGCTATTACTCATCACTCATCTAGCTTAATATACTATTTAATTCATTCTTCTAATTCTTGTTCATCGATAGACCTCCAAAGACGCATAATATGCAAATAAGGTAACATGAATTCCATAGGAAGGACTGCTTCTACGTTAAACACTAATTGAAAGGGTGTGGCCTTGTTTAACCATTGTATTTTTATATTCCCAAATCATTGTAGAAACTTTATCATCCCAATCCTTTCTTCCAACATCACAAATTTTGTCAATGTCTAGCTCAAAATCTTATTGAAAGCCTCAAGCAGTCCCATTTTCCTAAGGATGATATGGTGTAGTCTTATGGTGTGCAATCATGAACTCATCTAATAGAATTCTGATTGTCTCATTCAAAAAATGTGTGCCCTATCACTGGTCAAACTCAATGGGCATCCATACCTTGTAATAATATTTTCCCATATAAACCTAGTTGTTGTATTTGTTATACAATCCTTTGCAGGCATTACTTCTTCCCACCTTTTCAGATAATCTATGTAAGTGATGATATAGTGCGATCCAGTCCTAAGCAGATGGTGAAATAGGACCCAAAAATCTATATCCCATTTCTCAAATAGTTTTACACTAGGAATAGGTCTTAAAGGCATCTCATCTCGTTGTCCTAGTTTACCAAGGCACTAATAAAGTGATCAAAAGCCTTGAAATATGCCTTATAATCTTTATATAAGGTCTCCCACCATAATCCAGTGAGAAGAATCTTTCGCACAGTGGCATCACCTACATAGTGCCCACTTGCAACACCACCATGAGCCTCTTTTATGATATCTATGCACTCATGTTCTAGTACACAACAACATAATACTTCATCTTGACCTAACTTGTATAGGTCACCGCTAATCAACATGAACTATGTTAAGTGAATGGAAATTTGTTTCTTATCTTATAATTTCATCACTTCTAGAATCATACTTGTTTTTAGAAAGACAACAATGTCCTCTAATTCTAATGGTGTGCATTATAACCTGTATAACTATGCATCGGGCATGGTATCTTCAATTACATGCACATCTTCTTCTGATTGCATTCTGGATAGATGGTCTAGTATGGAATTACTTTTCCCTGGTTTTACCACAACTATGAAATCAAATTCTTGGAATAAGAGTACCCATTGGCATATGTGCCCATGTAAAATGGGCTTGTTTACCAAATAATTCAATGTCATGTGATTGGTATAGAATACAAATGGTGTTACTAGTAGGTACTGTCTAAATTTATGTAGCACATAGATCATTGACAAATCTTCATGCTTTGTAGTTGTATAATTATGCTCTGCAGGAGTTAACTTTCTACTAGAAAAATAAATAGGATGATCTATAATACCTTATTTAGGTTGAGCCAAAAGCACACCAATGGTCGTGCTTAGAGGCGTACACATGTACATGAAACGGTTGGTCCCACGATGGAAAACATAGAATAGGAACTATAGCAAGTTTCTCCTTCAATGTCTTGAATGTGCGTTCTTTGTGGTTCTCTCGAGTAGAATGTCCCTTTTCCTTTTAGTAACTCCTCCAAGGGTGTGGCAACCTTAGCATACCCTTTTATAAATTTTCTATAATACCTAGTGTGACCCAAGAATCCTGCACACCTCACTTTGACTGGTGGGCTCTTCCAGGCTAATAATGACTACAACCTTAGCTGGATCAACCAATAAACCTTCCTTGTAGATGATGTGCCCTAACAATGTTCCAAATGGTGTAGCAAATACACATTTCTTGATGTTCAAAGATATGCTTAACTGGAAACATATTTCAAACATTAGGCATAAATTTTCACAATGATCCTTAAAAAGTCCATACATTGTCTAGTAATCTAAATAAACCTACAAGAAGTTGTGAATAAAATATTTGAACACTTGGACAACTATGCATGAAAATACAGCAGGCACATTTTTCAGACCAAAAGGCATCACAATATAGGTAAAAATTCCCCATTTAGTAGTAAAAGTAGTTTTTTTCTGATCTTCCTATGTAATCTTAACCTAATGATACCCAGAGAATCCATTGTAAACAAATAGATTTCACACCCTGTAATTCCTTCTATTATTTCCTTAGTGAATGGGATATGAAAGGGATCAATCACACATGTAGCATTCAGCTCCCTGTAGTCCACACAGATCCTAATATGACCATCTTTCTTGATACTAATCACCATTTTCCTAACCCATTTTAACTCATTTAGGGGCTTAATGATTTTAGACTTCAACATTTCATCAATTTCTTCTTTGACCTTTATGTGCAAGTTGGGGTTCATTATGTAAGGTATCTTCTGATTTGGGTGCACACATTCCTTAAGATTTATCTTCATCTCTCCTAATGATTCATGCATGCCTTTGAGTTCATGGTATCCCCTAGGAAATAAGTCCTGATAATCTCATAGTAACTCAATTATTTTTCCACTTCAGAGTCGACCAATAGTCCCCAATTATGGCCTCCTTAGGCTCAGCATCGATCCAATATTTACTTTCTTGGTTTTCATAGGTTCATTATAGGCGCATGTGGTCTTATCTACACTATTCAAAACCTCACCCGTACTCTATTAAATGGTCTACATCTAGATTTTCTACTTCTTCATCATCCACTAAGTAGACCATCTTTCCTTTTTCCTTCTCAAGGAAAGCGCACTTAAGTAGTGTGGCATTTTCTTTGTTTCTTCATAAAAATGTGCTCTTGAGTCTTCTTCATCAAATAACTCCTGAATGAGTTCTTCCACCTTAGTACTATCTCCCATAGTTAAGAACTTTATAACCCTTAATTCCTCTTCTACTGGAGGTTTAGTAGATAAATATTCAAACATCTAGATCATTCCTACAATCAAATCCTACCAATTTCCAATCTCTCTATGGATTTCTCGCATATACATACCAAGCACACGTGCAACCTTGTAAAGTGGAATAAAATTTGTGCACCCAGAGTGAAGGTGGTAAATCTCCTACCCCTTTATCCAGAGTCTCTCACACTACTGAACGTGGTGCTGAACAGGTTGATTACCATGATAAGTGTAGATTTGAGTAGGTGCATTGCTCCTAGAAAACCGAGTAGAAAGAGCAATCCTGATTTCATTCCATCCTACAAGATTATCCTTGTGAACCACCCACCAGCATGTTGTTATCCCATGTAGGGTATATGATAGCATATTCTATCTCTCCAACTGATATATCCATTGTTCCTCCATGGTGCGCATAAATATTTTAGGGTCTCCTTCTCTAGTGTAATGAGGTACCGATTTGTTACTTATTCTCCTGATACAACGAGGTCTGATGTCCAGCATAAATGTGCTCTTTACTTCTCACACTACAAACTCATAAGTATTATGAGCCTAATTATCACAAGCAACACTTGTAGTATCACTAATAGACTGTGCATCATCCCACTGAAGGATTCCTTCTTTAGATGGCTCAAGCACCTCTAGGTCCCAGATGGTGTGTACATAAGGCTCAACATAGGACAAAGATTTTCCATCTGTTAAAGGGATAATAACTCTTTCCTCCTTGTTTTCAAAACTGATATAACCCTTGTTGAACCAAATATCAGCATTATTTGCATAGCACCAAGGGCACCCAAGTAGATTTGGGAAGCTATCTTCCTCTGCAAGCACTAAAACCTCAAAATCCCTAGTGAACTTGGCTCCATATATGGTAATGAATCCATCTTTTAAAAATCTAATGGGAGTGGCCTTAGTTCGGTTAGCCATGAACAATACATTCAAGGATGGCTGCAATGGAGGTCTCCCCATCTATACCCATGCATATAAAGTAATAACATTGACTTCCATGCACTGTATCAATCAATATATTACTCAAAATCCATCCATCCACAAAAAAATTCAGAGTGATTTCCTTATCATAGTCTAAGCTATGAGGGGAAATATTTGCATGTAGTATTTTCCATCCAATCTCAATACTTGTGAGTGGAGTGTTTCCCTTTATCCAATTACCTAACACTGGAATGATATTCTCCTAGCACAACATCTTCCACACCTCTTTCAAGTCATCAATATCAGATTGGACCATCTTTGCTGCTTTATTTTTCTCCATCTTCCATGATTGCTCCTTTAAACATTGTATCTCACCCAAAATATTTCGAGTACCTCCATCATTTCTGATAAACCTCCTTCTAATGGATAGGATCTGGATACCATGCATTTAGAACCTCCTCCTTAGTGATGGTAGGGTGCTGGTGTAATGCTTCTTTGGCGTGTGCCACATCAGTGTGGGTAGTGATCTTTACAGGAAATGCCTCAGATTCTGGTTCCAACTTGGGAATCCACTTATTTTCCATAGAGTGTTGTATCTTAACCATCTCTTTTCCTCTTTTTCATTTTTATGTTGCTTACTAAGATGCTCATAGAGATCTGGGCATTCCTCATAGCTATGATTCTTTCCATATAAAGAACATGTAATATTTTGAGGACATTCACACCTGTAGTGGTCAGGAGATCCGCAGGTATAACATGTTCCACAAGGAAACTCACCTCATCCACCACCATGGCCTCATCCTCTGAATCCACCATGGTATCCTTTACCTATGCCACAACCTCCTTAAAAGTGCCCTTCATTATGATCATAGCATGCTTGATTACGATCTTGATCCTGATGCTCATTTTTACCTTTAGAGTTATCTAAGACTCCTATCTGTCACACACCAATATCTATAGCATCATGGATCTAACCAATTATTCTATAGTCCTTTGTATCGTGAGTCGTGGACCTATAAATTTTACAATAACAAGAGACGTTCTTCCTTATTACACGTTGTAATAATGGGAAGTGGCTAGCATCATGGTTTAAATGACATATCTCACAATCTAGTAGTAATGAGTGTACTAATCTACGGGATAACTATCCTTGGTGTGACCTTCCACTTCATAATCTATACACCAAATCCCCATGCACGTCTCATGTGTTGAATTTTCCGATAGCTTCTCCAACTGCTTCGCCATAGCTGTGATTTGTGCTTCCAAAAATGGGCTCACCCAGTGTCTATACTTATGATTGCCTCAAAGCACGTAAAGCTTATTTAAGTGATTTGTGTGGATTAGTGTATGTCTTATGTGATAGTTCCCTTCTAAAAGGTGTAATTAGACCTCCAACAAACCATTGCGCATGTTGGCTTACATGAATATCATAATAAATCTTAGATAAAAGAATTTTGAAATGGGAATCATACTCTCTGACACTCTCAGTAGTGTCTTGCTTAATATCCTTGATCATGCTTATACTCTTTTCTCAAACTTAGGGATGTGAAACTCTTTAAGGAAAGCATCTTTTAAGGATGTATAATCTACAAAATTCTGATTAGGGTCAAACTTTATATACCAACTATGTGTGTGCCCTTGTAACGTAGTGGCAAATTGATTTTGCATGCACTCAAAAGTTATGATTCCCTTTATGGGCCACATAATTTCACACATGCTCATGTGTTTAGAATCATCTTATATGCCCTTATACTCTAGAAGATGAAGAGACATCTCCATGTAAATATTATGGGGTTGGTGCACACCTTGCCCACCTAATCCAGAACCTCTTGTGTTTCCTCTACCTTCGAACCACCAAATCCACTGGAACTAGAACCACCTATACCTCTTGATCCTCCACCTATATCCAGGAGATAGACTAGAAGATGTATTTACTGTGTCCCAACAGTAGTACTAAACTACACCCTACAGTTTGTGAAGTGTTACCACTCCTGAAGTGAGTCCAAAATTTTGTATGATTGAATTCTACGTAGATGATGCACCTAAACAGGTACCTCCTAATAAAAAAAGACATTTTCCATGTCATCGATGTACTTTCTATATGACTTACTCCTACTCTCCCACTACCTAAATTAGCTTGCTAACTGGTTTTCGTACTAGATACTAGAAAACCAAGCGCAAGGGCAAGGTTACAGGTAGATTCAAATGCACTCCCACGGCCTAGGTCATCCTTTCTAGCGTGCTTCCATGTGAGTTTGAGGGATGTTCCCTATCATTCTTTCCCAAATGGGGGAGTTTTGATGCTCTAGCACCACGCCTTCGCATGTGAGCCCCTAATCCTTCATGATCCATCTCTCTCCTCAATGTCATTCACTCTACAACATCCCACTAGTTCTCTATTTCCCTCTCGTGTGCCTCATTATACTTTGTCTTCTTTCTTCTCTCCACCTTTTTCCACTAGGTCTTCCATATTTCACAAAACTGCTCCTACCCCCACGTGTGGTGGGTTTTAGTTAGCCATCAGTTTGCTTTCCAATTTTAAGGTCACCATTAATATTTTAATATCCAGGTGGAATGCCTTATAATCAAGTTCCCTTGGGATACCGTTAAAAATGAATTCTTTTACCTCTAGGCAGTAATAAGTTGAAATTGAGTACTCTAGAATATAGTTGTTCGAACACCATGAAACCAAGTATCCACAATGCGTGTCCAAATCAAATCAGCATCATAGAGGGCCTGAAATTATTCTTGCATCCAAACAAGTGCATGATACCTCCAATCCCTTTTAGATGCATAAGCAACCAACCACTCGTATAGTTCTACTAGAAAAATAGTGAAGAAGATCTCATACAAACTTTCATATAAATTCTGTTCCACCCATGTGTGTGCGTTAAACTCAAATCCGGTGTTGAACCTCCATGCATATTCTTCTTCTAGATCATGAATTCACTACTTAACCTGAAAAATATGTCCCGGCAAAAAAACTAATGATGCAACCTAGAATTTACTAGTAATAACCGGGTGTGTTGGCACATCACCAAACCTAGACCGAGTTTTCACCAAAGCGCACAAAGGTACCATGCCCCTCTTTAGGGTTTCTTCGTAGGATGTTAGCATGATGAAGACTTAATGAATTTAGATTCATAATTAATATAAAATTCTACAAAGCATGTTCCAGATCTAGATCTAAAGACTAAAATATTTAAACAATAGCCTTAATGAAGTCAATCATGCAAGAACCAGTTATACTCATGATTAATACCTTGATTCAGCCAATACACTCCATTATATTAAACACAATAAATACATAGAAGCTTATTATAATAATTAATACCATAAGCTCATGTGTGCATCAGATCTGGTAGCATAACCTCACAGTAACTCATATCCAATCCTTACATAGTCCTATTCTACGCAGATCACTACATATTTATAAGGGTAGGGACTTTCCCTTCACCGCTTGCATAATTCCTAAAATAGGTTGCATGCTGAAAATAGCCATGCACCTTTACAATAATAGCCACACATGCAAGTGTGCTAACAGAGATCTCTTAAGTTAAGCGGGCGTAGCAATACTATTATTATCCCGAACCCATGTAAAGCGCTTAGTATCCACTCTTCCCAAAATATCCTATGTGTGTCACGCAAGTCTTTATCCATTTTTGTGTTCTGTATGTTATCTCCAAAAATAGCCTGTACATGTGAAAACGGCTAAGTCTTGAATCTTCCTTGTATTTTGCACATGTGTCCTTCACTATCCTTCTGTGCCTTTCACTGTGCTTTACTCTTGTGCGTGAATATTTTGTGTGTCCTCTCATTCGTATCATACTCTTTTCTGCTAAAAATATGCACCTATTTTTGTTGTACCTGATCCAAGTTAAACTTTACAAAGAGTGAATTCTGAGATGCATCCGGGGAAGGACTCGAGAGGTATTTTGTTACAAAATCAACATGTTATTGAATATGAGAGCATAAAACTCAAGTTACATGAGTTTAATTATACTCTTCATGACCTATAGCTTGTTGTCATAGTATATGCACTTCAAGTATGGAGACATTATCTTTTAGGAGGACATTTTGAATTAAAAATTGATCATCTTGGGCTGAAGTATATTTTCACTTAGCCAAATCTGAATGCAAGACAACGAAGATGGTTATATTTTTTGTCACAATATGATTTTGACATAAGTTACATAAAAGGAAAATAAAATAGAGTGGAAGATGTACTAAGTCATAGGAAACATATTTCTACACTTATAACTTTGAGAACTCAATTTAAGGATGAGGTAAAAAGTATCATGGAATCTGATTCTTACTTTTAGCAAGTAAAAACAGCACTTGCTGCAGATCCAAATGATGCAAGATATAAAGGTTTTCACTTCGATAATGAAGGAATATTGAGATATGATAAACGGGTGTATATACCTATGGGAAATGAGTTAAGGAAAAATTTAATGGAGGAATTTCATAATTCACCTTACTCAGACATCCCAGATATTACGAAAAATGCTTGCTGATATAAAACAACAATACTTTTGGAAAGGGATGAAGAAAGACATAACTGATTTTGTGACACACTGCTTGGAATGTCAGCGTGTTAAGGTTGAGCATATGCACACATCTGGTTTATTGTATCCTCATAGTATACCGTAGTATAGTTTTAGGTAATTAGCATGGATTTTGTTTAAGGGCTACCAATGTAGGGAAATAAACATGATGTTATTTTAGTTGTTGATAAACTAACAAAATTAGCACATTTTATTGTTGGTAATCTTAAGGATGATTCACCTATTTTAGCAAAAATATTTGTGCATGAAATTTTTAGATTGCAAGTAGTACCTGAATTGATCATATCAGATAGAGACCCTAGAATTACATCTAGATTTTGGAAAATTCTTAATGTATCCTTAGGGACTAAACTAAATTTTAGTTCAGCATACCATATAGAAATAGATGGTCAAACTAAGAGAGTTAATCAGGTTTTGGAAGATATGTTACAAATATACTACATGGATTAGTAGTACAAATGGGAAGAATACCTTCCTTTAGTTGAATTTGATTATAATAATACATATCATGCCTCTTTGAAAATGGCACCTTTCAAAGCATTATATGGAAGGAAATGCAGAACTCCAGTTAATTTGGGATAACATAGAAGACATAGAGTTAATTGGGACCTGAAACCCTTCGAAATGGAACAAGTTAAAATTATGCATGAACGTTTAAAAGAAGAAGTAGATAGGCAAAAACATTATGCAAATTTGAAAAGGGTTGATAAGAAATTTAAACTGGGTGAAAAGGTATTTTTACGGGTTAAGCCGAAAAAGAGTTCTATAACCTTTAGCAAGGAAGCCAAGTTATCACCTCATTATGTGGGACCCTTTGAAATAGTTGAAGTAATCAATCTTGTAGCTTATCGTTTAGCATTACCACCTGCTTTATCATGAATGCATGATGTTTTCCATATTTATTTTCTTAAGAAATACGTTTCGATTTATCACATGTGTTAAATTGGGATTCCTTGCAGGTCCAAGACCTAGGAATAATCATGGTTAAACCCATTAGAGTGTTGGAAACTCACCAGTTGCACTTGAGAAATCATGAAATTAGTTAATGCAAGGTCCAGTGGGACTAGTTTAATGAAGAAAGTGCAACATGGGAAAACCTTGAGGATATGAAAATTACTTTTCCTCATTTATTTGAACAGAATTAATTTTTTTGATTGATAATAAATGAATACCTTGTTTTGAACTTAGTAATAATTCTTCTAGTTTTGGGGCAGATACTATATTCTTTAGTACTGAAACAGCTATATTGATGCTATAATAAATTGTGGAAATTTGAAATTCTCAACTCTAGTTTCTATTTATGAACTTATGGATGAAATAACTATAATTAGGATTATTTTTCTTGTCTGAGAATTGGGACTAAGTTAATCATCGGGACGATGATGATTTTTAGGAGGGAGGTATGTAACACCTCTAACATGGATGATATCTATGATGACTTCTATTTGGAAGGTGCAAATGATGACATGTGATTCTTGTCTTAAGATGGTGTACTCTTAGGATCTATGAAATCATGTTTGTAGTAGGTAATATGTTATCTTCTGAAATAGGTACAATTCTGCCATGTTTATGCTTAATATAAAATGAAGTAATTCATCTTTTTATTTTATGTAGAATAATTCACTACTTGGGAATGAGAAGTTGAGTTTCAATTTTCATAATTCTTGGGAATCCAGAATGGAATTACCTTGGATCAATTTCATTGATCCAAGGTATGCTTCTAATTTATAAACCTTGTGGTCATAATGACCAAGTAGAACAGTTTGAAAGGTTCTTGGACTTTGACTGTACTAAGGTCATGAATGATCTGATCTCTGCTTCGTATTTGAATTTAGGTATTAATTTGGTTCTTATTTTTGTTAAAGTGAGATGTAATTTTACAATGAACTTGGAACCTAATTAAACTATGTCCTTAAATTAGGAACTTTATCCTAAAGTATAACCTAACCTAAGTTACTAAGTTCTTTTGTTAATGAGGGATGTTAAAAAGGGGGTCTAAGACTAAATACTTAGACCTAAGGACCTATGTTAGTTCCTAAACTAATGTTGAACCTAACCTAATGTTTGGCTAACCTAAAAGGTTCCTATGGGATGACATAGAAAGGAGTGTGGTGGAATCAACTCTTAGAAATTTATGAGGAAATTAATATGGGCTTATCTCTTTGAACTGCCAAATTTGGCAAAGGCATGAGGAAAGTAGGGGGAATGAGTTGGCATCTCCACCGATTTGTAGTTGCATGCAAATTTGAACTATTTCATTTCCAAACTTATAGGTCGTGGTGTCAGGAGAAGTGGGAGCACTAACAGTCCTATTTTGCATTTAATATTTTGAAAATGGCAAAAACCACCTAGGAAGAAGAAAGATGGGTTTTGGTTTTTGTTGTGTTCATTTGGTTTTTTGAGATTTATATCTACATGTGGTTTTTGTGCTTCAATTCAAATCCTTTCATGAATACTCTTTCCTTTCATGGTGTTTGAATGAAGAAGTAGGCACCGTGGAAACTATAAGAAAGAGAAGAAGAAGGTTTGGAGAGTTATTGGTGTTTCGAGGGAAGAATTGAATCTCTTCTTGGAGATTTTTCGTGAAAAGAGAAGACTGGAGCTCTATCAGGCATGATAGGCCCTATCCATTAAGTCTTATGATTTTATTTAAATGTTTCATAAAAACAAATCTTCTCTTGAGGAAATAATCTGGGTTTGTTTCTTTGATCGAATTTAATTTGCTTCAATGGTATTTTGTTGTTTTCCTGGATGCTTTATTGATTTTGGTTTGATAATGGAAAGTGTATTCTGGGAGTATAGTTTCCATACTTCTAAGTAAACTAGTTGTTTCTTGAATCCTTTTTAATAGAGGCTTGAAACAAATCCAATATCTGTTAGGTGAGATTTTAGTTAAAGGTTTCTCTTGCAATGTATGTATTTTGGTTTGTTTGATTCGAGAAAATCTTGCTCAAATGTTTCTTATAATCTTTGTTGGAAGATTTGAGATAGGAAAATTTTTGGATATCTTGACCATTGCTTGAGATATTGTTGTTCTATAGTTTGTGTTTGATGTCCTTGTTGTTGTAGACTTTGAAGACCACCATTTTTTCTGACTGGAGGAAAACTTAAGCTAAGAGTTGCATGTTTTGAACATTGGTTTAGCTATCTAGAAATTCTCAGATTTCGACTTGCATGTCTTCTTTCTGATGATGTTAAATGAAAATTTTAAAGGACCCCTTATGTAGACAATATGCCATTGTATTGGAAGTATAGCATGTTTTATGAATGTTTTTGATTGTGACAATGCTAGTGGAAACATTATTCTATTTTAAACTTACCTTGAAACTGTAAGTTGTTAGAGGAAAACCCACTTCGTGTTTTTGTATGAGATCTCATTTTTGGGTATCAATTGTTGTAATAGCTCATTCATCAAAAGTGTACAGGATTTCATATTTTTGATGTCGATTTTCCTTGTTGTATACTTCCCATGTTCTCTTAAACCAAACGGGATTTTGAGATGGGTAACAGATCTTTTTGGGTTTGAGTTAATGTTTTGATCATTGTTGAATGTGTCTCTTATTAAGGAATGCATGAATGCTTTTCTTCCTTATTTATAAATGGTTGAATTAATTGGAGGTCTGTTTTGGTTTTGACCTATTGTTTTATTGTTTACTTTCCTCCCTTCTCTGGGAATTTAGGAAATGAATTGATTCTTAATCCCTTTTTAAGGAATTGTGTTTTGAGATAGACTTCCTTGAAAAGGTAAAAGGTAAGGTAGGATGTTGGATTTACGCTTTCCTTTTTCTGATTCTTTTATACTCATCCAATTCAAGACTTGATGAATCTCAGTTTTGATATTTATTTAGTTACATGTGAACTATTATTCATTTTTCCAAAGCATTCCTGTCATGTGAAGTTCATAAAAAATATTTTACGTGTCTTTGTTATTCTTGCATGTGAAATGTTTACTCTTCTTCATAAGAGTATGGATAGATGAGGAGACTGCAATCTCACTCATACCCTCTTCAACATTATGATGGGGATATTGATCACTTTGAGGTATCATTTTTTTCCATCTCTGGTCTGTTTTAGTTTATATCACTTCTTGACCATGTGATAGGACTTAGTGTATTAATGTCCTTAGGACAAAAAAAGGAGTTTATATTATGCTTAGAAGGAGTATCGAGCCTTGTATAAGTTCTGAACTTAAACCAATATTCTCCTTTATGGAATACTAATGATTGTGTATCTTGTATGAGGCCTGAATGTTAATTTGTTTTCTTGATAGAAGAAACCTTTTACTTTTGATAAGGTCTTAATGATGTTATCCTTGACTTCTAACTTGAATTGAAGGATAATCTAAGCCTAGGACTTTAGGATGCTTCAACTAGGGTTACTTTGATGGTATATGATGATTTAGTTAACCTTACTTATCTGTATGATCTTATTTATGATTAATGTCATCTTAGACTTAGGATGAATCTGAGATAGTGGGACAATTAGATGGAAGGAAATATTCATTATTACCCAAATAGTAGAATTAAATCTGAAAGATAGTTTTATGTATCTTATATTCTTCTTGTTAAATAGATTTAGCTGATTGAAGGAACTTTAATTGGTTACAGGAAAGTGAAGGTAAGGTTAAGATGAAATGATAATTCTTCTTTAACTCTGTTGTTTAAATTTTGTATGATGAAATGGGTTTTATGATGGAAAGTTAGGGTTGATAGGTTGATTGACCAAACCTTACTTTTGATTAGAAACTTTAAATATCTCTTTATCTCTCTTCTTCTTGGATTGTATTCTTTTTGGTTAAGTCTTTTTGTTAGTTCAGTTTTGTTTTTGGACTATTTCATAAACAACAAGAGTTCTTTTTATGATATAGTTAGTTAAAAGCACATTTTTTAATGATATAGTGCTTATCATGCTCAGTTCAATGAACTGACCCGTGCTAACAATTTTGCAGATGGATTTCATAAAAGATGAAAGGAGAAAGACCTTTAAGAAGTTACATCTATTTTACTAAAGAAATTTCTTCTTATAGTGATGATATGTGGTTTCATTATTTGATTTGTATTTGATGGAAAATAAAGTTTTGATTGTAATCTTTGAAACTCTTCTGGATTCTAGTAAATGTGTCTCTCCTTCTTGATGAATAAAATATGTGATGATTTCTAAGTAATAATTATTTGTAATATTATCTTGACATGAATTGGGCTGAATTGATATGCATTATCCTAATGAAGGAGGGAAGTTAAAATACTTGAATGATATGGAATGGTTGGGGTAGGAATCTGAGTTGCTAGTTGTACTATTTTCTCAAGTAGAGATGCAATTTATAAAGTTGACATTCTTAAGAAGATACCCAACCATTAAAAAGAGGATTGTATTTGAATTATATGGATGTATGTGTATTAAACCTTGATAATGATTAATAATGTGCAATTTGTTTATAAATGGACATTAGCCCATAATATAGGGGAGAAAGATACTTTCCATAAAATGAATCATAGACATAACTAAAAGATCTTGTTAAAAGTATCATGATTATTGTAATTAAATAATTGAAAGTGTTCTTCCTTAAGACTTCCTTAATTAAAGTTAGGAATGCTTGGAAGGGAAATAAAATGGGAATTTAGACTTCATTCCCATGAAGTCTAAAATAAAAGGTTTACATGGAACTTATTTAAGCTAGGGCTGAAATAAGTAAGAAATTAATTAACACTTTCATAAATGCAAGATCTATTATGGAAAAACATGATTCAAGTTGTTCATTGTATAATAAACATAAACATGTAATTAAATTGGTTAGTAAGCATATTTTATCTGCATACCTACCTCACATATAGTTCAACTTATAATATTATAGGTTAAAAGTCCTAATCAAATTAGTATGGTGTAGATGTAATTAATCTGTAATGAAATGATTAATAGGAGATTAAACTTTCAAAATAAGGTATGTTCGTCCAGATAAGGGAACTTAGTTGGATGTTTACACACACTAACTGCAAGCATAGTACATTTTTAATGATAGGAGTCATTACGAAGATACTATGATACAGTTGATATGTCTCAACACCCTACATAGTTTGTTCAACTTGACTAACATAAGTGTTGACTAGATCATAGTTCTACCCTATGTGGAGATAGGGACATGATCTAGTGTTGGGGTCAACTCACGTTGACTTAGGATAACTAGACACACCTAATCGATGAAAGTTGATTGAGTATGTCTATGTACCCTTAGTCACCACAAGTAGTCCTCCACACTAGGGCATGTTGTTAACCTTGTCTAGGGTTAAACTTTTAATCAAGTGGGACTGAAAAAATTCAATAAAGACCACTATAGATAATAGAACAAGTGGGGTGAAGGAATTATTTTGTTGATGAGTATGTCATCTAGGAATGTAAACATGATAAACATGTTTAAAATATTTGGCCAAAGTATCACAAGCTATTGGTTGTGTTGTCCTATGTCACCTAGATTAAGAAGTGAGATTTTATATGAATATTGGTAATAGATATTTAGATAGGCCTCTTAAGCAAAACACTTGAGTACCCTAAAAAGGTAAAGGAACCAATTATATGTTGTATACACATTATTGAGTAACATGAGAGATCAGTTTAATACCGAGTCATGGAATGAGAGATCGGTATTTCACCATGAGTCATTACAGCTGCATATGGTTTTCTGTTATGAGATAGTTTGGCATTGGAATGTGTGTTCTAAATTATGTAATTTAGAATAGAGAAAATTATGTAAAAACATTCCCTTGGTTCTTAAGTCCTAAAATGGGAATGTTCTGATTTTGAGATTGCGAGAAAGTTGTGGCCTAGTCTACTATAGAGGTTGAGTATGTTGCAGCTACTGAGAGGCTTGCAAAGAGTGATATGGATGACCAGGTTCATAGAAGATTTGGAAAATGAGAAAGAGAATTGTAAATTATAAAGTTATATTCAAATTTCGATTCATCTAACAAAGAACTCGACATTTCATTCAAGAACGAAAACACATTCCATTAATATATAACTTCATACGGTAGGTGTTGGAAGATGGGCAATTTGGCTGGAGAAAATTCATACATATAAGAACTCTGTAGATATGCTAATGGATTTTTTGGAAAATGAAAAGTTAGAGCAACAATCCACTTTTGTTGGTCTTCGAGTTTGAGAATTGAAGAAGGAGAAACAAGCCAAGGAAAGGATCCAAGAATGGAGTTATATGGTGCAGTGCAACAATTTATCTCCAAGTGGGAGATTGTTGAGTTATGGAGCTTAATTTCTTCAAATTAGTATGCTTTATTAAATTTTTGGAATACATATTAAATGGCATTAGTCGACATTGAACAACATCAATCACCGCGATCGGTATTGGTCAAGGCAAGGAGGAACCGACATCGGTTAGGGTAACTGACATTGGTTACCTATGCATGATTGTTTTGTTTAACTCACGGGAATTAAATCTAACCTTTGTTCTAAAGTTTATCTAATGACTGTAATTGAATAGCCAAAGTGCCCTAAGTTTGTATATCCATATATAAGATGTAAATCTAGTGTTAGAACATAAGATTGGGAGAATTGTAATAAGGAATTATGGAGAGAGAAAAATATAAGCTTGTGAGGAAGAAAGTATTGTACATCCAGGAGAGGTGTGGAAGATTACAAATTTTAATTGTATATCCTTTGTGAATCTTTGATTAATATATTGATTTTTTCTTGATGGACATATCCCACACTAGGCTTAACCACGTTGTATCTTGTGTATTATTTCTTCCGGTTTATTTCCGATTTTATTTATTGTATTCTTAGATATTAATAATATATATGTACAACTAGTGTGATTAACCCCAAAAACCACAACTTTTATAAACATAATTGCAAGCTTTAGGAAATATAAGAAATTCCTTGGGTGGGGATGGGAATAATTTTGTAAAAGTATGAGGAGTGCTTTAGGCATGATAATTTTGTGGAGCATAAAATTAAAGACAAGGGAGCAAATAATCTTCCTATCTGTGGAGATGTACAATGGATTTTTCATTTTTTGCACAAAGGGAAGGAATAATTTGAGATGGTGAGGGGAGAATGGTGGCAATGGGGATGGGTCTCCTTTGGCCAGCTTGAATGAGCATCTTCTCAACTTGTGATGCAATGGAAAAATCTTGAGGAAGGGTGTTACCTCCTAGGGATTAACACATCCAAATCAATATAAAAGTACCTTAAATAATATAAGAATGTCATACCTTGTGAGGGTATAAATTCTTAAGGAATTCTATGCCAAGTCTTTACAAACCTGGTATTAAAGTTAGAGATAAACTCCATTGGGTCCCATTGTATTTTGTTGAGATGTTCCATGAGAGCAATGACATCTATATTCTCCTTGAACCAATTATCCAATTTTTCTCCCAGCTGATCCCATGTTGAAATGGATTGTGAAGCTAAATTTTTATACCATTCTTTTTCTCTGCCTCGAAAAGAAAAAAGAATAAGTTTGAGGTAAATGTTCTCTTCTCTAATTTTTTGAATGACACAGTGGTTCACTATATTGTGAATGTGAGAAATGTGATATTGATCTCAATTTCCATGGAAGAGGGGTAAGTTTTTTAGGGTTGTTTTGGGAATATTATCCCACTATTGCAAATGGGGGCTAGAGTTGAAATGAGGAAATGGAAGATCTCTTTGGAGAGCCATGAGAAAATGGGGGCATGTAAATGAATGTAGGAATGGAGGAAAAGGTATGAAACCTAAGAAAATGGGTTGGTTTGAATCAGTGGAGTCACCATATGTGTTGATAAATGCATCGAAGGCCAAATACCACAAATAACACATCACTCTTGTTGGCATGAAGTTTTAGAGTGCTTCATGTTGTCCCACCAGGCATACCAAAAATTGTTGTCACATAGATCATGCACCTGCGGAAAATGGGTTGGTTTGAATCAGTGGAGTCACCATATGTGTTGAGAAGTGCCTCCAAAGGCCAAATACCACCAATAACACATCACTCTTATTGGCATCAAGTTGTATATTGCTTTAGGTTGTCCCATTGGGCATGCCAAAAATTGTTCTCACATGGATTGTCAAATGATTTAGTGCAACATGGGAACATCCCCAAGGTGTGCTACCTTGGCTCTTTGGGATGAACCTCCGGAGAAGGTTGGATTTCTTTTAAACTAAGAGCACCTAATTTAATATTAAATAGTGAAATCTACAGTGCTATAAGAAAAGTATATTATCTAATTTTCTAGAGAAGAAGGGATAAGGATAACTAAAATATACTAAACGAAGGTGATGTACCCAAATTTTGATGAAAAATAGATTTGCACCACATGCACAAAGTATTGTTACAAAATAATATATGACATGCACAACTTCTTATTTTCTTTTCCAGAAAAATCCTTATGAATATAAAACTTAAAGATAATAGAAGGGATTTTATCTATTCCACAACTGAGATAAATAAGTTTATAAATCACAACTTGCAATTTGACTAAAGAAAGATAGTTAATGTGAAGGAAAGATAAATCATCACATAAAAGGAATTAAAAGCATTCAAAAGTATCAATTGAGCTATTCAAATGAACAATACATTAAATAGTCAAAGGTGAGATATTTTTTATGTATATTAGAGAGGCCAAATCTTGTATATGAGAACTCAAAAATGGTAGATCCTCCTTACACAAAGATCTAAAACTCCTTGAATACATAATATAACCTCCTATTTATAGATTAATAAGGTTGAGAAATTATATCTACTCTTATTAACTATTTACATTCTAAAAATAGGATTCATTTACATTTATGAAAGATTCATCTTCAAAAATAGTTAGTTTGTTTTGAAAATTTGACTAGTCAAACCTATATTTCAATTGTTGACTTCCCTGGGGGAACTGGGACATGTGATGCATGTTTGCATCAACATGCACTCGACATGCATTTATGATATGCACTTCGACATGCATTTATGAAATGCACTTGACGTATAGTTCGACATGCAGTAAAATGAAACTCCAAACCTAAAATGCACTAAAAGTGCAAAATAGAAACTTAGGCATTTTTCAAGAATTTCACAAAAAGGTCTGCATAATGTTTTTAAAAACATGGATTTTGTAAGTAATAGCCATGAAAATGGGTAAGATGACTTGAAAATTCAACATTTGTGGTGACCTCCAGGGAATGCTTGTCTACTAAGAAAAATTCCAATAATCTTAATGAAGTACATTGAGAAAGGAATCAAAAAAATCCTCAAACCAAAATTAATGAGATGTTTTTATTCCCATGACATAAATAGAGGAATTTACAATGGCTCTTTTGGGTGATCCCATCGGCTGGAGGGTAGTATGCAGTTGAGTATGCCATTTTGTCTGGTTATTTTACATAATTCCCTTAATGATCTCAAATTAAGGAAACTTTCATAAAAGGGTTATGCAGCAGTAACTAGAATCACAAAATATATGTAGAAAATTTGAAAATCATACATGTTTCAAGAGGAAACATACAGAGTGTACATAGGAACTTCTTTTACTGAAATCAAACCTACCTACCCTAGTCTAATTAGAGGAAAAGGAAACTTTTACAAATCCTGATACGTAGGTAGAAGTAGCTTCCTTTCCTCACAAGATTAGACCATGTAACTGATTTAGAACTTAATACGGTCTTTAATAAGAGTGGAAAACTCATTCGAAATTGATTTCCCGCCTCATTTTATAAGGTATCAGCAGCAAATAAAAATAATACCTCCTTTAGTTGTTCTTCATTGGGATCTGAGAGGTATTGTTGTTGACCTTTGGTCTATTGAATCTCTTCCTCATGCTCTAAAATGAGCATGACCGGTGACAATTCTGTTCTTGGATCCAAGTTATCCCAATACGATTGGTAACAAACCGATCCTTTATTATTTTCTCATTTTTCTTGCAATTAGCTCCAAGAATGGAGTTTATAAAGACCTTTTCTTCTTCATGGTGGATGTCCTCAAGCTTGTCTAGAAATTATATTGTTTTCTCTTGCACAAACATCCCTATTCTCACCCGTGAATTCTCATGCTCTGCTTCCTCAAAAAATAAGTTATATATATCAAACTCAGCCTCCTTTAAATAGTGAGGCCCTTCCTATTTCGTTGTAGTGACTACGCATGTTCTTGATGTATCACCGCAACTTTCCAAAAGAGTAGCAATTTCTAGACATGCAGAGTAATGAGGATCATTGCATTCAGTTGTAACATCTTGCTCACTTAGAATCCCTTCTTCCTCTTCCCATCCATTTCCAATCTGCTGCTTCTTTACATCTGCCTAATTTGTTTTGATGTTCAACCTTCTTTTTGCATGGTTTTCACAATCTCATCCTCCCAATATAAATCAGACCAATCTTCAACATATATGGAATTATCTTCTTTGGTAGAATTGGTAGGAGAAGAAGCATAAACATGAGGCTTCTATTGTGTTGCATGATTGGGAAGAGGTGTTTTGTTCTCAAGAGATCTAATTTGATCAATTACAGAAGCCAAATGATCCTCCATATCATACTCCATTTTCTATGGATCTACCCTTTCCAAAAAAATGTATGATTTTACATTAAAAAATGTTGTTGGGAGTATTACATGGGTTTCTCCTTCTTGCCAAATTCATGGAAAAATTCATGCTCTACTAACCTTGTAGGATATTTTTTTTTATTGAGTGTTTGGTAGGGCGTGAGCGAATTATTTGAGACACCACAACTTTTATAAACATTATTGTAAGGTTTAGGAAAGTTGGGTAATGCCTTGGGTGGGGATGGGAGGGAGTTTGGAAAAGTATGAGGAGTGCTTTGGGCATGATAAACTTGTGGAGCATCAAATGAAAGACAAGGGAGAAAAGGATCTTCTTTTCTTTGGAGAGGGACAATGGATTTTTCATTTTTACACAAGGGGAATGAATAATTTGAGATGGTGAGGGGAAAATGATGGAAATGGGGACGGGTCTCCTTTGGCCAGCCTGAATTATCATCTTCTCAGCTTTTGATGCAATAGAATAAGCTTAAGGAAGGGTGCTACCTCCCAGGGATTGGATTAACACATCCAAATCAACATCAAATGAACTTAAATAATAAAATAATTCCATACCTCGTGAGGTTCTAAATTCTCTAGGAATTCTATGCTAAGTCCTTATAAACCTAGTATTAAAGTTAGGTATAAAATCGATTGGGGCCCATTGCATTTTGCTGAGATTTTATATGAGAGTAATGACATATGCATTCTCTTTAAACTGATTATCCAATTATTATCCCAGTTGATCCCATGTGGAAATGGATTGTGAAACTAAACTGTTATACCAATATTTTTATTTGCCTCTGAAAGATGAAATAAGAAGTCTGAGGAAAATGTTCTCTTTTATGATTTTGTGAATGACACAATGGTTCACTATATCCTGAATGTGATCAATGGGAGATTGATATCCATTTCCATGGAAGAGGGTAAGTTTTTTAGAGACGTTTTGGTAATATTTTCCCCCGCTGCTGCAAATGGAGGGCACTAGAGTTGAAATAAGGAAATGGAATATCTCTTTGGAGATCCATGAGAAAATGGAGGCATGTAAATAAATGTAGGAATGGGGAAAAGGTATTAAACTTGAGAAAATGGTTTGGTTTGAATCATTGGAGTCACCATATGTGTTGATAGTTTCCTGCAAATTCCAAATACCACCAAAAAACATCACTATTTCGCATGAAGTTATAGAGCACTTTAAGATGTCCCACTAAACATGCCAATAACTATTATCACATGGATCACACACTCGCGGAATCGTCAAATGATCTAGTACAACATGGGAACATCCCTAAGGTGTGGGACCTTGGCTCATTGGATGAACCTCTAGAGAAGGTTATCTTCCTTTTAAACTAAGTGCACCTAATTCAAGATTAGACTGTGAAATCTACAACGCTATTAAAAAAATGAACTATACAATATTACATTAAAAAGGGGAGAAGGATAACTTAAAATATACTAAAATAAGATGATGCACCAATTATTTTATGAATAAATAGATATACTCAATATGACCGAGATAACTACTACATAATAATATATGACATGCACTACTTATTTTCTTTTCCACCAAAATCCTTATGAATATAAAACTTAGAGATAACATAAGGGATTTTATCTATTCCACAACTGAGATAAATAAGTTTATCAATCACAACTTGCAATTTTAGTAGAGAAATATAGTTAATGTGAAGGTAAGATAAATCATCACATATAAGGAATTAAAATCATTCACAAGTATCGAATGAGCTATTTAAGTGCATAAAACATTAAATAGTTGAAGGTGAAATATTATTTCTTTATATTATTGAGGCCAAAGCCTATATATGAGAACTCAAAAATGGAATATCCTCCTTACACAAAGATTCAAAAGTCCATGAATACATAATACATCCTCCTATTTATATATTAATAAGGTCGATAAATTATAGCTACTCTTCTTAACTAATTACATTCTAAAAATAGGATGCATTTACATCTATGAAAGAGTCCTCAAAAATAGCTAGACGATTGTGTAACTTTGACCAGTCAAACCTAATTTTCAATAGTTGAATTCACTAGGGGATCTTTGGACCAATGATGCATTTTTGTAGTTCCTACATGGTAAAATGTGAAAAATGGAACTCCAAACCTGAAATGCACTAAAAAGCACAAAACGGTAACTTAAGCATTTTTGAGATTCATAAAAAGGGTCTTGCATCAAAACTTTAAAAAACATGGATTTTGCAAGGAATAGTCATGAAAATGGGAAAGGTGACTTGAAAATTCAGCATGTCCTTTTGAATATGTTTAATCACTTGAAGGATATCCTTTGAAGCACTAATATGGTGAGTCAACATAGTGGTAACTCTTCTAGTAAATATCCCTTGTTTGATGGAACAAATTATGCATTTTGGAGCATCAAGATAAGGAATCGTATCATGTTCTTAGGGTTTTCCATTTGGAAATTTGTGTTAGATTGGTATAAAATTCCTCAAACTCCTCTAACTAGCACTCCATACAAGAAGCTTAGTAGTGAAATTCCAGGGCAATGAATGTAATCATGTGTGGTCTGGCTGAATCAAAACTTGTGAAGGTCACACATTGTACATCAATTAAATATATGTGGGAGAAACTTCAAGTCATCTATGAAGGAGATTCCAAGGTAAGGATGGAAAAGCTCCAAAATTTTAGAAATTAGTTTGAAGGCCTAAATATGAGAGAAGAAGAATCAATTGTTGCATATTTACTCGAGTTGATCAAGTTGTCAACTCCATGAGAGGTTTAGGTGAAGAAGTAAAAGAAGAGGTAGTGGTTCAAAAGGTATTAATATCTATCACTCCCAAGTTTGATTCCAAGGTGTCTATTATTGAGGAAGCTAAGTATTTGAAGGTCATGTTAATGGATGAGCTACATGGCATCTTGACTACATATGAAATGAGGATTACTAATTCCAAACCTATCAAGAAGGAGATTTCTTTCAAAATAAGAAGAAGAAAAAGGATGATAAGATTTATGATGATGATGATCATGAGATTGATTATGATGAAGTGTTTGCAATGATTACTAGAAGATTTAATTTTGGATCATGTAAGTACAAGGGAAATTTTCCTTTTAAAAGCATTAGCTATGATGAAAGAGGTCACTTTGTCAACAATTTCCCTCACAAGCACAAGGATGAGGATGAGGAGAGTGATGACGATCATAAAAAATTAATAACATGTTTGAAAAGGGAAAAAATAATTTTAAGAGGTTTAAGAATAAGAAAAATTTTAAGAAGAGATTTTATTCAAAGAAAGAGTGTTGCTCGTCTAAGGAAAGTAGTTGTGATGATGATTTTGATTCTAAATTTGAATATTTACATGAAGAGGTAGGTGATGAGGTTTCTTGTTCATGGACAAGGATGTCATGAGGTCTATGAGTGATGGATCCATACTTGTTTGGTGACTCTATGCACTCGAGGTTGCAGAAGAAGGAGATGACATTGAGAATAAACTAATGTGTGTCCAAACATATCTAAAGCATGTTGAGAAGAGAAATAAGAATTTGAGAACTCAAGTCAAAGAGTATGACGTAAATATACATGACCTAGAGGGAAAACATTTATCTATGAAAAATAAGCTTGATGAAATAGTCAAAAGGTTATAAATGCATATGAGTTCCATGACTCTAAACTTGCAATCCAAAGAATAAGAGGTGATCCTTCTAAAGGAGAACTATTTGAGGCGATTAAGAGAGATAAGACATTTCAGAAGTTTGAAAAAAGCATTAAGGATATTAATGATCTCTTAGGAATTCAAAGGCCTGTAGGAGATAAGAAAGGATTGGGGTTCAAGTAATACTTAAAAGTAAAAGAAGTGATGCAAAATGGAACTATATCAAGAAATGAAACTGAAGGCTCAAGCACCAAAGTGGAGTAGAAAGAGAGATATTTCAAAGACAATGTGAAGAAAAAGTTTTTAGGCAACCTAATGCTTCAAGGTATGAGAGATCATTTAATTGTTATTTTTATATTTGTATTGGCTTTGTACATAGAGTAAAGAAATGTAAGAGGTTTTTCAAATATGATCATCCATAGAGGAACATTAGAGATGAACATACAAATAATATCATTTTCCATAATTTTCATGAGAAAGGTCATATTGCTAGGTACTTCCTATATGAGTCATCCAATCAATTTTGGAGAGAAGAAGGCCCAAGAGGTATGAATAAGATAGTATGCTTTAATTGCAATGAGGTTGGAAATATAACTAGAGATTGTTGTTATGGTCCTTCAGGGAAAATTAGGAGGTTTTAAACTCCTAGAGTGCAAAATAAGAGACAAGGTGGGTTGTGGGAGCCTAGAACAAACAATGTTCTTCCTCCTAAAACATATGTTGAAGTTAATCAAGGATATCCTTAGGGTGTAGACTAGAAGAAAAAAGGAAAAGATGAGTCTTAGTATCAAAGAGGTATTGGGACCTCTTCAATTTTTTTTCTAGACTCCTTATGTAGAAGGATGTCTCTAATAGGATTCTTAGAGGCATTAACCATCCAAAAGAAGCATGGTGTCCAGGGGTAGCATGAATGGTGTGGAGTATGATGTTGAAGAAGTGTATTCATGAAATCAAGGTATGATCATTTTGTTCTTGAAGGTCTTAAATATGTTTTGAAATGGTTTCTCTGCTGATAATGAGTAACGATGTTGGATTCATGAACTGCAAGTCATTCATTTTGTATGGTGACTTGATCAGACCATCAAAGGTAGAGTATATTGATGATTTCCAGGTATGTGAGTGAGTTGAGTAGGTCTATATGTTGGGTTATTAGTCCTTGAGTCATGTTTAAAATGTCTTTATAGAGTGTTTATGAATCTTAGAAGAGGTATGGAGTAGCACAAAGCATAATTAAATATGTAAGATCCAAATAGGTAAGTATTACAATTTATAAGCATGGTTTTGGGGTTGTATATGGTTACTTGGGTTTGTAGCGGTGTCTCTAATAGGTGTATGTGAATTTAATATTTTTGCAAGTCTGTTTTGTCCTAGAATGAAGAGTTAAAGATTAATTAAGGTTTGTAGAAATTGTGTAAAGACATCATAATTTGAGGTATGTTTTTGAGTTTATTCATGGAGTAGTAGCAGAGTTGTAAGGTCAAGAATATATTGTTACAATTTTTATATGATGATTCATTGTGTTTTCTATGATGACAATGTATTAAGGGGAGCATGATTGATTATTGTCCTTAAGAGATTAAACTAAGATAGCTTGCGGGACAGGTATAGATTTGATCAAATACATCATGACATGGTACATTAGTTATTATGCACTATAATTGTTGGATGGACAAGAATGAACTAAGTGTTGGGCACATAAATATAGGGTGTTGGATGAGCACATGGCGCTACATTATATCTAAAGCACCTAGGACATCAAGTAGCATGTTGAGCACACAAAAACATGAAGAATTATGGTTCATGCAATGGTATTTTGGGAACAAGAAACAGTGAGCACAATGCATAGTTCAATCTAATAATAGGATTTCTACTCAGAGTTGACTATAAGAAGTCTATTCTTAAGAGCACTTGCATGTTGAGCATCCTTTTGTAAAGGAGCGTGGATATTATTAGCATGCGACCTATTTGGATAAGTGCATGGGCGGGGAAGGAAAGTCCCCACCCCCTCTATATATATATATATATATATATATATATATATGTATTGATTTACACAATTTTGGTGTGTGTGTGTGTCAAGTTGTAGAGTTATGTTGCTAGTTTTTTCATGTGTATGACTCATGGAGATACTTCGGTAATGTAAGAAGATTATGTGTTTTACAGTATTCTATACAATGGTTCATATTGGATGGATAATAGTGTTGAACATGACTGAATCTAGTTCTTACATAGTAAATCTTGTTATAGTCATTGTTTAGTTCAGTATTACATATATTCTAAGATCTAGATCTGGTTTATATACGGTGTGTTTTTACTATTGGTAATGAATCTGAATTTATAAATTCACCATCATGATAACATTCTAAATGAGCAACCATGAAGATGGACCTAGTGCCTTTGCACGCTTCAGTGAGCACTTGAGCTCGAGCTCAGTGAGTGATGTGGTAGTGCACCTGGGTTATTCACAATAAATTCTAGGCTGCATAATTGGTTTCATTGTCGAGACCTCTTTTTTAGGTGTTTTCATAATGTTGTGTGATGATGACGTACTAATTAACCTTAGCAAGTGTTGAGGAGTGGATAGTAGATCTAGAAGAAGAGTACACTCAAATATTTAGCATCAAATCTCGAGTTTGATGCACGTGCATGGTGGGAGTAGACTATGTATGATTGCTTATATGAAAGCTTCTTTGCTATCTTCCCCATAGAACTATACAAGTGGCTAGTTTCTTATGCATCTAAAAGGAATTAGAGGTTTCACACACTTGTCTGGATGCAAGAATAATTTTAGGCTCTCTATGATGTTGATCTAATTTAGACATGCGCTATGGATACTTGGTTCCATGGTGTTTTGAATAGCTATATTTTGGAGTACTCAATTTCCACTTACTCTTTCCAGAGGTAGTTGAGTTTTAATTTTTACATTATCCCAGGGGATTATATCTATATGGAATTTCGCTGGTGATCAAGATCTTGATGGTAACCCTAAATTTGGAAGAGAATTCAATCGATAGCTAAATCCCACCACACGTGGGGGAAAGAGAAGGTGTGGTGAAGGATTGAAAACCTAGTGGCAAAGAGGAAAAGAGAAGAAAGGTATCTTAATTTCAATGAGGTGTGTGAGAGGGATTTATAGAAGCAACGCGAGATTGCAGAATGGATGGCATTGAGGAGAGAGACGGCTCATAAACGATTTGAAGCTCAAGTAGAGGATGTGGAGTGAAGCATGACAAGGAACCCTCATCGGTATCTTATGAGAGTGCACCAACAGAGACAACATAGGCCATAAACACACATCTAAATCTACCTGAAACCTAGCCCTTGCACTTGGTTTTCCAGTTTCTAGTACAACCAGTAGTTAGCAAGCTAGTTTGGGTAGTAAAGTAGTAAGAGGTAGATTTGACTTATTAGCAAGTTCAAGAGTGAATAAAATAGAAATTACATTTATGGCCAGGAAGACATCTTCCTTTTTATTTGGATGACTAGTTGGAGGAACCTTTTAGTGCATTTCCTTGATGCACGAGAACACAGCGCATAGAAATTTAGAATCACATCTGGGAGTAGCACAACTTTGTAGAGTGTAGGAGTTCTTTTTATGACCATTGTTGAGACACAGGGTAGTGCATCCTCTAGTTCAATTCCTTCTATAGGTGGAGGATCAGGAGGGATATGTAACTCGGTATCTAGTGGATCCGGTGGATTTGGATGTGGAGGTAACAGAAGAAGCTCAATCGGTGGGCATGGTCCTCACCAGCCCCAGAATATTTACATAGAGATGTCACTTCATCTCCCAGATTATAGGGGAATAGAAGATGCTACTTGAACATGTCCATATGTGTGAGATATTGTGGCACGCAAAGGAATTATAGCTTCAGAGCACAAGGCCAATCAGTTTACAACTATGTTGCAAGGACGCGCACACAGCTTGTATAGGAAGTTTGACCTTGATCATACTTGTGTGGATTATATGGCATTACAAGATGATTTCATTAAAGAATTTTATATCCCTGATTTCGAGCAGAAAAGTATAAGCGTGCTCAAGGATATCAAGCAGACACTACTAAGAGTGTCTAGGAATATGATGCTCATTTCAAAATACTCTTGTCTAAAATATCATATGATATCCATGCAAGTCAGCATGCACAATGGTTCTTTGGAGGCCTGATCACACCTTTTAGGAGGGCACTCTCACATAAGACTTATACAAACCCACATGAGGCACTTGAAGTAGCTTTTGCACGCCTGAGGTAGTCGGGAGCATAGACACTAGAGTGAGCCCATTCTTGGAAGCTTAGATTACGGCAATGGAAAAATAGTTAGAGAAAATATCATCCAATACAACACATGAGACATGTAGTGGAATTTGGTGCACAGATTGTGAAGTAGAGGGGCATACTAAGGATAGTTGTCCTTGCAGATTGGTGTGCTCCTTGCTGCTAAATTGTGAGATATGTCATTTATACCATGATGCAAGCCATTTTCCATTGATGCAATGTGTAATAAGGAAGAACGTGTATTTTTTCTTGTAATATTTTTCGTTCCACAACTTAGAATAGTGAAGATTGCAAGTTGATTGAGTAGATCCATGATGTCACTGATATTAGTGTACGATAGCGGGAATTTTGAATAACTCTAAGGATAAAAGTGAGCAACATGATCACAATCACACTTAAGGGTGTTATGATCAAAATGAAGGGCACTTTGAGGGAGGCTATGGTAGAGGTCGAGGATACCATGGTGGACGAATTGAGTTCCCTTGTGGAACATGTTATATATGTAGATCCCCCGACCATTACAGTGCAAATGTCCCCAGAACTTTACTTTTCTTTTTCATAAAGAATCATACCTATGAAGAGTTCCCGAATTATATGAACATCGAGAAAGAATCACAAACATAAGAACAAGGTCGTAGGGATGGTTAGGATACATAGCACCATGGAAAAACAATGGATGTTGAAGTTAGCACTGGATCTTGAGCTAGTACATGTGAATATTAATACACACGTAGGTCACATGCACTGAGAGAAACATTACAGTAGAAGCCTAACTTTACTAAGGAGGAGGTTTTATATGTAATATACCCAGACCCTACACATCAGAAGGAGGTTTATAAAGAAACCATGCAGGTACTCAGAAATCTATAGGGTGAAATATAGTGTTTAAAGGAACAATCGCAGAAGTTGGAACAAAAGAAGGCACCGATACTTTAAGGTCAGATGTTGTTGATCTAAAGTAAGTATGCAAGATGTTGCGTCGGGAGAAAATTATTCCATTACTAGGGATTTAGTTAAAGGAAACACTTTGTGCACTAGTATTGAGAACGGATGGTAGATTTTTCATGCTAATCTCCCTCCCCATAGCTTGGATTATGATAAGGAGATCACTCTGAATGTTGTTGTGGATGGATGGATTTTAATAAATATATTGATTGACACAGGTATGGAAGTGAATGTGCTTACTTTATATGCATGGGTTTAGATGGGCAGACCTCCATTGTAGTCATCTTCCAGTGTGATGTATATGGAAAATCATACTAAAGCCACACCAATTGGAGTATTGAAGGATGCATCCATTACTATACAAGGGTTCAAGTTCATTAGGGACTTTGTGTAACACCCTGAACTGTTGTTACCTTCTCCTAAGCATTCAAGTGTTGATATATGATTTCTTCTATATAAGGACATGTTCCTTTGGTTTCGGGAAGTCATGCTTGATATGGATTGTATCCTCTTTGCTCTTGAAGATATTTGACTCAGCCTTGGATCAGTTGCATTGATCCAAGGAATGTTTTAAGCTTATTCAGGATGAACAAAATTTATGGACCTTATGAAAGTTACAAGGTCTGAATGAGTTTGAATGAGCAATCCCGGAGTTTAACTCAGGCTGATCATGATAAATGAAATTTGGTTCCAGATATCGTAACATCAGGAAGACCTAGACCTTAAGCCAGGTAAGATGTTCATGTTTATACCGTAAGCTTAATTTAGCAATGCCAGATAGGATCCTTTACAGGAATGTTTTACCCTATTTGGCTCTAATACTGATTGGTCCTACTTTGGAGACCTAGACTGGATTCGTTAAGGTTAATAATCTTAACCTAAACTATAACCTATTGGTTAAAATAATTGCTAATCTAACCTAGCCCTAAACTATAAGCTTAATGCTCCTAAGAGTTAACTTCTTCTAGCGCTATGGATGTAAGACTAATGTCTTACCCTATGATCTAACCTATGTTTCTTACCTATCTTAACTAATGACAAGAATGGAGGGGGACCTATGAAGGGGCGCGAGTCATGGGCGGTGGTTTCCATGGCATTTATGAGGGGGATAAGGTTGAAGGACTTGGGATGCTGTCAGATTTGGCGGAGGTTGCAAACGGCTAATGTGACCTAATGTGGCAGTATCACCAAGTATGGGAATGTTTGTTTGTTTTCTTTTGGCAATCACCAATTTTAGCGGTCGGTGGCAATGGAGAATAGGCGGGAGGATGGAAGTTAATGAAATTAATGAACTTTGGTTCCCGAGTGTGGATTTCTTGGGAAGGCATGCAAATGGAATATTGTTTGGTTGTTTGGTTTTCCATGCATTCCATTTTTCACTCTTCTTGTGCACTGGTTCTTCGAACCAATCATCTACTCTGTGTTGCATGGAAACTTTGAGAATTTCTAGCTTCCTTCTCTATTGGGGAAAGTTTATAAGGCATGAAGGTAACAATTTATTTTTGTTTAATCTATTGTGGAAGAAGAAGAGAAGGTGCGAGCACATTCAGAGGTCTTCTTCAAATTTTTTAAGCGACACTATTAGGCATGATAGGCCCTAACTTTTAAAAATCTTGCTTTCCTTTAAATGCTTTCATTAGAACAACTCTGTTCAGATGATTTTTTTTTTTGTACAGTTGGCTTGGCTGGAAGCAATGTATTGGTTTTCTTCTTTTCTTGTTGATATGGGAATCCCTGGTTATGCATAGACCCTGTTAAAAATCGACTTCTGTTGAAGTCCTTGCTGAGTTTATATTATGGAATTGACTTCTGTTGAAGTCCTTGCTGAGTTTATATTATGAAATCGACTTCTGTTGAAGTCCTTGCTGTGTTTATATTATGAAATCGACTTCTGTTGAAGTCCTTGCTATGTTTATATTATGAAATCAACTTCTGTTGAAGTCCTTGCTGTGTTTATATTATGAAAGTGACTTCTGTTGAAGTCCTTGCTGAGTTTATATTATGGAATCAACTTCTGTTGAAGTCCTTGCTGTATTTATATTATGGATTCATCTTCTGTTGAAGTGTTTGTTGTGATTACATATGAACACGACTTCTGCTGAAGTCCTTGCTGTGTTTACATGTTGGTTCGACTTCTGTTGAAATCCTAGTTGTGTTTACATTTTGGATTGACTTCTGTTGAAGTCCTTGTTGTGATTACATATGGATTCGACTTCTGTATATGTTGTTTCCTTGCTTCTTGATCAACTGAGGTAATGAGTTCCTAACTGTACCATGTTAGACGTTATGCTGGATGATTTCTTGGTTGAGGAATGACATAAAAGAAAATTTTTGTCTTATTTGGTTGGTTTATTGTTTATCGTTGGTCGTATGAGATTTTTTTGTTGCTTGATAGCTTAAGGTGAATACATGGTTGATTTGAGATGGAACTTTAATTCCTTCTATGGAGCTCAATTGGTTTAGTGGCAAGCGTATGAAAAATGTATGAATACAAGCTTGTACCTCTGTTGAAAAGGGGTCGGGATGGTCAATAATTATGGGTTCTATAAGTGATGAAATATCTAGTGTAGCTATGTTTTCCTTATGATTTAACTTGGTTAATAGGAACATAGTCTGACTAAGAGAAATCTTACTTTGAGGAAATTGGATTCCTAATAACGTGTGGCTAGTCCTAGATCTGCATGATGGAAATTAGGTTTTGTACTTGGAAGGGATGGGATTGTGTTGATTTTCTTGCTTTCTTTTCTTCCCTAAATGAATTCAAGATTGATTGTATATGCTTTGCTCCTGGAAAGTTGGTACTATCCTGAACTTGTTTGGAATGGAGATCTGAATGCCTCTGTTCTTTCTCTTAAGTTGTAAAGCACATGTGGATATAGGAGTTTTGGAATACGAAAGTATACTCTCCCTTTCGGAAAATTATTAGTACTCCCTTCTTTTGTATTTCCATAAGAACTCTGCTATAGGGGTATAAGATGATTAAACTGTTAAATTTATGAGGAAAGAATGGTAAATGCTTAGTCTTGACCTAAGTTCTTTTCTTATTTACAGTTATAATAATACCTTGTTTGAGTTATTCAGTTATCTACTTTAATAAAAGTAGTATTGTAATAGAAGTTGGTATACTTATCAATGTCATTGAAATAATGCAATGAGTATAAAGGAATTTCGTTAGAGGCTATAATCTGTTTTTGTTTGAATTGTTAAATGCAAATCTATTGGATACACGCACTGGTAAGAATTCATTCTTGAATGGAGTAATTTTTATTGGATTGTTACTATCCTTGGTTTTCAGATGGATGGATATATTAGATTCATTTTGTTCTTCTTAGTCTCTAACATAAGATGAATTATCCGAGAAGAGTCAATATGGTAGTTATATTATGAAATTATGTTAAAAAGTCATGTATGGTAGAAAGATAATTAGTGTGATTCATGTTTATAGGTTTGATGAAATGATTTCATTTAAATAGGTTGTCTAATGGAAACAATTGGTGGAATGCAATTGTTTTAAGAATTAGTGCTTATCATGCTCAGTTCATTGAACTGACCCGTGCTAGAAATTTTTACAGATGGTCATCATAAGTGGTAAAGACACGTAGATCTGATATGATGCTCAGATTGTTTAATCTGGTTTTATGATGAATTCCAACTTGATTTCTCTATTTGTACTATATGAAGAAAGTTGTTCTTTTGTTGTTGAGTATTGTATCAAATATGCTGAAGTGCATAAATTGTAATTGTATGGCTTGGAAATAAATGAAAAGGGGAAATTGTTACTTATGTGGCTACATTTTTATTTGATGGATTGAACTTCTTAGGTCTGATTGAATGTAAGTTCTTTTTTAATATTGTATACCATGGGAGTTATTTGGATTCTCTAAGTAGGCCTTGTAGAAATTATGTGACCGAATACTTCATGAATGAATAGTAAATTCTTTCATATTATGAATAAGGCTAAATTGGAAATTAGTCCATCCTTGCCTTTCGAGAAGTTAAGGTTAAACTACACCCTAATAGGTAGCTGAAATGGTAAGAGTAACTTGAAACCGAGAGAGGAATCTCCAAATTGTGAATCAATGTAATTGATGGTTTTAAATCACTATATCTTAATAACAATAAGTAAGATATATTTCGGTCTTGGGAGGTGATATAAACCCATATGGGTTTAGTTAGCTTCCTTATGAGAGGACATAGGGCTATTGCCCAATTCGGTAAAATATGATTATTGGGAACCAATGATCTCTAGACGAGATCTCAAATCTTATTAAACTTCTCTCTGTGAAATTGAACTTAATTACGTAAGGAAACTCAAAGGTTTGGAACCTAGGGGTTTGGAAAAGGCTGTTAGTGCAAAATTACAGCACCCACAGAGGATTTCTAGGTTGATCACTCTTGCATCCAGGTGTAATCAACATGGAAACCTCTCTCCAAGTGTGGGACTTGGGCGAGAGAGGAATTAGAGGTGGTTCCTCAAACTCCTCGATTTAGATCTATATTTTGCAAAAACGAGAGGTTTAGATCCTAATCCTATTCTAACTAAGGAGGGGAGAAGTGAAAAATGAAACTAACTAAAGATGGTGATGCACCAAAAGGAGTGGTGAAACATATTAGTCATGCAAATAGACACAGACCAAGGTTCACAACATAAAAACATACACAGACTGATAATGTATAATTTAGCATCTGAAATCAAGCAAATAATACAAACAGAGGATTGAAACCCATTCACAGAGCTTGCATTATCAATTTAATATCAAAATACGCATTACACCTCGAGAGAGGTAAAGAAAGCTGTTATAATCCTTGAGAGGTCTCGATACTTTATCAATCCCTTGAAGAAGGTGAAAGAAGAAGTCTACTATGCCCAAAAATGTTCCTCCCTTGAAATGAGCCCAAAACTGGCTTTTAAAATGCAAGGGTCGAACCCAGGGAACAGGAGACGTACAAAGGCATGGGAGCCCATTCTTTCTTGACTGCAGGTGTATTAAAACGGCATGGAGGACCTTACAAACCCATAACCTGTCATTTTGACCGGATTGTAGGAGAATGCGACCCATTCTGCATTAACTCTGGTCGCTGGAATGTCATTTCCGGCCATGAATACATGTCAGAGCCGTTTCTTGATTTTCCTCCCTCCAGACTGCTCCAAAATGTAAGATTGACCCCGGAATCATGTAGATAATTTCACCAGCTTTCCGTTGATGTAAAGAACGTGCAAATCCGAGCTCTGGATCAAAAGTTATGGCGATCTGAAGATCTAGGGCACAAAACAGGCGAAAACGTGTTTTGAAATCCTTTCCCGCGCTCTGCCACCTGGACGACACGTGGCACGTGCTGATTGGATGAGCAATTCTCTCTCCTCCATCTTTCGCGGGCTTTCATTTTGAAATTCGCTTGTGGGGCCCTTAACTGGACACGTGGCGCTATTTCATTGGTTCGGGCTGACCTTTTAAAACTTGCCCTTTGACCTTTTTGACCCTTTTTCCCTGAGACACGTGGCGGCTTCTGAATGGTTCTCGGCCCTGCCGGCTTTTTTCGCGCCCTTCGCGTCCTTTTGTCCCAGACATCCCAATTGCTTAGTGCTCCTTGTGCTGATTTCGGCCGAACCGGCCGGTTCGCGTCCATTTGCCCCGGATGTCCCAATTGCCTTCGGACTGTTTTGACCTCTTTCGCCCGGTTCGGCCGGTTCGCGCCTTTCCGGCCCGCTTGTCCCGAGCTGCTGCAGCAGTTAGTCGATTTTCTCTCGGTCGAACCGGCATTTTCGCACCCACCGCGTACTATCGTCCCATTTGTCCCATTTTCTTTTGGGCTGCCTGTGCTCATTTTGGCCGAACCGGCCGGTTCGGGCCTTTTGTCCCAAACGTCCCGAGCAACACTTAGCCAATTTTTCTTCCTCTTTCGGCCGGATCGGCTTTTGCCCGCCCGCGTACTTCTGGCCCGATTTTCCCGAATGTAATTTGGGCTGCCTAGAGGCTTTTCGGCCGATCCGCTTCCATTTGTCCCACTTGTCCCAAATGCTACCTTGAGCAGGACTTAGCCAATTTTCATACTCTTTCCTGGATCAACCTATTTGCCTTTCTGCAACCTTTTTGCATTTTCTCAGAGCTTGCTCCCTGTTTCTTCGGCCAGGGGAGTTAGAAAAATACCTGAAGGGACCCTAGAAACCTGATTTTTCTCAATCAATCAATTTGCTTGGGATTTGAATCTTTTGATGCATGTTATCAAAATTTACCCTAGGGGGTGAATTTTGGATAACAATTTGGCGACTCAATCAGCGGGATCATCTGCCTGCTAGATGGAAAGACCAGTTGCCTCAAGAAATCCATTGGGCATGGAGTCATCAAATATTCTATTAGAATCCAAACCGACTTAATGTGTGAGGGGAAGATGGAATGTGACCGATGAAAGCAAAGACATGCTAAACATCTCCATGGACAGCAAGTGTGCAAGCAAGGCACTTAGGGAAAACAAAACTAACCTACAAGCAAAACAATGTGCACAAGCACTGGAGGAAAGAAAATCTAATCTAATATCTACAGTGTAGTGAACTCCCTCTAGAAGCAATGCTTGAGATAGATTCCATTTACTGGAATCTGCAGTTCTTCACCATCCAATGAGGCCAATTGGAAAGCATTGTTGCTCTTGCACTTTGTGACCATGTATGGGCCACTCCAAATGGCATCAAATTTTGAATGCCTTCCTGGTTTTGCTCTGTCCACATCCCATTTCAGCACTAGATCTCCTACTTGAAAAGATCTGTCTTTGGCCTTCCTATCAAAGGTCTTTTTGATCAAAGCTTGATCCTTTTCCATTGCTTGGGATGCCTGATCTCTGATCTCTTGCAGCTCCATCAACTCTGCATACCTCACCTCCATGGGCTCAAACTCTAGCAACTCCAGCTGTTTCATGAGTTCCAATGTTGGCAACTCAAGTGACATGGGCAAGATTGCCTCTCTTCCGTAGACAAGCCTAAATGGAGAGTTACCCGTGGATCTTTTGGGAGTTATCCTATCAGCCCATAAGGCTGATTTCAGTTTGGTATGCCAAGCCCTCTGATTCTCATCAAGAGTCCTCCTAATGATCCTCAGCAAGTTTTTGTTTGTAGACTCGGCCTGGCCATTACCTTGAGGGTAATAGTTTGATGAAGTGCTCAGGTAAATCCCGTTCTTGACAGCCCACTCAGTCACTTTAGATCCGATGAATGCCAATGCATTATCAGAGACTATTGTAGTAGGTACACCAAATCTGGAAGTTATCCCTTCGTAAAAGTCCAAAATGCTAGACTCATTCACCTCTTTGAGTGCTATTGCTTCTGTCCATCTGGTGAAGTAGTCTGTGGCTGTCAAAATCCATTTGTGCCCTTGGCTCGAATTGGGATTGATGACTCCAATGAAGTCCAAACCCCACTGCATGAATGGCTGATCTACTGTAATTGGATGCAATGGAAGGGCAGCGAGTCTCTCTTTTCCTGTGAAGAATGCACAATTCTTACACCTCTTGATCCATGCATAGCAATCACTGAAGATTTTAGGCCAATAATAACCAGCCTTCATGATTTTCGTATTTGTCACTTGGTGCAAAAAATGGCCACCACTGGTCCATTATGAAATTCTTCCAACACCCTTTGATCTCGACTGTTAATGCATCTCAAGCAAAGACTCCATTGACGTCCTTCTTGAACAAAACTCCATCAATGATGGCATATGGAATTGCCTGCAACCTGAAGTATCTTCTTTTTGCTTTGCTCATTTCTAGAGGGCACATGCCCGTCTGTGCTCATTTCTAGAGGGCACATGCCCGTCTGTCAGGAAATGTATCATATTCGAGTCCAACAGGGAGTGGACACATCATCATTTTCCTGTTTTTGATCATCTTGTAATAGCAGGATAGCGTCTTCTTCATCTTCTGGGTTGTCTGGTTGTCTGGAAGTGAGCTGCTCACACAAACCTTTGCCTCTTACCAGCTTGGTGATCTTGATCTCAATGTCATACTCCATGACACGGGTGATCCAACCTACCCTTTTCTCATTCAAATCCTTGTTGAGGAGGAAATCCTTAACCCCAGCATGTGAGACTAGCAACTGTATCTTGTTGTTTGAGACTAAATGCTTGAATTTCTTCAAGCTTCTGATTACTGCAAGCACATGCTTTTCAATAAAAGAGTACCTCATTTCGCAGTCACCTAGGCTCTGGCTGAAGAAGGCAATCGGCTGCTCATCATTATCTTTGTTCTCACTGCACTGTAATGGCAAATAGTGTCATCACCTCCAAATGCATAGAGGATGAAATCCTTGGAAAAGTCTGGGTTGATGAGAGTGGGTGCCTGGGAGATGGCTTCTTTGATTGCTTCAAAACTCTCCTTGCCTTCTGCCGTCCATTTGAAAGCCATGCTTTTTCTTAACATTTTAGTGATGGGCTTGACAAGGGCTGCAAAATTTGGGACAAACCTCCGAACAAAGTTTATCCTTCCCAGGAAACTCTGAAGGGCTTTCTTGTGGCTTGGCAATGGTAGAGCCCTTATGGCTTCGACCCTCTCTGGATCAATTGCTAATCCCTCCTTGGAGACAATATGGCCAAGGAGCTTCCCTTCATGTGCAAGAAAGATGCACTTCTTAGGATTCAAAGACACACCGAATTTTCTACACCTCTGAAACACTTGCCTGAGGTGAAAGAGATGGTCTGCAGCATTCTTTGAGAAGACAGTAATATCATCTAAGTATATCAGCACTATCTTGTTGATCAAGCCTTTGAATGCCATATCCATAGCTCATTTGGAATGTTGCTCCGGCGTTCGACAGCCCAAATGGCATCTTCTTGTAAGCATATGTGCCCCATTTGGTTGTGAAGGCTGTCTTGAACTGGTCTTCCCCCTTTACCATAATCTGATTGAAGCCTGAGTAACCATCAAGTAGTGAAAACCTCTCTGAACCAGCTACGATCTGCAGTATTTGCTCCATGGAAGGGAGTGGATAATGGTCCTTGAGAGAGGCTCTATTCAAATCTCTGAAGTCAACACACAGCCTGATCTCTCCACTCTTCTTTCTGACTGGAACTAAGTTGGCAACCCAACTAGAATGCTTGATTGGGAATATGATTCTTGACTCAATCAGCTTGTCCAGTTCTTTCCTCATGAGAGGCTCCATGTGTGGATTGACTGGTCTTTGTTTCTGCCTGATAGGCTTAGTATTTGGGTCCAATTCAATGGTATGCTGAGCTAAGTTGGGATTGAACCCTTTCAAATCTTCATAACTCCAAGCAAACACGTCAGGGAATTCTTGACATAGCTGTATGAACTCATACCTTTCCTATTCAGTTGTCATCTTTCCAATTTGCAATGGCTTGTTCTCTTCTACCAAGATGGATACCGAATCTTCTCGCTTAACCTGAATGTTTGCTTTCTCCTTTCTAAACTGATCATTGGGGTTAAAAATGGACTCCAAGGTGATAAGTCCCTTGGGCAGCTTGTCAGTTCTCAGCTGTATCACCTGGTCACCATATTGCTGTTCCAACTTCTCTTGATTCTTAGCTGAGAACTCAGCTTCTTCTTGCAAGAAGTGGATGATTTGCTGATCATTCTCAAATACTTGCCAACTGACATCGTTATCCGGCACTGAAGGCCTCACAATCACGTGGATGTTTGGCTGTATCGCCTGGTCTTGTTGAATGTTTTCTATAATGTCAAAGGCTGCCCCTACTGCTGCAAGCCTGTCAGCAGCTTGATTCTCTTTCCTAGGGATGGATTTGATGCCAAAGCCCTCAAAATCTTCCACGAGGTCCCACACCCTGTTCTTGTAGCATCTGAGTAGATCATTTTTGGCAGCATGTTGTCCCTTGACCTGATTTACAATCAGCTCACTGTCCCCAAAAACTTGCAAGTTCTTTATTTTTCTCTTTATTGCCCAATGCATCCCTTGCACCAAGGCTTCATATTCAGCAGTGTTATTGGAGCATGCAAATTGAAATCTAAAAGCTGAATAATGCTTTATTCCTTGAGGTGAAACAAGCATGGCTCCACCTCCTGCACCTTGTCTACTCCTTGATCCATCGAAAAACAGCTGCCATACTTCATTGTCATCCTTGTGGTTTGGCTTGGTGATGCTAGGAATATGTTTACTTTCTTCGTGTATACAATAGACCCCTAGCTCAGATTCTTCTACTTCTTGATAAGGATCAAAAGCATGTACCTTGTTTGCCCATTCATCAAGAGTCAAATCTGGAATACTTCCAACCTTAGTGTCGGCTTCATCAGTGCCAGGGTGATCTTCTTGATCAAATGCTGAGCAATTGGCATTAATCTGACTTGGAGTATAGGGCTCAATGTGGAAGTCTGCAATAGGTTCTGACCTAATTGTGGCCTTAGTCCCATATCTCGTTCTGAATAGCATGTGAGACCAATCAGCGGACAAATATCCCCCAATTTTGGCAGTGAAATCTCTTGACAAACAGAGGGCAAAGAGTGGTGGAAGGTCTATGACTGATATATCTTGTAAGACAACAACATTTGGACATGCATGCAAGGTAAGACTCAAATTTCTAATCACTCCAACTGTTGCTATTGCTGTCCCATCCAGCTGCACTACTCCCTTAGATGTTATTTCATACTGGAGCCCTAACTGATCAGCTATCTGTTTAGGCATAACTGAGCTACTTGCCCCGGAATCTATCATGCAATTATGCACTAGCTGATTTCCAATGATTAACGAAACATAGAAAGGGGGAGGCTTCAGCATTCTACCTTGTTGTGCTCCATGATTTCCTTGAGGGTGGGCAGCATTTGTGAGTACCTTCTCCTGCATTTGGACTTGCTGATTCGAAGTTGGCCAATCCTTTATGGCAGCTTGCAGCAGATTTCTTTGGCCTGGGATGGATAGCGATTCCCACATAGATATATTGACGTTTGTCTTCTTCATCTGATCAATGATACTGAATGGTGATGAAGGATTTCTCTGCTGTCCCTTGGTCTGCACATTTGCTCCTTGTATGTGGGCAGCAACAGCTGGCATTTGAGTTGGCCTAGGGGCTGTTCTTGACTGCCCTTGTGCATTTGAAACTGGGTTTTGCTTGCCAATCATTTGTGGAGCTGTGGAAGGTTGTGGATTAGCTGGGGCTAACGGCTGTTCTTCACCCAAATTTCTCCTTTTGATCTTGTGTGTCAGCAGCAACACTTTGAGAAACTGCCTGATTCATGCCACAGAAATCCTCTGCTTGCCAATTTACCAATGTGGTGTCATTTGGGGCAGGTTGCTGTTGGAATGTTTCTTGTTGTTGGCTGTTTTCTTGAGTACTCTCACCCTCCACACCAGCACTTGTTACCATTAAAGCTTGGGTCAAAGCACCATTGAAGCACATGGATTGATTATGAGGCTCATTACATGGAAAACACCAATCATACTCCTGGGCAGTGTTGTTTTGTGCTGGTACTAATGCCTTAGAGGCAGATATGGCATTTGGATTATAGGGCTGGAATGGTTTATTGGCAGGAGGCCTTGTTTGATTCATATTTGCAGCTGGATTGGGTGGCCTTTGAGGCTGATATGGCTGCCTATTAGGTTGAGCTTGAGGCTGATACGAAGGTCTAAAACCTTGAGTTTGCTGTCTCTTAAGTGTGACCAGCTCATTACCTAAATTTTGCAGTTGCTTCATGACTTCTTGAAGCTCATTTGGGGCACTTGGAGATGAAGTGGAAGCTTCATTTGAACTCTGATTCCTAGGAGTGGGAATAGGAGCTAAGACAGGTACTTGACTAGTACTTGGGCTCTCTAAACTTGGATATAATGGCATTGGAGGCCTAGGAGCTAGCTTGCCGGCTTGAATCAGACAATTTTCAGCTCTAATGGCAATACTATAAGCAGCAGGGATAGTTGTGCCTCCCATAGATTGAATCAACACAGAAATATCAGAATTTAAAGCTTTAAGGTAATATAGAAAAGCACCTTCTGCTGTTGGCCTGACTGCCACTGGAATTCTATCCCAAGACCTTTGAAATCTGAAGTTGAAGTCAGTTAGCTGCTCATTGGAAGCTCTCTTGATGGTTGTTAGCTGCTCCAAAAGAGACAAGTTGTCTCCCTTCTCTCCAAATTGATTGTGAAGTGCAATACACAGCTGATTCCAGTTTGTGATAGAGCCAGCTTCAAGGCTCCTAAACCATTGCAATGCTTTTCCCTTGAATGAAGACGCCAGCAATTTGACAGCTACTTGCATCTCATTAATCTCATGGATTGCACAAATGTTAGCAATGTCCTTGACATGATCACCAGGAGTGGTCTGATTTTCCCCAGTAAAGTATGGAATGTTCTTCAGTGCTGCAACTGGGATTGGATTTTGTGCATTGAGAGCAAGTGGGCTGCTGCCTGTGAAGTTGACATAGGGGTTCACTGGTTGCGCCATTCTGATTGGTCTTAAAACCCTTGTATACTGAAAGAAAGGCCGCCTAGGTGGAGGAGTTGAGAGAGTTCTGTTTGGTGGAGATGGAGACCTTTGAATCCTTCTTCCTCTTTGCCTTCTTCTTGGAGATAATTGCAGGTATTCAAACAGTACTTCCTCCTCTCCAACTCTTGACCTTGTGATTCTTCTCATAAGCTTTCAGGCCTGACTGCTGAAATTCTATTGATTCTTCCCCTTGGAGTCGCCAGATATGCAAATAATAGCTCTTTTCAAGCAAGAAACTTGCAGCAGATGCACATCAACTTTGCTGCAATAAAATTGAGACCTCTGGTCCCACCGGGCGTGCCAAAACTGTTAGTGCAAAATTACAGCACCCCTGGACGCTGATCAGATTTCTAGGTTGATCACTCTTGCATCCAGTGTAATTGCACAACATGGAAACCTCTCTCCAAGTGTGGGACTTGGAAACTGAGAGAGGAATCTCCAGATTAGAGGCTGGTTCCTCAAACTCCTCTGATTTAGATCTATATTTTGCAAAACTACAGAGGTTTAGATCCTAATCCTATTCTAACTTGCAAGGAGACAGGGGAGAAGTGCAAAAATTGAAACTAACTAAAGATGGTGATGCACCAAAAGGAGTGGTGAAACATATTAGTCATGCAAATAGACACAGACCAAGGTTCACAACATAAAAACATACACAGACTGATAATGTATAATTTAGCATCTGAAATCAAGCAAATAATACAAACAGAGGATTGAAACCCATTCACAGAGCTTGCATTATCAATTTAATATCAAAATACGCATTACACCCTCAGAGAGGTAAAGAAAACTATTACAATCCTTGGAGAGGTCTGATACTTTATCAATCCCTTGAAGAAGGTGAAAGAAGAAGTCTACTATGCCCAAAAATGTTCCCCCCCTTGAAATGAGCCCAAAACTGGCTTTTAAAATGCAAGGGTCGAACCCAGGGAACAGGAGACGTACAAAGGCATGGGAGCCCATTCTTTCTTGACTGCAGGTGTATTAAAATGGCATGGAGGACCTTACAAACCCATAACCTATCATTTTGACCGGATTGTAGGAGAATGCGACCCATTCTGCATTAACTCTGGTCGCTGGAATGTCATTTCCGGCCATGAATACACGTCAGAGCCATTTCTCGATTTTCTCCCTCCAGACTGCTCCAAAACGCAAGATTGACCCCAGAATCGTGTAGAGAATTTCACCAGCTTTCCGTTGATGTAAAGAACGTGCAAATCCGAGCTCTGGATCAAAAGTTATGGCGATCTGAAGATCTAGGGCACAAAACAGGCGAAAACGTGTTTTGAAATCCTTTCCCGCGCTCTGCCACCTGGACGACACGTGGCACGTGCTGATTGGACGAGCAATTCTCTCTCCTCCATCTTTCGCGGGCTTTCATTTTGAAATTCACTTGTGGGGCCCTTAACTAGACACGTGGCGCTATTTCATTGGTTCGGGCTGACCTTTTAAAACTTGCCCTTTGACCTTTTTGACCCTTTTTCCCTGAGACACGTGGCGGCTTCTGAATGGTTCTCGGCCCTGCCGGCTTTTTCGCGCCCTTCGCGTCCTTTTGTCCCAGACGTCCCAATTGCTTAGTGCTCCTTGTGCTGATTTCGGCCGAACCGGCCGGTTCGCGTCCATTTGCCCCGGATGTCCCAATTGCCTTCGGACTGTTTTGACCTCTTTCGCGGTTGGTCGGTTGGTTCGCCTTTCCGGCCCGCTTGTCCCGAGCGCTGCAGCATTAGTCGATTTTCTTGGTCGAACTGGCATTTCGCGCCACCGCGTACTATCGTCCCATTTGTCCCATTTTTTTTGGGTGCTGTGCTCATTTCGGCCGAACCGGCCGGTTCGGGCCTTTTTGTCCCAAACGTCCCGAGCAACACTTAGCCAATTTTTCTTCCTCTTTCGGCCGGATCGGCTTTTCGCCCGCCGCGTACTTCTGGCCCGATTGTCCCGAATGCAATTTGGGCTGCCTAGAGGCTTTTCGGCCGATCCGCTTCCATTTGTCCCACTTGTCCCAAATGCTACCTTGAGCAGGACTTAGCCAATTTTCATACTCTTTCCTGGATCAACCTATTTGCCTTTCTGCAACCTTTTTGCATTTTCTCAGAGCTTGCTCCCTGTTTCTTCGGCCAGGGGAGTTAGAAAAATACCTGAAGGGACCCTAGAAACCTGATTTTGCTCTGAATCAATCAATTTGCTTGGGATTTGAATCTTCTGATGCATGTTATCAAAATTTACCCTAGGGGGGTGAATTTTGGATAACAAAGACTACCTAGTTAGGAGGGTCTATAATTTAATTTCAACTCAAGTAACTCCTTGAAGTTATTTAAATCTTTAGAGGCAGTTTTGTAGGATATTAACACATGTCAACTGCAGGGTTGTACCTTCAAGAAGATTAGGATCACGAGGATACAACAATGCAGGTGACCTATGGTGACACCCTTTGCATTGATCATTAAAATTTACACCTTAAACTCGAACAAGTTTTTACTCTAGGACTGGTTAGGACCATGGTCATGTTATGAGGTTTCCCTTAGAGACTCGGGGTACCTTGACACACAGGGTTAACTGTGGTTGACCTAGTATGTCAGCTTACCCTAGTCCTCAAGAGCATCCTTATAATGTGTTTCATGTTATTAATCCATTCCTGAGTGAATGACTTGGGACAGGGGAGGCTGACTGAAGTTAGTATAAGACATTCTATTTAACATTGGAGTGGGGTGAAGGACATATTCCAGATTGACAAGTATGCCATCAAGGAATACGAGACATGAACAATATGTTTCAAATCTTTGGCCAAAGTATCGCAAGTTGTTGATTGCGTTGTCCTATGTCACCTAGAATAATGGTAACAATTATTCGAGATAGGTTCCTTGGATAGAGCATTGAAATCCCAAATTAAGGAAGAGAACCACAAGAGTGAAGTGTTAAAATAAAAACGCCAACTCTATGATACTCATGAATAGATCGGTAGATCACCGAGTCATGGAATGAATAGATCGGTGGTACACCGAGTCATTACAGCTGCATATGGTTATCTATTATAAGAATGATTGTTTTGATCTGTGAGTTCTAAATTATGAATTTAGAACTAGAAAGCACTTATCAAAAAAAAATATTGTTCAAATGTACTAAAACGGGAATGTTACATCTTGGTATCAGAGCTGAAGGTTGCAGCTCTTGCACCTATTGTGTCCACAATCTGATAAAAACCTAAATTTTCTTGTAACAAAGATGGTTAGAACAAGAGGGAATGTTGCGAATAATGCTCCACCAGAGGGAGGGGCGGCAACAACCCAAAAACTTGATGAGATCCCTGCTACCCTATTGGACACTAGATATCGTTTGGCTGTACTTGAACAACAAGTAATGGGGAATGAGGAGGATGAAGAAGCTGGTAACAACAATCAGCTACCTCCTGAGGACAACCCCAATATGGGTGTTGGTAATAACACTAGAAATGTACCTATCCAACCAGAAAACAAAAAGGCCAGGTTGGCAGCGGAACTCACTAATGATATAAAAAGGATAAGTCCACCTAAATATGATGGCACCACATTAGGAGATGGAGCTGAGAACTGGCTCAGCGAGATGGAGAAGTACTTTGCAATAAGAAACTTCTCAGAGGAAACCAAAGCTATTTGGGGAGCCTATCAGCTTTCCCACGAAGCATCTTTGTGGTGGGACAGCCATAAAGCTGAGCTAAATATTGATGAGACCAATATCACTTGGGATCAATTTAAAGGCTATTTTAGGCAACGTTGGCTGCCACAACTTTTCTATGATCAGAAAATGACAGAATTCCGAACTTAGTTCAAGGAAAGCTAACGGTAACTGAATACTGGGAGTGGTTTATGAAACTCCTCAAGTACGTACTGCAGTATCAAACTGACGAGAAGTTTAGAATACGGAAATTCATCATGGGACTAAATCCCGTGATAGGAGGAGAGGTCGATGTTCACAGCCCAACCACTATGGAAGGGGTTGTTGAAAAATCCATAAGGCAAGAATAGAAATTAAAGGCTATTTCTACTCATAAAGAGGAAGTGCGGAAGAAGATTGCAAACCCTTCTTCAACTTCACTTGCACCCAAGAAGGGGCCATGGAAAAAGTTTGGAAACAGAAGTAAGTTTCCAGTGGATAATAATAAGAAAATGATAGCAAATAAACTGCTTTGAAATGTAAGGGATATTTTTGCCAAGAATTATAACAATGGGCCGAAGCCCTATGGAGGAAAACGTGATAATTTTAAGGCTGGAAGTAATTTTGAGCCTAAAAAGGGACCTGTAGGAGGCTCTTTATAATTGTGGCAAAGACCACTACACAAATCAGTGCCCTTTGAAGAAGGATGATCGTAATCATGCAAACATAAGATACATCTTTGCAAAGAGTGCAGAGACAATTTGAAAAGCAAGTGACACCTATAGAAGTTTCGGGTAAGTTATTTGGCATACCTGTCACTATTATTTTTGATACATGAGCTACTAAATGTTTTATTTCTAGTAAACTTGCTTCTAAACTTAAAAGAAAAGCTGGAAAAATGGATAAATCTTGGACTATACAGTATGGTAATAACTTTGTTCATACAGTGAGTATGTGTCTTTTTGGGGCAGTCCTTGACTTACCTAACTTTTCCATGGAAGTTGACCTCTATGTTGCACCTTTGGGATCCTATGACGTTGTCATCGGTGTCAATTGGTTAGCTGACCATAAAGAAAAAGTAGACTGCTTTGAAAAGAATATAAGATGTTTAGATGATCGGCTGAAAATAGTAGAGATTCAAGGTGTGAAACGGGAAATTTCAGTTAGGAAACTGTCAGCTATGCAACTTAAAAAGGCTAAAAACAAAGGATGTACCTTATATGCCATAAAGATATCTGAATTTTCAGAAGAAGATGGTGATTCCATGAAACGATACCCACTGTTGCAAAGTTTCAAGGATGTATTTCCAGAGGAATTACCAGGTTTACCACCCAAAAGGGAATTTGACTTCACCATTGAAATCAAACCAGGGACGGAACCTATTTCTAAAGCACCTTATCGGATGACTACTATAGAGTTAGTTGAGCTTAAGGCACAATTGCAAGAAATTTTGTCTAAGGGTTTGATTAGACCAAGTGTTTCACCTTGGGGAGCGCCAGTAATATTTGTAAAAAAGAAAGATGGAACACTTAGACTATGTATTGATTATCGGATGTTGAACAAAGCAACAATTAAGAATAGATACCCACTTCCAAGGATTGACGATCTATTTGATCAGATGCATGGAGCAGTGGTTTATTCCAAGATAGATCTTCGATCTGGTTATCATCAATTAAGGATTAAAGAAGAAGATATTCATAAAACAACTTTCCGAACCAGGTACAGACATTATGAATTCACGGTTCTACCCTTTGGATTAACTAATGCACCCGTAGCTTTTATGAACTTAATGAATAATATCTTTCAAGAATATTTGGACAAGTTTGTGCTTGTATTCTTGGACGATATTCTCATATATTCTAAAAGTGTCAAAGAGCACAATGAGCATTTAAAGATAGTTTTGGAAATTTTGAGAAAAATAAAGTTATACGGTAAGTTATCCAAATGTTCTTTCTTTGATACTGAAGTTCACTATTTGGGTCATGTCATTAGTAAAGAAGGAATTGCAGTAGATCCTTCAAAAATAGTGGCAATAACCGAGTGGCCTGCACCAAAGAATGTACATGAAGTAAGAAGCTTCATGGGCCTTGCTGGTTATTATAGAAAATTTGTTAAGGATTTTTCTAAAGTGGCTACACCGATAACTTCATTACAGAAGAAGGATAAGAAATTTATTTGGAATGATAAGTGTGAAACTGCTTTTAAAAGTTTGAAAAGCCAGTTGACTTCAACACCTATATTAGTTGTACCAGACCCTAATGGGAACTTTACTGTTGTAACGGATGCTTCTGGGGAAGGCCTTGGAGGTGTTTTGTTACAAAATGATCAAGTCATAGCATATGAAAGTAGAAAACTTAAGTTACATGAGCTGAATTATGCCCCTCATGATTTAGAGCTTGCTGCAATTGTTCATGCACTTCAAGTTTGGAGGCACTATTTACTTGGGAAACCTTTTGAGTTGAAAACTGATCACTTAGGGCTGAAATATATTTTCACTCAGCCTAATCTAAATGCAAGATAGCGAAGGTGGTTAGAGTTTTTATCTCAATATGATTTTGATATTAGCTACATCAAAGGGAAAGAGAATAGAGTAGCGGATGCTCTAAGTCGTAGGAAGCACATTTCTGCTCTTATAACATTAAGAACTCAGTTTAAAGATGAGGTAAAAAGTGCCTCAGAATCTGATATATACTTTCAGCAAGTAAAAGCAACACTTGCTGCAGAACCAAAAGATGAAAGGTATAAAGGTTTTCATTTTGATAATGAAGGAATCTTACGTTATGAAAACAGGGTATATGTACCTTTGCTAAACGATTTGAGAAAGAAATTGTTAGTTGAATTTCATAATTCGCCCTTTTCTGGACACCCGGGTATTACTAAAATGCTCGCTGATCTAAAATAGCAATACTTCTAGAAAGGAATGAAAAAGGATGTTATTGATTTTGTGACTCATTGTCTAGAATGTCAGTGGGTTAAGGCAGAACACATGCACCCTGCTGGTCTATTATATCCCCATAGCATACCGCAGTATAAATGGCAAGTAATAAGCATGGATTTTGTACAAGGGTTTCCTATGTCGAGAAATAAACATGATGTTATCTTGGTAGTTGTAGACAAACTAACAAAGGTAGCTCATTTCATCGGGAAATCTAAAGGATGATTCTCCAGTGTTAGCAAAAATATTCGTGCACGAAATTTTCAGGTTACATGGAGTACCAGAATTGATTATATCTGACAGGGATCCTAGAATGACATCAAGATTTTGGCAAATGCTTAATGCAGCTCTTGGAACGAAACTAAACTTCAGTTCTGCATATCATCCGGAAACGGATGGACAAACTGAGAGAGTAAATCAAGTGTTGGAAGATATGTTGTGAATGTATTGCATGGATCAATAGTATAAATGGGAAGAGTATCTTCCATTAGTTGAGTTTGCATACAACAACACTTATCACTCATCTCTTAAAATGGCACCTTTTGAGGCACTTTATGGAAGAAAGTGCAAAACCCCTGTTAGTTGGGATAGTATTGAGGATAGAGTGGTAATTGGGCCAGAAATCCTCACTGAAATGGAACAACAAGTTAAAATGATTCGTGAACAATTGAAAGAAGCAGTAGATAGGCAGAAGAGCTATGCTGACCTAAAGCGGGTTGATCGAAGGTTTGAACTTGGTGAAAAGGTTTTTCTTTGTGTTAAACCCAGAAAGAGTTCTATAAATTTTGGCAAGGCTGCCAAGTTGTCACCTCGTTATGTGGGACCTTTTGAAATTGTCAAAATAATCAATCCTGTAGCTTACCGATTAGCATTACCACCTACTTTGTCTCGCATGCATGATGTTTTCCATATTTCTTTGCTTAAGAAATACATTTCAGACTTGTCACATGTTTTAAATTGGAATTCCTTGTAGGTCCAAGACCCAGGAATAATCGTGGTTAAACCCACACGAGTGCTGGAAACTCACCAATTGCATTTGAGAAATCGTGAAATACAACAATGTAAGGTCCAGTGGGACCAGTTTAACGAAGAAAGTGCAACTTGGGAAAATCTAGAAGAGATGAAAATTGCTTTTCCCTTTCTTTTTGAATAGAATGGAATCTGTTGACAAAAAAAATTATTATGAACTTATCTTTTTCATGTCTTTATGTAAGCCAACTTTGAGGCAAACATTATTCAGGTTGAATAAATTGTATCATGACATTGATTTCTGGAATTATTCAAGTTGGAAATAGTCATTTGTTTTGTGAACTAATAAATTGATTGACCTGAAGGTAAATCAAAGGATGTAATCATCGGGACGATGAATCTTTTAGGAGGGAAGCATGTAACACCCTGAACTGTTGTTACTTTCTCCTGAGCATTCAAGTGTTGATATATGATTTCTTCTGTATAAGGACATGTTCCTTTGGTTTTGGGAAGTCATGCTTGATATGGATTGTATCCTCTTTGCTCTTGAAGATCTTTGACTCAGCCTTGGATCAGTTGCATTAATCCAAGGAATGTTTTAAGTTTATTCAGGATGAACAAAATTTATGGACCTTACGAAAGTTACAAGGTCTGAATGAGTTTGAATGAGCAATCCTAGAGTTTAACTCAGGCTAATCATGATAAATGAAATTTGGTTCCAGATATCGTAACATCAGGAATACCTAGACCTTAAGCCAGGTAAGATGTTCATGTTTATACCGTAAGCTTAATTTAGCAATGCCAGATAGGATCCTTTACAGGAATGTTTTACCCTATTTGGCTCTAATACAGATTGGTCCTACTTTGGAGACCTAGACTGGATTCGCTAAGGTTAATAATCTTAACCTAAACTATAACCTATTGGTTAAAATAATTGCTAATCTAACCTAGCCCTAAACTATAAGCTTAATGCCCCTAAGAGTTAACTTCTTCTAGCGCTATGGATGTAAGACTAATGTCTTACCCTATGATCTAACCTATGATTCTTACCTATCTTAACTAATGACAAGAATGGAGGGGGACCTATGAAGGGGCACGAGTCATGGGTGGTGGTTTCCATGGCATTTATGAGGGGGATAAGGTTGAAGGACTTGGGATGCTGTCAGATTTGGCGGAGGTTACAAATGGCTAATGTGACCTAACGTGACAGTATCACCAAGTATGGGAATGTTTGTTTGTTTTCTTTTGGCGATCACCAATTTTGGCGGTCGTGGCAATGGAGAATAGGCGGGAGAATGGAAGTTAATGCAATTAATGAACTTCGGTTCCTGAGCGTGGATTGCTTGGGAAGGCATGCAAATAGAATATTGTTTGGTTGTTTGGTTTTCCATGCATTCCATTTTTCACTCTGCTTGAGCACTGGTTCTTCGAACCAGTCATCTACTCTGTGTTGCATGGAAACTTTGAGAATTTCTAGCTTCCTTCTCTGTCAGGAAATTTTATAAGGCATGAAGGTAACAATTTATTATTGTTTAATCTATCGTGGAAGAAGAAGAGAATGTACGATCACATTCAGAGGTATTCTTTGAATTTTTTAAGCGACACTATCAGGCATGATAGGCCCTAACTTTTAAAAATCTTGCTTTCCTTTAAATTCTTTCATTAGAACAACTCTGTTCAGATGATTTTTTTTTGTACAGTTGGCTTGGCTGGAAGCAATGTATTGGTTTTCTTCTTTTCTTGTTGATATGGGAATCCCTGGTTATGCATAGACCCTATTAAAAATTGACTTCTGTTGAAGTCCTTGCTGAGTTTATATTATGGAATCGACTTCTGTTGAAGTCCTTGCTGAGTTTATATTATGAAATAGACTTGTTGAAGTCCTTTACGTGTTTATATTATGAAATCAACCACATTGAAGTCCTTGTTGTGTTTATATTATGAAATTGACTTCTATTTAAGTCCTTGCTGTGTTTATATTATGAAAGTGACTTCTGTTGAAGTCCTTGCTGAGTTTATATTATGGAATCGACTTCTGTTGAAGTCCTTGCTGTATTTATATTATGGATTCATCTTCTGTTGAAGTGTTTGTTGTGATTACATATGAATACGACTTACTCGCTGAAGTCATTGCTATGTTTACATGTTGGTTCAACTTGTTGAAATCCTAGTTGTGTTTACATTTTGGATTGTCTTCATTTGAAGTCCTTGCACGTGGTTACATATGGATTCGACTTCTGTATATGTTGTTTCCTTACTTCTTGATCGACTGAGGTAATGAGTTCCTAACTGTACCATGTTAGACGTTATGCTGGATGATTTCTTGGTTGAGGAATGACATAAAAGAAAAATTTTGTGTCTTATTTGGTTGGTTTATTGTTTATTGCTGGTCATATGAGCTTTTTTGTTACTTGATAGCTTGAGGTAAATACATGGTTGATTTGAGATGAAAGCGTAATTCCTTCTATGGAGCTCGATTGGTTTAGTGGCAAGCGTATGAAAAATATATGAATACAAGCATGTACCTCTGTTGAAAAGGGGTCGGGATGGTCAATAATTATGGGTTACGTAAGTGATGAAATATCTAGTGTAGCTGTGTTTTCCTTATGATTTAACTTGGTTAATGAGAACACGATCGACTAAGAGAAATCTTGCTTTGACGAACTCAGATTCCTAATAACGTGTGGGAAATCCTAGATCTGCATGATGGAACTTAGGTTTTGTACTTGGAAGGGATGGGATTGTGTTGATTTTCTTACTTTCTTTTCTTCCCTAAATGAATTCAAGATTGATTGTATATTCTTTGCTCATGGAAATAATGCAATGAGTATAAAGGAATTTTGTTAGAGGCTATAACCGATCTTTGCTGAATTGTTAAATGTAAATACATTGGATACACGCCTTTGGTAAGAATTCATTCGGAATGGAGTAATTTTTATTGGATTATTCTTGTCCTTAGATTTCGGAGGGATGGATATATTAGATTTATTTTGTTCTTCTTAGTCTCTAACATAAGATGAATTATCCAAGAAGAGTCAATATGGTAGTTATATTATGAAATTATGTTAAAAAGTCATGTATGGTAGAAAGATAATTAATGTGATTCATGTTTATAGGTTTGATGAAATGATTTCATTTAAACGGGTTGTCTAATGGAAACAATTGGTGGAATGCAATTGTTTTAAGAATTAGTGTTCTGAGATGGTCATCATAAGTGGTAAAGACACGTAGATCGATATGATGCTCAGATTGTTTAATCTTGTTTTATGATGAATTCAACTTGATTTCTCTATATGTACTATATGAAGAAAGTTGTTCTTTTGTTGTTGAGTATTGTATCAAATATTTGAAGTGCATAAATTTTAATTGTATGGCTTGGAAATAAATGAAAAGGGGAAATTGTTACTTATGTGGCTGCATTTCTATTTGTTGAATTGAACTTCTTAGGTCGATTGAATGTAAGTTCTTTTTTTTTAATATTGTATACCATGGGAGTTATTTGGATTCTCCGAGTAGGCCTTGTAGAAATTATGTGACCAAATACTTCATGAATGAATAGTAAATTCTTTCATATTATGAATAAGGCTAAATTAGAAATTAGTCCACTACCTTTTGAGAAGTTAAGGTTAAACTACACCCTAATAGGTAGCTGAAATGGTAAGAGTAATCTATTACTCCCTATCCTTGATCTAAGTCATGACAACGTAATTGATGGTTTTAAATCACTATATCTTAATAACAATAAGTAAGATATATTTTAGTTTTCGGGAGGTGATATAAACCCATATGGGTTTAGTTAGCTTCCTTATGAGAGGACTTAGGGCTATTGCCCAATTACGTAGAATAAGATTATTGGGAACCAATGATCTCCTAGATGAGATCTCAAATCTTATTAAACTTCTCTCTGTGAAATTGAACTTAATTGCGTAAGGCAACTCAAAGGTGTGGAACCCAGGGGTTTGGAAAAGACTACCCAGTTAGGAGGGTCTATAATTTAATTTCAACTCAACTTAACTAACTCCTTGAAGTTATTTAAATCTTTCCGAGGTGGTTTTGTAGGATGTCGACACATGTCAACTGCAAGGTTGTACCTTTGAGAAGATTAGGATCTTCTCAAGGATACAACAATGTAGGTGACCTATGGCGACACGCTTTGCATTGATCGTTAAGATTTACACCTTAAAATCGAACAAGTTTTTACTCTAGGACTGGTTAGGACCGTGGTCATGTTATGAGGCTGCCCTTTGAGACTCGGGGTACCTTGACACATAGGGTTAATTGTGGTTGACCCAGTATGTCAGCTTACCCTAGTCCTCAAGAGCATCCTTATAACGTGTGTCATGTTATTAATCCGTTCCTGAGTGAATGACTTGGGATAGGGGAGGCTGACAGAAGTCATTATAAGACATTTTATTTAACATCGAAGTGGGGCAAAGGACATATTCTAGATTGTGAGTATGCCATCAAGGAATACGAGACATGAATAGTATGTTTTAAATCTTTGGCAAAAGTATCACAAGTTCTTTGATTGCGTTGTCCTATGTCACCTAGAATAATGGTAACAATTATTGAGATAGGTTCCTTGGATAGAGCATTCGAAATCCCAGTTAGGGAAGAGAAGCTGCAAGAGTGAAGTGTTAAAATAAAAATGCCAACTTTATGATACTCATGAATAGATCGGTAGATTACCGAGTCATGGAATGAATAGATCGGTGGTACTTTGAGTCATTACAACTACATATGGTTATCTGTTATAAGAATGATTGTTTTGATCTGTGAGTTCTAAATTATGAATTTAGAACTAGAAAGCACTTATCAAAAAAATTTCTTGTTCTAATGTACTAAAGCGGGAATGTTACACTTTGAGGTCTTAGTGCTTGTAAAACCGTAAAAATTCCCAACTATGCTTAGGCACCCTTGGTGTTATGTAAATAATGTTGATCTATAATTCAATAAGGGATATATTAGTTTTGAGAACAAGGAAGAATGAGTTATTATCCCTTTGACAAATGGGAAATATTCACCTTATGTTGAGCCCTTAAGTGAAGAAGACCTTAATCAGAATTTATGTGCACACCATTCGAGATCCAGAAGTGCCTAATCCATATAAGGAAGGAATTCTACAGTGGGATGATGTGCATTCCATCAGTGATACAAGTATTTCCTGTGAAAATTGGGCACATGGTACTTATGATATCATTTAGCATGAGTTAAGAAGCAAATATACGTGCGTAAGTAGGCCGCAGTGTGTTAGGCGGTTAGGTAGTAACCCTTTACCCTGGTACATTGGCGAGGGAAACCATGAGGTATTATTGCAAGCCATGAAAGTATAGTGGAAGGATCATGTGGAAAGAAGGAATATGTTATTTTATACCATGTGCAGTATAGTAATGCACTAGTGGATGGTTCATAGGGATAATCTCATAGAATGGAGAGAAGTGAGAATTACTCTATCACTGGTTTCTCAGGAGTAATGCACCTAATCAAATATATGAATATCATGGTAATAATCATGTTCAGCACCACATTAGCAATGTGAGAGACTCTAGACAGAGGGGTAGGAAGCTTTACCACCTTTGTTGTGGGTGCACAAACTTTATTTCACCTTGCGAGGTTGTGTGCGTGCTTGGTATGTTTATGCGAGAATCATAAAGAGAGACTATAAATTAGAAAGGCTTGTTAGAATTTGAGGATTCTAATAAATACGGATTTAATCAAATTACATAATATATAATGTTACAATAAATATTTAAATAAACATTACATCATAACATAAATAAATAAATACTTACATGAAATAAATAACACAGGTGACACATTATTTATAGTGGAAAACCCCAATAGGGTAAAAACCACTTTAAAAATAACATTTTACTTCAAAGAACTTATTTTACATCTAGTAAGATCACCTCCTCTTTTAAAACCCTATTTACCAAGGGTAAAACCAAATCACTTGATTTGCACACCTTTAATATATTTCCCAAATATATCAAATGAGGACCTAAAGTCCTTTTTTATATAAGGTGATCGGGTATGTCTCCTGACCCACCTTTTTAACCTAAACGGTTGACACATACACTTAGGTTTATAATATTTAATATTAGAAATATAATCATTTCATGATATTAAATATTTAACCTAAAGTATATACCTAGGTTAGCATATTTAATAATAGAAATATAAATATTTCATATTATTAAATATTAACCTATATATTAGTGATGGACCCATATACATTAAGGGTTTGTCGGACCACTTAATCACTATATTCCAACACTCCCCCTTAATGTTAAGTGGGATAACATAATATATGCCAATATATTACCTTCTCATGGTACACTACAGGATTTACAATCCTTAAACCATAAAGGTTTTAGGCTAGCATATCGGTTGAAGGAATTATAACACCTGCATCATACTCAATTTACCTTTTGGTATAAAAGGTTGGTATCCCAAAGATCATCCCATAATCAATGATTAATTATGATTTGTGAGTTTTACACGTTCTCACACGGGTTCTCATAAAAGGTTATTGAACCAAAGCATATAGGATCCTTTTACAACCAATGACCTCCTTAACAATATGCTTGTCTTTGGATGTTTATAAATAAACTCAATAGCACTAAAGGGTTTCTTGAAGACCTCCTTTAAGATCTTTCTACACTTCTTTCTAAAAAAATCCGAGGAGGTATACATGCAGGTCGAAGGTATTTTTCAAAAACCAAGTTCCATTAGGAGGTGACATTGTCATGCACACTCCCCCTCAATGGAAACTCTGAAAACCCAATCTTTTCACAAAAGTGGAAAAACTTTGCAGCACTCAGGGACTTTGTGAAGATGTCAAAGCAACTTGATCTTGATCACGGGAACTTGATATTTATCTCATCACTTTGCACCTTTTCACGGGTGAAGTGGATATGTATCTCAATGTTCTTCATCCTCTGATGTTGAATTGGATTCTCAATCAAGAGTAATACAACTCTAACCACCACATAGAAGATAAATACTTCCTTTAGCTTCCATGTGTATCTCTACCAATAGTTCGTTGCAACCACATGGCTTCTTTACTTCTTCCATTGTACTTCTTTGGCTCGGTAGAAGAAATGGATATTGTTGATTATATTTTTGTTCTAAGTAATGGTTCCTACACCAAAAAACTTGAACACATATCTAGTATATTTTATAACACAACATCAGTATGGTTAGAATCACAAAATCCATATAAGATAGCATTTTCATTCTTAGTATAATGCAACCCATAATTGATTGTTTCTTTCAAATATCTAAAAATTCTTTTTGCAAGATTCCAATGATCTCTAAAAAAGGTTCATCCATAAACCTTGAAGTAATTCCTATTGTATAGGAAATATCTTATCTATTTCTAGTTAGATAAATCAAACTATCAACTAACAACGTATATAAAATAGGATCAACCTTTTTCATATGCAGATTTAGGATCAATATTTATTCCAACTTCCATTGAAGTAGAAAATGGTTTACAATCAATGATAAGAAACTTTTTCAATACAATGGTTGCATACTTTCTTTTGAAAAATAACAATAGAATGAAATACATTCATACAAATAATATTATGTGAGATACATAACTCATTTTTTTATTAGAGGTAAAATTTAGGGTTGAGGGGACCCTACCCCCTTATAAAGAGTTATAGTTTACTTACATATTGGCCAAAGTATTTATCTTCAAAGGCCAGTCATGATCCAAAATATCAAAAACAAAAAACCAGTATATGATATCCATTATATATGATATACATTATATAGCAGTCCCAAGGATAATACTAACAACAAAAAGTAAACAAGTAGCAGATTCTAAACCATAACATTTCATTTCTCTTTGACCAAATCGTCCACCATCTCCATGCATCCATTCCATTCTTTGACCAGTGTTGTGATGGTCTCCTTCCAGTACTTGTAGTTGGGCTCTTTGATCACCACCTTTGGGCTGTGTCATCCAATTCTTTTTCTTTAGCCAATTCCATTGACTGTATCATCTCAACCAATAGTTTGAGATGGAAAATAGTACTCTTTACATTAAGAACATGAGCATCTATGATTTGCATAATGATTCCTTTCATTTTCAGCATCTCTTTCTCCATTTCCATTCTATTGGCATTTACATTTTTGAAATTTTCACTGAGGATGATGGTAGACATTTTATCAAATTTTTCTTGCAGCTCCTTAATGTCCATGGTGAGAAAATTGATTTTGTGCCTGTTGATGTCATTTTTCAGTTTGTAGTTCTCAAAATCTCTCATGAAGGCATGAGTTTTGATAGCAATTTCTGGTGAGAAAAGCTCCATCTGAGCCATTTTCAGATTGTGAAGACAGTGGATAGCTTCCTCAGTATTCTTGGAAGACTCATGTTCTTTTAAGCTATCAACATCCTCACTACTCTTTGCTTCCCCTTCTGCTTTCTCTTGAGAGGATTCCTTCTATGAAGGTGTTTCACCAAGGCCTTCATCAGAGACATAGGTGATATCCTCCTCAGCCCGACCCGAATACTAAAATTTCCTTGAACTGAGACAAGTCTCCCCCTTTACCCTTGCTAGATCTGGTACACTTGGCCAATGGATTCCCCTAACCAGTTTCATCACAAATATCCTCCTTAGGTTCCATACTCCCAGACCTTTTACCCAATGCAATGTTTAAAGCCGAAGCCCCAAATTTGTCATTTTTTCCCAACAGGGGAGTGCTCAGCCAGATGATAGTTTTATCGGATCTGGTGAAGGGGAAAATGAAAGTTGCCTTTCTTCACCAAAGATATAGATTTTTAGGAGAAGAGAATAAGTCGAAAGGAAAGTTATACGGTTTTGGATTATGAAATATGGTTTGACATTGGAAAATGGTAACCATATATAACTTTATATCTACCTTCCAATGTGATATAATACATGAGCAGTTTGGAAATTTCATCAAATGGGGAGGGTAGTTTACACCTAGCATAGCCATTATGAAGAGAAATAGGTTCCCCTTTTCCTTGGAAAAAATAGTCAATCTCAAGACTGTAATCAGATTTGGGTTTAAAAATGCTTCTACCTTCCAGTGCAAGACCAGTCACCTTAGTAATAAGCTTGGGAGAAATAGTAAGGGAACAATTACCAACCTGGATTTTTCCCTCGTTCCACGTTTTAGCAACCGCTTCACTCAGGCTTTCATCATAGCCCTCAAAATTTTTGAAAAAAGACAACAATCCCGCCTTCTCGAGGAGAACTTCAGCCTCCTTGGATATCTCTGGACACCTTGAAGGTTTCATGCATACCAAGTCTCCTCCCATCCTTCTATACACAAAAATATCTTACAAATCAAACCGGCCTAAAAATCAGTGGTTTCTATTTGCAGCTTCTCCAAAACCAAAAAGGCCCGACTACCGTGTGAACAAAAGAATCCAACTCACACAAGTAAGATAAAATCATGAGAGGTTACTGGCACGAGTAGGAGAGTTAGCAACATTATTAAAGGCTCCCTCCCTTTTCATGATTTCAATGAATTTTGCATTCATTCCAACAAGTTGCTCAACTATATGGAGACCATTAGAGATAACCCCAAGATTAGCAACAAAATCAGCACCATTATTTCCTTCCCTATACACATGGTTAAAAGAAATATTCACAAAAGAATTTAAAAAAGATTTAGTTTTACAGATAAAATATTCAATAGATATGGATTGATTGGAAGAACCCCTCATACAAGAAATAATATACAGCGAGTCTCCTTCCACTTCCAGGAGATTGAAACCTTTTTCTTTTGCAATCTTCACCCCCCAGAATAGAGCAGCTACCTCCACCACATTGTTAGATTGTTTCCAAGGTCAAAGAAGTAAGCAAGAATAAATTGACCTAAAGAGTCCCTTATGACTCCTCCTCCCCCTGATTTCCCGGGTTCCCTTTTGCTACACCATCAAAGTTAAGTTTTAGAGAGCCTTCACAAGGAGGATTCCACTTAATCCCCAATCTAGGATTAGGACTATTATAATGAGGAATCCCTGAGATATGCCAATTTTCTAAGAAATGTTGTTCATAATCCAAAATTTCCAATTCTTTTTTTTGGAGGATTGAGAAATTGTTTCTAACTACCTGAAAAAGATTTTTTATTGACAATTTGATAGGGATACTCTTGTCCTTGAAAATCCTTTTGTTTCTTTCCTTCTAGATTTCCCACCAAAGATGGCTTAAGCTTATGATCCATAGATTTTTAGCCCTTGACTATGAAAAGGGCATACCCATTGGTTCCAAGCTTCCTTTATATCTTTAGGGATAACCCAATTAATCGAGAAGCCAGTCAAAATAGAGGAGAACAGTTGATGTGCATACGTGCATTCCAGAAACATATGATTTCTGATTCCATTTTTATTTTGCATAGCACACATCTATTAACCCATTAGAAGCCTCTTTTTCTAGATCATCAACTGTGAGAATTTTTTTTTCCAAAAGTGAGCCAGCTGAACACATTTACCTTAGGTGTTATATTCTTGTTCTAAATCTTTCCAGCCATTAAATCTGCTTCTCCAGTTTGACCCTAAAAAAAGAGACCATAGGCAGATTTGATAGTAAAATTTCCACAAGGTTCCTTATTCTAGATGATTCTATCTTGGTCTTTGCTATTATATGATACATAATTTTGTAAAAATCATTGATCCCTCTCATTTGATCATTTAGATCCTGTCTATCCATTTCCAAAGTTTATCATGTCTCGAAAACTATTTTCCTTAGCCATGTAGTTGTTCACCTTTACTCGTATTTAGCTTTCATTAATGCAGAGATTTGTGGAAATTTATCTTAGAGGGTAAAATCCCCTGCCCATTTGTCTTTCCAAAAATCTATCTCATTACCTCTTCCTATTTTCCATCTACTGCCCTTGTTCAGAATTTCTTTGGCCCAGTTAATGGCTTTCCATATGCATGAGCCATTGAAATTCACTGTTTAAACATCCATCTTTTGTCATTATTATCTTGCCAATATTTTCTCTTAAGGATTCTGGCCCAAACTCCATTTTCCTTAGTTATTCTCCAACCAATATTAGCAAGTAGAGCTTTATTCATTTTGGACTAATCTCTGAGACCAAGTCCCCCAAGCTTCTTGGGTCTACACACTTTGCTCCATGCTACTAAAGGAATTCTATCCTTACTTTCTGTACCACTCCATAAAAACCTTTTTGGATCTTTTCCAATCTTTCCCCAATTGTGACAGGAAGTTGGTATATTGACATGGCATACACAGGGAGGCTCTGGAGAGAGATAATCAGAAGAGTAATTTTTCTAGCTTGGGATAAAATATTAGCTTTCCAACCTGCTCATTCATTTCAAAGTATTGCTTTAATTTCTCTTTAATCATATGAATTAAATCAGAATTGTCACAGACATAATTAAATCATCAACATATATACATATAATGATAATATGTGAGCCTTATTGTTAGAAGAATAATTTAAAAAGCCTAATAATTTAAATAAGGAAACAATTTTTGCATACCAAGATCTAAGATCTTGTTTTAAACCATACAAGGATTTCTCAACTTACAAACATAGTTTTCTTTACTAGTTTCTTCAAATCCTTTAGGTTGAAACATGTAAAGTTCTTCTTTTAAATCGTAATTTAAAAAATTATTTTTCTTATCCATTTTGTGGATTTACCACCCAAATTGAACGACAATTGTAAATAAGGCCCTAACAAGTACTCATTTTAGCTACAGGAAATGTCTCAACATAATCAATATCGGGTTTTGAGTGAAACCTCTAGCAACAAATCTAGCTTTATGTTTGTTAGTACTACCATCAGCATTATATTTTACTTTGTATATCCACCTAGACCCTATAATACTTTACGACGTTCATACAAGGTAATTAATGCATAGTACATATGATTGTTTCTAGTCATTTTCGAAAGGTTAATAGGATTTGAAATTTCTAATATATATTGAGCCTAATTTAATTTCTTATCTAGGAAGATAAGAGTTTCAGAAACATCTATAGCATCAAAACATCATCATGACCATTTACTAAATTAGAATCAAAACCATCATTTAGAAGCATTTAATGAAGTAACTTCAAGATAATAAGACAATACATGTAAACCTTTCACTAGATTATATCTAGACATTTCATATAAGCTTCGATAATTAACATGTCCTAACCTTTCATGCCATAGTTTTGAATTATTCAAACTTTGAGATATAAAAAAAGATGCAGAAGAGAAATCATCAAAAATATACAGACCATTTCTTTGAATTTCTTCAGCTATTGTACTCTCATTACTATCCTTGATATACCAAGTATCCTTCATGCATGGATTCTAGTTGTGTCCATACCTCTTTCGGATGTTCGATATTACCAATGTGTAGAAGGTACTCATCGTTCACATTGCGTAGAATCATAGAAAGAGCCTCTTACATTCATTGCAAGAATGTATTCATGTTATCTACATTTTCTTGATGACCTGGTGGGAGAAACCTCAGATCAAAAATAATCATCCAAAGTTTCCTTGCCATAAATTTTGTTTTGACCCAAATGTTGTAGTTGGTTTCATTCAAGATCTAGGTTTTGTCAAGACAAAAATAATTGGACACCATTGTTTTCCTAAACTTGTAAAACACACCCCATTATAATATACAATGTACCACAGAGTTAGATACATATTTATCGATAATAAAAATAATACTTTTAATAGAATCATATCTAAATTTTATAGATCTAAAGAAACTATTTGATCATAACTAATTTTGTCATTACAATGCATACTAATTAACCTCCCATGATCAAAATAATAACCCGCAATATAAAGGGCTCTACATTATACCCCAAATTTATATAAAAATATTTTCAACCATATAGAAGTGAAGAAGAGACCCCTAAGAATGCATAACTTCAAATTTATGAAAAAATTAATGTAGACAAAAATCCGGCCAGCTTAAATTTGACGTCTAAATGATCATCATAATGGCTTATTTTTTGGTCTATCGTGACGGTCATTTGACTATCAATTTTAACACAGTGAAAGTTTCTTGGAACCTATGAGCTTAAATTTGACGTCTAAATGACCGTCATATTGTCTTATGTTTGGTCTACCATGACGGTCATTTGACCATCAAATTTAATGAAGCCAAAAATTGTTGTGTATTTCTAGAATGTGAAATTCTAGAATTTCTTCTTCTGTATAATATTAGGGAGGTTATATTTTAACACATTATAATAACCTATTATAATTTATAATGTAAAAATATATACACTTTTTTTAAAAAAGGTATATAGTTTATAGAATGTAAATAAAAAACAACATATAGTTCATAAAAATTATAAACTATAGTATATTTTAAAAAATACACATAACCTTTATTAAAGGGGTTTAAAGGACATAGACTAGGTTAAAAGAATTTTACCAAGTGCAAGTAGATTTATGAGAGTATAGATTAACCTGCATATTTTACAGAGGGGACAAGTAATTTCACTTGACCAATGAAATAAATTGAAATCCCTATTTTCATGAACCTTGTCTCCTCCTTCATTTACTCTAAATTTTACCTGCACACATTTAAAACTATAGAAATATTGTAATATATTATATATAATTCTATAACTCCAATATTTTAATAAATATTTACCACACTTCAAGCGAGGCCACCAATAAACTAGCTAGTTTTTAAAAAATATATTCATTTATACCTAAGAATTCCACATTTATACCGAGATATTATCTCATTTTATTCTCTGCTCCCACTCTTATATAAAAGAAAACTTTTAAATAAGTTTATTTATATATTTTTATAAACTATAAGATATAAATGAATGGGGCCGCCCCCTTACATGGATAATATAAATAGTTAGGGACACATGTTAGGTTTTATTTAATAAGTATTAAGATTTAAAAAGTAATCCCTTCATGGCTAAGCAATAAACATGGGCCCTCTTCCCAAAAAAAGTAAGCACTTAGGTTCTTTTAAAAAACATGTATAGACCAAATCTAATAAAATTTATATTTTAAGTGGTTTAAACTAACCATATATATATATATATGATTCAAATGTAGGTTTGTTTCTTCTTGTTTAAATTATATATGCCTAGATTTATAAGTTAAGTTTAAATATGATTTAAACTTAGGCTTAGAATATGGTCCGTTGACTCTTCCTCAATCCCATGTAATTTTAATATGGTTTAAGGATTTTAATATATAGTTTTTTTTTAAAACTATATCAATTTTAATATGATATTTATATAAATTATTATATAAACCTTATTCTATATTATATATATTTTTATTTAAAAATAATAATATAGTTTTCAAATTATATAGGATATAGTTATAGATTAACTATAAACTATAGTTTTTCAAATCAAATCTTATTAAAGGAGTCCAAAGGACACACATAGATTACTTTTGAAAACACAATAAGGTTAAAATAGTAAATGAATTTTACCAAGGGGCATGATTCCACATAAAAAAATACAAGTTAACCTAGAGATTTATAGAGGGGAGAATTACTTTCACCCTACCAATGAAATAAATTAAAAATCCTATTTCTATGGAGTTTGTCTCCTTTTTCTTGTATTTAACTTTGTGTTTTTATTTTGAATATCTTTTTAACATGTACATATTAAAACTATAGAAAAAAATAATTCAAATATTTTACCCTTACCTATACACAAGTTTTCACAGAAGGTAAGAAATTTCTAAATTTTTCACTTGTGAATTCACCTTAATTCTTCACAAAGCAAAACTTTTAGGTTGCACAATGGAAAGAAGGGGCCGGTTATTTTAAATATCCTTTCGGGTTGGTTGGAAAAAAACCATATAAATAAAATACACAATATTTTATATTAATTTATTTAATTTACCTCGCTCTGTTACCATGTTAAAATTTGAGGATTCTAATAAATATGGATTTAATCAACTTACATATTATATAATGTTACAATAAATATTTAAATAAACATTACATCATAACATAAGTAAATAAAGTAATACTTACATAAAATAAATAACACAGGTGACACATTATTTATAGTGGAAAACCCCAATAGGGTAAAAACCACTTTGAAAATAACCTTTTACTTCAGAGAACTTATTTTACATCCAGTAAGATCACCCCCTCCTTTAAAACCCTATTTACAAGGGTAAAACCAAATCACTTGATTTTCACACCTTTGATATACTTCCTGAATATATCAAATGAGGACCTAAAGTCCTTTTTATATAAGGTGATCGGTATGTCTCGACCCACATTTTCAACATAAATGGTTGACACATACACTTAGGTTTATAATATTTAATATTAGAAATATAATCATTTCATGATATTAAATATTTAACCTAAAGTATATATCTAGGTTAGCATATTATTAATAATAGAAATAGAAATATTTCATATTATTAAATATTAACCTATATATTAGTGATGAACCCATATACATTAAAGGTTGGCCAAACTACTTAATCATTATGTTCTAACAAGACTTGACTGCAGGAATGATCCAAACTTTTGACTACTTCTCCACTAAACCTCTGGTGAAAGAGGCATTACAGGTTATGAAGCTCTTGACTATGGAAAATAGTGAAAAGGCTTAAGAACTCATTCATGAGTTATTTGGTAAGTCAGTCCTAGTAGTTCGTTTTGACGAAGTAGATGAGATAGATGTAGAACTACTTGAGCGCACTTTCCTAGAGAAGGAGAAAGGAAATATGGTCTACATGGTGGATGATGAAGAAGTGGAAAAGTTGGACATAGATCATTCATAGGGTACGTGTGAGGTCTTAGGCAGATCACGAGATGATAAGGTCTGCACCTATCATGAACCTATGAAGACAAAGAAAGTGAACATTGGCATAGATGTTGAACCTAAGGAGGCTATAATTGGAGATTATTGGTCTAACTCTAAAGTGGCTAAGATAATTGAGTTTCTACATGATTTCCAAGACTTGTTTCCTAGGGGATACCATGAGTTGAAAGGAGTGCATGAATCTTTGGGCGAGATGAAAATTAAATTAAAGGAAGGTGCGCACTTGGTTAGGAAGAGACCTTATAGGATGAACCCTAACCTGCATGTAAAATTTAAAGAAGAAATTGACAAGATGTTAGAATCTGGCATTATTGATCCCATAGAGGAATCAGAGTGGGTTATCCCTATGGTAATCAACATAAATAAATATGGAAGAATTAGGATTTGTGTGGACTACATGGAGTTGAATTTTGCATGTGTGATTGATCCTTTCCCTACACCATTCACTGAGGAAATATTGGAAGGCATTGTAGGGCGTGAAATTTACTCTTTTACAGATGGATTCTCTGGGTATCATCAAGTAAGAATTTTTAAAGAGGATCAAGAGAAGACAAATTTCACCATTGAATGGGGAATTTTTACATACAGTGATGCCCTTTGGATTGAAAAACATGCCTATAGTATTTTCACGCATTTTTTTCAAGCATTCTAGGATTTTATTTACAAATTCTTGCAGGTTTACTTGGGTGATTGGCTGTGTATGGGCTTATCAAGGATCATTGTGACAATTTGAGGTTAATGTTTGAGATGTGCAGATAGTTAAGCATCTCTTTAAATATCAAGAAGTGTGTACCTTTTGGAACTTTTCTAGGGCATATCATCTACAAGGAGGGTTTTTTTTGTAGATCCAGCTAAGGTTGTAGTTATCTTAGGCTTAGAGGTGTCCACTATCACACAGGGTATTATAGGAAGTTTATCAAAGGATATGTTAAGAGAAGAGTTATTAAAAGCTAAGGGGAAGTTATTGTAGAATCCATTTGAAGTATTGAAAGAGAGGCTTACTAGGAACCTATTTTATGTTTTCCTTCAGGAATCTACCCTTTATGTACATGTGGATGCCTCACGGCATGGCCATTGGCATAGTTCTAGCTCAGTAGAAGGTATTATATATCATCGATCATCCTATCTACTTTTCTAGAATAAATTTGGGCCGAATAGAATTATATAACTACGGAGCACGAGGCTTTTTCAATGATCTAATCATCATAAGTTTAAGACAGTATTATAACAACACCTTTTTTTTCTATATAGATCAAAGAGATATGAACAAGCCCCTTTTACAAGGGCATATATTTTGATGGGTTCTCTTATTCCAGGAGTTTGAATTTATAATGGTGGTAAAGCTAGGTAAAAGAGTCAGATCATTTGATAAGGAGCAATCAGAGAGGACATGCATAGTATTGAAGATACAATTTCGGATGCATAGTTATACAAGTTAAACCACACACCCTCAGAGTTAGAGGACATTATTGTCTTTTTTGAAGTATGGCACCCAAAGGAATGAATTCCTTAGAAAAGAACCTTAATTTATGTTTTCTTTCATGTTGATTAGTGGTGACTTATACAAACTAGGTGAAGATGAATTATTTCATTGGTGTGCATGGCCATGAATACATAGAAATTAAGGAGGATACTCATAGCTCATCAGGTGGGCACTATGTAGGTGATGTCCTTTGTTGATGCAAAATCATCACAGACCCTCTGGATGCACATCGGGCTTCTAGGTTGATGTTCGGGCATCAGTGTGATAAATTTGAAACCTCTCTCAAGCGTGGGACTTGTATAACTACGAGAGAGGAATCTCGAGAGGCTTGGTTCAATGCTCTAACTCACTATTCCGGTAAGCTAATCTAATCCTAATCTAACCATGCCAAGGAGACAGAGAGAGAGAGAAAGGAAAAACAAAAGCCTTTTCTAAAATAGATACACAGAAGGAGAATGTTGAACAGATCAAAACTAGGACAAAAGAGAGGTGGTGATAGGAAGGATGGGCGAGATGCATCACGAGAGGATAGATTTCACAGAGAAAGTCCCAAAACTATGAAGGAAGGGCAGATATATTTTGATGGGTTCTGAACCACACACCTTTAAAAGAAGCCTCTCCTTACTTATGCACGAGAAAGGCAAGAAGGAGTTTGAAAAAATAAAGGATGGTATGCATCTAAAAAAGCGTTTTTGCTTCTAGTTTCGCAGAACATCGAGATTCATTTAAAAGGCAAAAACGCCATTAAGGAGGAGGTTCGAACTCCATTTTGATCCTAGAGAGAAAAAAGAAGGGAGGCGGAGCGATAGTAAAAGATGAACCACACCTTTAAAAGAAGCCTCTCCGGATTTATAGGAAGAATGAGAGAGAGAAGAAGAGAGAATTCCAAATCTACCCTAACCACCTCCACTATATTTAATTCATCTCATTATGGTGGTAGGTGAGAAGCGACCCCCAAAAGAGGCTAACATTATTGTCATTTTTAAGAATTTGTTCTTATCCAATTAAAGATATCCGGTCGTAGTTGGATAGAGGACCTCGTAAGCACCGAGAAAGGAACCTTGCATGAATCCAGAGAAAAAGTTATGGCCATTTGAACTTACAATTCTGTCGCTCGAGAATTTCGAAGGTGTGCCTTGCGCATCCATAGTGGTGTCGACACTTTTATACAAACTCTCTGGTGAAGATGAATTCCGTGTTGTTTCAAGGGTGCAATTTTGTGTACTTGGAGCATGAATGCGCCATTTCGTAAAATTAAGGAGGATACTCATGGCGCCATTTACGTGCGCCGAGGCGCAACTTTTCCTATGTCGACACTCTGTGTCATGCGCCATTTACGTGTGCAAGGCGCACTTTTCCTATGTCGACACTCTGTGTTGTGCGCCATTTACGTGCGCGAGGTGTAATGTTTTTTCTGTGTGCCCAGAGATGTCATGTGTTGTGCGCCATTTAGTTGTGTTTATGGTCATGCGGACGTGCGCCAAGGCGCAACTTTTCCTATGTCGACACTTATAGGCGCAACTTTCCTATGTCGAGGATTATAAGGAGTGTCATGCGCCATTTCAGTGCGCCAAGAGCGTAAGGCGCGCCATTTACGTGCGCGAGGCGAAGGTTTGAATTTCTTTGGTTTCCATATTCTTCCGCCTCTAAAACCCACTTCCATTCGCGCCGTTCTTGTGCTTGTCGTGGGGGAATATATACAATGAGTCACCACGTGTAAGATTCTACTAGTTGGTTTATGGTGGGAGACCTTACCTAGGATTATAAGAGCATGAAGGCGTGTGATCTCGGTGCCTTGAGAGATGAAATGTCTTTGAGTCCTATTGCTAGCCTAGAACCTTTTGAAAAATGGGAAATATAATTTATAGGTCCTATTTCCCTAGCCGCACGTAGAACTAGATTGCACTACATCATCACTTGTACATATTATCTTATAAGGTGGGTGGAAGCAGCACCTACAAAGGATTGTATAGCAACAACAACAACAAGGTTCTTGTGGGAAAATATTCTTACTAGGTATGGATGTCCTTTAAGTTTGACAAGTGATAGAGGCACTCATTTCCTTAATGAGACCATCAGGATATTATTGGATGAATTTATGGTTTCACACCATAAGACAACACCTTATCACCCTCAATAAAATGGTATTGAGGCTATCAACAAGATATTGAGCCAGAATTTGACAAAAAATTATGATCTTTGAAAGGAAGGATTAGGATGATAAAGTTTATGTTGTACTTTAGGGATATATAACAATCTATAAACAATTGAATAAGGAAACACCCTTTCAATTGTTGTTTGGTGGTGAAGCCATTATTTCCATGGAATTCATATTTCCTTATTTGTGTATTATGTGTGCAGGAGATCTAGCTGATCAGCAAGCATTGGAAGAAATAATTGACAAGTTGATACAACTAGATGAGAGGCACACAATAGCACGATAGAGTCATAAGAAAGAAAAACCCGGGCAAAAGGCATGGCATGACAAAAACATCGAGGACAAGAATATTGAGGTTGGGAAGATGGTGCTAATTTATGATTCAAAGTTTCTACACCACCCAGGAAATCTTAAGGTGCATTGGTTGGGACCATATGTTATCACTTGTATACTTAACTCAAGTGTTTACCAGCTAGAGGGACTTGATGGAACATGGTTTCTTTGTTACTTCAATCGGATTAGGCTAAAGCCCTACTATAAATAATCCTTCTTGGTGTTTGTAATAACACAAGTATTTCCATTTAGATTAGATTTACCTTATTGTGTTTCCTTTAATGTGTTTCCTTCCTCGTCACTATGTTTTGTCAATTTAGTTCAGTGTTATGTGTAATAAGCGTGTTTGCGCACTAGAAGATAATTAAAATATCAAGTGTTTTGATGCACAGAGGACTACACATACCCTTAGTGTGGGGTGGATAAAGAAGGTTAGTCTATTACAAAAAAGAAATAAACTCATGAGTGTCCATAAAGGGAATAGTTTTGATAAACTCATGGGTGTCCATAAAGGGAACAAGTTTTGAAAAGTGATGAAAAACTTCAAGAGGATTTCTCAAAGTTAAAGGCCACACATAAGGCGGTGAGCACTCAATATAACTCAAAGAGGCTACTGACATTTAATAATACATATGTTTGGGTCAAATTGGATAAATACTTCGGCATAAGGAAGTGCGGGTAGAGGAGATTTGTGATAGATAAGTAGTGGTGCGCAAAAGGTTATGACTAAGTGCCAAAGTTTGAGGCGTGTGATATTAGGCGCTGGAAAAGAGGTGTAAAACACTCTTAAAGGGAATTAATACCGTGTATGGTTGTAAGTGGAGAAATTAATGAAGGGGATTTTTGAAATTTATTTTAAATCTGGCATTTGTAATGGCATTTTTACCTTGCGAGTTTGAAAAAAATTAAAAGTGTGAAGAAGAGCTAGAGACGATGAGAACTCTGTAAAGCGAGTAAACCTATCACGTTTTGAAGCACATTGTTGAGCATATAGGTACGGAAGTAGGATTCAAGTGGTGGTGTGTGTGCATGATGGGAGGGTGACTTAGGTTTTGTTTCCAAAATAGCTATGATTTTCATTTACACTCGTAGGATCGAAAGGAAATATGGCACCACGGAGGGCTCCAATTTTGGAGAAGGAGGTTGACGACCCAACAGAGGAGTGACTAGTTGAGATGTTATATCTACAAGAATTTATTGAGGGGTGGCCATAGACAACAAAAAAGTACAGTGCAAGGTTTTAAAATTTAACCACCGCACTAAGAAATTCCTAAAGTACATCGCAACAGAATTTTATAGGAAGACAAATTGGTAGTTGGTAGATGACACTAGGTTTTTGGATGCATCCATGAAGAATTTAATTCAAAGCATGAGGGTCATGAATATTCGGAGTTTCCTATTTTAGGAATCCTACATAGTTTTATCGGTGGCTCATGTCACATGTCCATGAATATTTTTTCTACTTTGCATTCGGAGAATAAGGATCACCACCAAGTTGATTAGGAAGGTGCGGGGTTGCGATTCGGATGCGAGATATCATGGGAGATATATTAGATGATGAGGGAATTGATGCCACATCCACCCTACATCAGTATAAGAAGGGGGGTTGAGCCTTCAAAGTAACCAACATTGTAGACATGGCCACCATGGTTGCAGCACACTTAACAGGAAGCAATTTGGGTGCCACTAAATGGTGGAATGAGGTGAATATGTGTTGGTTACATATAGCACACAAAATGGTCAACAAGACATATTACAACATTTTTGGGTACATCACGAAATCTTGGTGAATGAGGCATGCATCCAAGTAGATAAAGGTGAGAATATTACTTGGGGCATAATCCTATTATTGATTGTATTTAGTGAAATTGGAGTACCCGATGGACCTAGGGAGAACATCTAGGAGTTTCCGTTGGAGAATAAATCCCCAACAAATAAATTTTCCAAATACACTCTACACAGAATTGTTTCTAATGCATATAAGGAGTGCCTAGGAAGGTGGTTTAGGAGACTACACAGGGCATTTGAAGGAGAATGGCGTATTCCTGTGAGCTTCCTAAAGTACTGAATGGAGAAGTTGAGTTTTCAATCTACCAACACTTCATCTTGGGGTGCTTCCATATGCAGTTAGGTGGTAAAATCCCATGGTGTAAGTTTCCCTTTACTTTTACTGCCAGATATTTCAAGGATTCAGTGAATAGGTTCCACAAAAAGCATAAGCTCCAACTTGACATGGACAAAGTAGACACAGATATCCACATTCTACACAAGACTCGTGTATGGCCGGGAAAAAGGCCTATGTGGAAACCATGGAATCAGGAAATGTGGACATCACACTGAAGAGTTTGGCCATAGGACAAATTTATCATGTGCATGTGTAAATTTATCTGAGGCCAAGGTTTAAGGATGGAAAGGTGGTGAAGGGTGCGGATATGACACTCCCAAGACCTCAAAGAAGGGGCATACAATAGGAACCTCAAGGAAAGTTACATCAATGCCCCCTACTCAGGAAGATATAGAGCCTAATAGGTTAAAGAATGTCTTGGAGTAGGAGGAACTAGAGGATAGAATCAGACTTGTGCATACCAAAAGAGTTTTGCAAAAAAGGTGCACATCCAGAGACACTGGTGCAGGGACTTCGTAGCCAATAAAAATATCACTGCGTGTAATTTCTGTGAAGAATGAGGAAGAAGAAAGGAGAAATCACCAAAAATATGTTCATGTAAAGGATAGTGAGGAGGAAGAGTCCCCTCAGCAAAGCATGCAGAAGAAGGAGGACACCCCTAGCATTGAGATGTAGGAGGATGAAGATATTGGGGACCCGGTCATATATGAAACCATTGACAATAGTATGAGTACCCATGAGTAGCACTCAGGTGAAGGGGAAAGTAGCGCTTGATGGGGATATAGAATTTATAGAATTCCTCGTGCTTGAAGGAGAAGAGAAAGAGGGAGAAGTAAGAATGTTGGAGGCCTTTGAGTAGCAAGATGTAGGTGCGAGAATTATAGCAAAAAAGAGGTTGCGTCTATTCATGAGGACATTGGTGAACACACATGTGGGCATAATGATGAAGAGGTAGTGGGAACTCAAAATTTGGGCTACTTGGATGACCAAGCAAAAATCATTCATGCCCACTTCCAGAGCACCCTACCCAATATACAATTGTATGGTTGGGATTGGATGGACCCAGAGATGGCCAATATGCACACTCGTAAGTAGTTATCATGGAGCATGCAGACTCACATAGATGAGCCTAAATTTGTGTTTGCGAGGAGGCATGTAGTTCAAATAATATGAGGAAGGCACCACATACGCACCATATGACCATAAAACCCATGGAATTTTTGATCAACGGGTGAGTAATGCATTGGTCAAAGTGTCCACTGAAGTAGTGCACTAGAATATTGATAAGGCAGCAATAGTATGGGTGCTCCTAGAAGATAAGAAAGATAAGGACAGAGAAATAAAATGACTCACCCAGGAGCGGGATAATGTAGTGGTTGAGGCACAGAATGTCAAAAAAATGGCCGAGCAGATTGTTGATGAAATCTTGTAGAAAAGGCCTGATTTTTAGAAGAAGGTGCTAGAGGAGTTCAAGTCGGAACTACATTACCTCCGTACAATAGTTTGTTATTTTAGAGGATGAACTAGTACACCTACCTAAACCGAAGAATGTTTGAGAAGAAGTATCTAGGTCAAAGCTTTCGATTGCAAGGAAGGTATCTAGCTATGAGGTTTTTTTCAAGATGTAAAAGATGAAATGAAGAAGGTAGATATAGTGCGGCCATGTGTACAATGCGTGATAACTTAATATAGGAAAGGATAAAGGCATAAGAGAATGAAGTTCTATAGGTCACGAAAGGATGAAACACTCAAGTGCATAGAATGAGTTACCTTGGTAGAGACAAAACATGACACATTGGATGCTACAAAGAAACAACATATGGATCGGATCAAGGGCATCAGGAAGCTCATTTCCACGAAGGTGGATGTCATGGAAGGGATGGTCTTAGGTATGGCCAACATCCTTAGAATTTTGAAAAGTGAGGGTGGAAACATGACTCTGGATGAGTTAGATGGCGTTGTTGTGGACATCCCTAACAAGGAAAATGCAGCACTTAAGGACTGGTATGAATTTGAGGGAGAAATTCAAAGTGAATATCCAGAATTCATTCTGCCAGAAGAAGAAAAGGGTACATAATAAGATGACTCACCATATTCCTTATTCTTTGTTCTTTCATTCATTTATCCTATATTATTTAGAGTGACAAGGTGATTACCCATTATCGGGGTGGTAATCCATTTTAGTGTGGGTAATGTTAGATGGACAAGAATGACCTAATTATTGGGAGCACAAATGTAGGGAAGCGGAAGAGCACACAACGCTACATTATATCTAAAGAGTTGAGAACATGAAGTATCATGATGAGCACACAAATACATGAAGACTTGCAGTCCATGCAATGGTATTTTGGGAACAATCGGTAGCTCAAAGATTGCCATGCATAGATTAAGCTAATAATAGGATTTCTACTCGAGATTTAACCATAGGAAGTTTAGTCTTAAGAGAACTTTCATGTTAAGCATCCTTTTGTAAAGGAACATGGCTATTATTAACATGTGATCTATTTGTAGAAGTGCATTGAAGGTGAAGGAAAGTCCCACCCCTATATATATATATATATATATATATATATATATATATATATATATATATATATATATGTATTTATTTTCACGTTTTTGGTGTGTGTGTGTGTGTGTGTGTGTGTGTCAAATTGTAGAGTTATGTTGTTGGTTTTTTCATGCGCATGACTCATGGAGATACTTATGTAATGTAAGAAGCTTATGTGTTTTGATATTTAATACAATGGTTCATATTGGCTGGATAATGGTGTTGAACATGATTGAATCTGGTTCTTACATGGTAAATCTTGTTATAGTCATTGTTTAGTTAATATTACATATATTCTAAGATCTATATTTGGTTTAGGCATTATGTGTTGTTTACTATTGGTAATGAATCTGAATGTCTAAATGCACCATCATGCTAACATTCTAAATGAGCAATAATAAAGAGGGACCTGGTGCCTTTGCACACTTTGGGTGAGCACTCAGCTCAAGCTGAGTGATGTTCCAGTGTACCTAGGTTATTCACAGTGTAGTTCCCATTCAAACAACCACTTGAGACCGGAGAGTTACTGACCTAGGGTTAGCTAGAAAATTATGGGATAATTTTTTTATTAGAAGTGTCTACAACTAAGTTGCAAGACATTAGTTTTCACTAATAGGTTCTAAAACAAAACCTTCTTACCAAAACACAAGTTTCCTTTATTAACTTATAACACATTTATAAGGTTTAAATTTTAGGGTTAGATGTTCTAGTTAGATTCAGGGAGTAATCTTACCCCATACCTGTTCTCTAACAGGATCAGAAATTTAACTAGATTTTTCTCATATACAACACTTTAAAAAATTTCCTAAACCATTCCTAATGCATAAGAAATATTCTTACTTTTCGATGATATAAGGAAGTCCTCCTAACTCCAAGTAGAACTCAAGTTATGAGTGCGCAAAGTTCTGGGGACCAAATTTTCCCCAAGAGGACACGTGGCAAGAGGAGGAGGAGTGCACCTTAGAGGGCTTGGCGAGGTCATGGGGTGGCATTGGGAAATTTTTCCAATGTGGGCTCAAAGTCAAAATGCACTCTACACCCTCACGGGTCAATGCAAGGTAAGAAAAAATAAAGGGAAAAGGGAAGGGTGAGGCAGCGGACCGGGTGGTGCTTTACGCCTAAATGGAAAAAAATGAAAAAAAAGACGCGTGGATCTGCACACCCACAGGAGAAGGGAATGTGGGGAGAAGTCAGAGTTGCGGGCTGTGGGAGGATTCTAGGAATTTAACCCCAAAGGCTCAAAACAAATTTTTCTCCCGAACCCCCACCGCCACCCCAGGGTGCCACATGGCACGCATTCATTGGCCGCGGGCCAGCAGGACCAAAACAAAAAAATTTCCCAAAAAAAAATTTAAAAGCTAAGGGGTTAAAAAAACCCACACCTCCTCCATAGCCACAAGGGGACATGTGGCACCCTCTGATTAGTTGTGGGCTAGTGGAGGGAAAAGTGAAAATTTTCCCAAAAATTTTCAAAAAGTCTAAGGGGTAAAATTTTATCCGCGCCTCCGCCTCAGCCCCTGGAGGACACGTGGCAGCCTCTGATTGGTTATGGGCCAGTAGAGGGAAAAGTGAAAATTTTCCCAAGCCCAAAATTTCAAAAAAAAATTCTAAGGCAATTTTGATGGGAAATTTTTGGGTTGCGGGCCCAACAGGGAAAATTTTCCCAAATTTTCCTGCCAAGGCACAAAAACTTCAAAGTGTCATAACTTGAGCTAGAAATATTGGTTTTGGGAAAATGAGGACTTTTTGGAAAGATATTGAAGCCCTCTTTGCACAAGGAACATAAAATTAATTTTTAATGAAGTTTTAAGGGTTGATTTTTCAAAAAGGATCCGTAGGCTTAAATTTGTAAACTAGCATTTTTCCAACTTCTAGTTTTGATAAAATTTGAATTCCTCCTTTGCTCAACATGTCAAACATACATGGAGTATCAGTCTAGGGAAGGTTTATATTGTTTTAGGGAAGTCAATTTTTCCAATCTGTTCAAGGTTGCATTTTTCTCACAATAGACAGAAAAATGGTATGCGAGATCTACGAATTGAAATTCATTAAGTTTTAGAGATTCATTCTTAACTGTTTTAGTGAATTTAAGTTCCTTAGGTCTTCCTAAGTATAAATTTCAAGGTTTCATAACTTATTGTTGAGTATAAGTCTGAACTACTCATTTTAATTAAAATGTGCATTGCCAGATTTAAGTTTTAAAACAGTGAGTTGTTTCCTTTAAATTGATTTAGCAATTTGTCTTTTGAATGTGCATATGATTCTAACTTAATCAAATACAATGCTTATTAGGTCATCCATTCAATTATAACTAGAAATGCATCTCTGATTTCAATTTTAATATACAATTTTGTAATTAATATAACACTATCTTTCATTCCATACGCATGATTCTTTCTTTTCTTTTCAAACAACAATCAATTTTCAACAATAATTCAAATCAATTGTGCAATACACTTTTGAGAGAGGAAAGCATTCTTTCATTGATCATCAATACACTTTTACAACTTTCCTTTCCATTTGATTTCAAATACAATACATACAATAACAACACTGTTTCTTATTCCTTTTTAAAACAGAGATATCATTCTTGGACAACAATACAATTCAGTATACATTACCATACAAATTTAAAAGAACCAATGCCATCCTTTATTGATAATTCAAATAACTTTACAACTGATCTCCTTTCCAATTTGAATTCAAAATACAGTTTACAAGATACATATACATTCTTCTCATTTCTTTACAAAATAGAGATTGGATACAACTCTCTACATTTCTCAATTCAAATTCAAACTTTTATTATCAATATAATAACTTCACATTACAACATTTATACACTCATCCACTCGAAGTGGGAAAGGTTACATTGAATTTTACTCAAAAGGGAAATGATTGTCAAACTATGAAATTCTTTCTCCAAATAGCAACATGCTTGTTTCTTCTTCTTTGCAACTTTGATCACAATAAGGAAGGGGGAAAGGCAATGCTCTCCACCCAACCAAGACATCCAATGAGAAAGGAGAATCCATCCTTCCCCATTGGCCCCTGAGCCCCAACCATATTGAAATGGAGCATGAATATCAACACATGGAAACAAAGGATTCTATCACATACAAGAAACATTCACATTGCATACAATCAACAAAATGCATAGTTCAAAATAAGACAACAGTTCCCAACTACATTTGAAAAAATTCATACAACACATAGGCTTGATCAAGCAAGCCAACAAGAGCAAGGACTATGGGGAGCTCCTTATGCCTCCCAATTTGGAATTATGAATCCACAAAAATGCATACCTCCAATAATCATATCAACCCCATAAACCTTATATCTATGCAACTCCTCCTTATGCCCCCGCCCCGTAGTTTATCCTTTATGCCCCCTCCCATAGTAAGAAATGCTAGCAATTTCTTTTCCAAGGTGGATCCCAAACCAAAACTCCCTCCACAACAAAATTATGCCATTGGAAATCCCTTATGCCCCCCATATGAAATCCCCATAGCCTTCTCCTACACCATGCCCTAAGCATTCTACCCAACCAGCCAAGAATGCAAACACAAACACCATTCAAAAATACATGCAAGAGAAGGAAAGCATTTAAAAATATAGCTCAAGATTCCTACCTCTCCATAATGGAGTTTGTTCCAAGCTCACAAGCTTTCCACAATGTCAAAGTGCAGTCCAAAACCAGAAAGTATAAGCAAGCAAAAATACTCCAAGCTCTTCCTCAAACAAGCTCCAAAAGAAACAACACCAAAAATGTGCCCCCAAGAGGAAATAACAAAGTTTCAACAACCTCCAAATGAGCAAGAAGCTTCACTTTTATAGGAAAGGAAAGAGAGAGGATGATGTGGATCCAAGTGGGATGCCACATAATTTTTCCTCATCCCCAAGAGGAAATCCACAACAAAAAATAAATCACAATAAATTAAACATGACAAAATCACTTACATACTCCAATTCAACCCATACTCCAAAAGGACCAAATTAAAACATGTAAGGGAAGTGCAATTAAAACTTACATATTGTCACCTCAAAATGCATTATAAATGCCTACATTTAACCTCCAAACCATAGGCATGGTTGGTGGATCATTTTAAGAGGTGTGGGACAAGTTTAACTTGTCCCACAAGCCTCCAAATTTGGCCTCCAAGGTCAAATTCGAATTCCATAAAAGATGGAGTGCTAGACCTTCCAAAATCTGCCTTACATACTCTTACAATTTCTTACACATTCTTACATGATAACTTACACACTCTTCCAACATTAATATCTAAGACAACAACTTTATTAATTACATTCCACATCCCAATTTAATTTAAATAAAATTTAACTATATGACTATCACATTAATCTACCACATTTAAATTAATTAAAAGAAGGAACACATTACAAATAAAGTACATACAAAAATAATAAAAAAGGAACACATAAATAAAAAACTTATCCCATGGTCACATATAATGGAAATCCCCCCATGGGAATTCCTAACATAACACAACACACAAACTCATAACATAGTTGCCATGGTGACCTTGTTGATTTCACCCAGAATTTCAATATGGTTAGTCTCCAGTCCCCCGACATTGTTGTGATTTTTAACCTGCAAAATGAAAATACCTCCTTTGGCCTCATGGCCATATCAGAACATCCAAAATGATATAAACAATATCTCAAAATCATCCAAACACACAGATCACAACAATATCAATAATTCAACATTATCATTTTTAATTAAATAAATCAACTATATCATCATCAAAATCTACCATACCAAATCTACTCAAAATATCCAATATCATAAGTCCAAATCAACATCTATAATATGTCCATGTCAAATAGTATATCATCAACCACATATAGAAAATGTCTCTAGTAATCATCAAGCATAATAACTGAATCTAGATCAATACTAATCCATGATCTAACATCTAACCATCATACTAAAACAAAACATAATAGTGTCCATAATATGATCAATAGTATCAAAATCAGTATCTAAAAGTGTCAAAGGGAAGTGGGCACTACACACAAGTAAATTCTAGGATGCATCAATAATGATAAGTTACAGGTATATTAAGGCTTCTTGAAGAAAGGGGAGTCAATATTGATCTTCAATTAGGTTCTTATAATTCTTGTTTGTGAGTTCTTTGGTTATTTTCAAGCATAGTTGTAGAAGGAATGTGGTGTTGATGTTGACCCATATCCATGGCATACGTGTAAGGTAAGTGCTTTAAATTTTACATAGGAAGTTAGATAGAGATAGTATAACCTCAAGTGGAGTTATAAGGTTTTATTCCATGTGTTCTATATACTCTCAAAGAAAGGTGAAGTTAGGTTAATTTTCTCTGAAGGTTATTCTTAGGGCTCTTAGTCCTAAAGTTGCTATGAAGTCTATATATAGCATAATTAGGTTTGTTTGTGATTTCTCTAAGATGGTTCAAGATTCAAGAAGATTCAAGCATGATTTTTTTACCCAGGAACAATATTGTTAGCATGTGTGTATGTTTTGATATGCTTCAACCAGAGGAATCTGATGCTCTTACAAAGCCAAACAGAGTCAAGAAGAAGAAAAATAGGTATTTGAGATATTTTGATGATTTTGGTTGGCGTTTCCAACCATGAGGTGATCCTATTAATCTATTGAATATGAATAGCATGAGCTATGGGTATGATCTTTGTCATTAATGTAAAGCGGGAAGAAGAAGTAGGTTGTTTTCCATCAATGAAAAAGGGGAGATTGTTGGCATGTGTGAGTTAGATTGTTGTCATTGATGTAAAGATTATTTAATGACAAAGGAATGATGTTAATGAGTGTAAAAGCAATCTTGTAGTAATTTTGGCATGATAAGATAGGGGTGCCATGATTTCAATAGTGGAGAAGGAGATAATGTCTTGGTCTTAGAGACCTATTCAAGATACCTAGTTATCCTAAGTGAAGGTACATAGAGAGAAAAAAAGATACATGATGGCTTGAGAGTATTTTTAGAGGTATGGAGATAATGAGGAGAGTGTGTTCGACACACATGTGAGTCTCGAGTGTAAGTACATGTTTGAGCATGGTTTATAAGTGTTCATCTAGACCTAGTATAGGTGTTTGGAGGCATAATGAGGCATGAAGGTGTGTTTAAGAGTATTGTATGCCCATGAGGGAATTTAGAGGTGTGATACATGTTATATCAATAATTTTATGTCATTTTGAATAGTTTCTAAGTAGAGGTATAATGGTTTCCTTCTTTGTAGGGTTTAAACTAGACCTAATTCGATACCTAGTTGAGAAAGTCCTAGTGGTTAATATGATGTATAGATATTTTTATACAATGAGTATTTGAGAATTTTAGAGAGGTTTCCATGGTGTTGTGGGAAAAATTTCAGAGTCCTATGATGAATATTTTGCAAGATATGAGGCTTTTGGCTATATCAAGATCAAAAAGGTGATTTTTCCATCTCGAAGTGAGAGAAATCATCTTGGTTGGAGCCCGTAATTTTTGCATGGGGACATAATATTTTTAGGTATATTTAGGCATGGATTTTATAAGATATCATAGTTATAAGGAGGTTAAATGAGGGTTTATTCTTTATGAACAATTGGTAAGAAGACAAGGTAGTCAAAAACCCTAGTTAATTAGCGATGGAGAAAATATTGTTGTTATCAAATATAAATGCATTTAATCATAAAATTTTATGATTGGAGGATGGATAGGACTCTCCCAAATTTTGTATGGTTGTGGTCTAGTGTCATGACTATAGGTGGAGCCCACTCAAATGAGCTAGTTTCCAAGAAATTTTGATTTACTCTCAATTTTTCGATGTGATTTAATGTATAAATTGGTTTTATAAGTTTTTGGAGAAAATATACATGTTTAGAGTGATTTTAAATCTTTTTGAAGTCATTTGGAGGTTTGAACATGTCAAAACATGAAGAATAGTTTTTTAGGCCTAGAAGCGATTTTAGTCATCATGGAGAATGGAGGTGCTTGAGCACTTGTGGACTTGGTGATGATGTTTGATTTCATTTGAGGTGTTGTAAACATACCATATGATGTGTTTAATGATTTTATTTAACTTTGTAGATCATATTTGGTAGTATGGTTGAGGTCACAAGTTGACCTAGTTTGACTAGTTCGGGATAACTTGGTGTTTTGGTCTCAGAAGATTGGTCTAAAAGACAATTTTTTTGGATCGGTTCATGATTCCTATCCAATGGAGAGTGAAGAGGTTTTTGAACCCAGTCATTTTTAGTGGATTTTTCATTGATGTCAAGTGGCATTGATGGAAAAAAGGGTTTATTGGTGAAGTGGAGAATTCAGGGACATGAAGGTTGATTGGTAGTGCCCTTTCAGGATAGTTTCTTGTGCTGTTGAGATGTGATAGATTGGTATAGGTCATGGAAATATGATTTGATCATGATATCAGCCTAGGAATACTCTCTATAGCATGTGTGAGCTAAAATAAGGCTCGGTTTATCTCCTGGAGTCAAAAATCAAGAATGCACAGAAAGTGGCTTTGAGAATTGGCAATGTTATTACATGCAAATGATATTGGTTAGAGATAAAAAGGAAAAATTTTGGATAAACAACACATGTAATTTTTCTATGATTTCTTGTAGTGTTCCATGTCAAATTTCATCAGATTCTGAAATGGGGATTTCGAGTTATTTAATTTTTCTAAGATAAACTTCTTGAAAAGTACATTTGAGCTTCCTGGATTCTTAGGTCTCAAGAAAAATATGAGGGATTCTTCAGATAAATCATAAAATTAATTTTTGTAGTTTACTCCAAGCTTGAAATAGTGCAAAAAGTTTCAGATCAATTGGAATTGTTTAAAGAAAGTTATGAGCATTTTTCTTCTGATGTTTGTTCTCTCCATAGGGCTTCTTCATGAGTTAAGTGGCCAAATTTAAATGTTCAAACTCGAGTCACCAATGAAAAAAACAATCACTTCTCAAAAGCATAAGAGACATCTTCCAAGTAAAAATTAATTAACCATTTCTCTCAATGTGAACTATGTCATACAAGCATGCATGGGCTTTACAAACTTGGGTTTGAGACAGTCATGTTCTTAAGCCTTCAAGCTTAAAATTCTCTAGAAAAATGTTGTGCCATGATTTGGTCAGGGTCCTTTAAGTTTTATTTTATTTTCTACAGGAGAAAATTGGTATGTTGAGTCTCTCCAAGTGCAAATGTGAATGGTAATCTATTTACAAAAGTTCTTGTGGCTAAGTTAGTTTCTTGAGAAAGTAATGTGCAAGATCATGTATTGTAGCATGCCCTCTTTGGAATCTCTTTTACTCAAGACCCTTAACATTTTCACCATGTCCATGATGAAGCAATAATGAAAAATGAGGTTATACATATGAGGTGACAAATTCAACATGGAAATAATGTGTGTAGTTGCATACTTTGTCGATCGAGAATGTGAACTAAAGTCTCTTTATGCATAATGGCAATTTTAAGTGAAGGAAAAAAAGTGGAATAAATTGGTGTTGGGGCATTAAAATGAAATATATAACATCCAACATAATCTCAAAATTTGGAATTTTTCAAATTCTATTAATATTTGAGAAAGGAAGCTATTATTTTGTGCTCTCGAGCATGAACTATGTCAAGTATGGTTTTCAAGAAATGGTTTGATCGAATAAAGAGTTCTAACCAATAAAAAATCATGAAACATGGATGAAATATCTTTGGGGTGACTAAGAAACCATTGAAAAAATAATTATCTGATTTTTTTTTTCTTGGTGGAGTTTTTCGTGACAGAAATCTGAAAACCGTGTATAGGCATCTCTTTGATTGGTAAATTAACATTTTCTTGTTCTACTAGCCAAGGTATACAAACAGAAATGTAACATCTATGGAGTTAAGTGGAAAAGAGGTGAAATATGGATTGAAGATCAACTCCACTATTTTAAAAGTGTCTTCCAAGTGAATGCAATAATTCCCTACGATCAAAGTGATTATAATATGGTCATCAACTAGTGTTTTGATTGAAATTCAAACCTTCAAGTGGAAATTAGTTAGTTGAAAATGAAATAACCCATTTTGAAAAATGTATTAGAGCTCAGAGGTGTTCAAAGTAAACTTTAATGAGTGAAATGGTTTAATTGTTTTCTCATACATTCATATCTCAGACTTTGACTCAGAAAGTTGACTGACTTATCAAGTTCCTGCATCCTTGTGAAAATTAATGATGTAAATCCTATTCAATTTGAGTTGAATCAAATTCTATTGGAATTTTAAGAATCCTAAATTGTTGTAATCTCATAAAATGTTCTCAATTTCAACATTGGAAGGTAGAAATAAACTATTGTCTTGTTCATACAAAAAAAAATTTGTTGAGTTTCAAGGTGAGATGAAGAGCTCAACTTTTTCTTACATGCATGAGACATCTCTATGGATCGAGATGGAAGGTGAAAAGACATAGGATTGTCTTATTCATTCAATATAAATGCTTTTTAAGTTGTTAATGGCACATGAAAAGTCAATTTTCCAAAGCATAGAGTTTGATCTAAAATAAGTGAGAAGTTGAAGAGATTAGAATACAACAAAATGATGATTGATCTCCTTGATGAAGGTGAATGGTCTTAGTGTTAGGTTGATTAAAAAAATGACTGATATATATGAAAAAGGTGCCTAAGATATAGGCATGATGGTAATAACATGTGAAAATAAGATGAATATTGTAATCTAATAATATGAAAAATATACACCGAGGACAAAGGAAAGAACACCAAAAAACATATGATTTATATAACCTACAAAAGTTTGAAAACATGGAATTTTAAACAATGAACATATGTATAGAAGGGATCAGTAATTGTAAAGGATTCTAGCTTGCATACACGAGATAATGTTAAACTGAAAACAAAGGAGATAGAAGGAAATTTAGAAGAATATTATAGACACCTATAATTTAGCTCAAGCAATTTAAATACTTAAATTGCGCTAATTATACCCTTTCCCACAAATTGACGACATATCATCAATATCACACATTTTCTCTACTATCATCATTAATTAATTACATTACGCTATTTAATTAACTCTTCTCTCCAACCAATGCACAAATTAATGACCTTCCATTAATCGGTTCCCTTTCTATCTATATTAATTAATTATTTCTAATTAATTAAGCTCTCCTTTCTATTTATATTAATTAACTATTTCTAATTAATTAATCCCCTTTCTATCAAGAATAATTAATTATTATTAATTAATTAGATTCCTCTTCCATTAAATCAATGGATCATCATTTGTTTGATTAAATCCCTCTCATAGTCTAAATCATGCTAATTATTCCTCTAAAAAGCTTCTATAAGCTTGCACACCTATTAATTAATCACTTTGATTAATTAATAAAGACCCTCAAACCCCATAGGTCACTAAAGGAAAAAATAAACTCTCTTAAGGTTGACTCATCCCTTTCTAACCTCTCTCTTATCCACAACTAACCCAACATCTCTATTATCCCACATGTAAATGGATGTAGAGATTTCTCTATCCATTGGGCTATGTAAAGAGCCCTCCTCCTACCTTTAAACTTACACCTACTCCTTCATAAGCAAAAGTGAGCATATAGTAAATACACTATAGCCATTTTTATCATCTTTGATCATTCCTCCATTAGAGTGGAGCTAAGCATTATCGTTTTACATTCAAACAATCAAGTTAGTATTATGAAGAAAAAATGGAGTTAATCAAGAAAGGCCTAATAAGCCATGGCTTGATGAACCTCCATCTTTGATCAAGCAACCACTATATCCTTTTGATAGCTAAAAGGTCTACATAGGTCTAGTTTATTGATTTAGCTTTCCAAAGAGTAGAGCAATAAATATTAGTACGTTAGCTTGAGGTTTATTTTTCAAGATTCTAATACATATTATTGATGTTTATTACTTGTTTATCTCTTAGCATGATGATGTTTTTATTTTTATTTAGCTTTGTTGTAGGACTACTAGGTGTTAGTTCTAATCTTCTTGATCTAGCTAAACAAAATCATGCATACATATGGCACGTCTCTTTGGGAGTTGAACCTTAGTCCCTTAACATTCTAGCTCAAATTTTATTGTTTTTAGCTAACCTTTGATATACACATATGGAAAATAATGTTCAATTTCTTAGAATTTTTCTAGTATTATATGTGTAGGTTTTCATTTAGAGCTTTCATTCTAATGGGTTGTTGTCAATTTCGAGCTAACTTACTAAAATTTGGAGTGTTTTGAGATTTTTGGTGTCTTTGGCCGTATTTTGATTACAAGATGGGCACAGAGCACACAAAACCTAGCGCAGCACACTAACCCTAGCATAGCACACTAAAACTAGTGCACACACACATTCCGGCATGCACACACTCTTCTCATACTATACTTTCACTGTTGTTAGAAACTTGTCAGGCTGGTGCACATACCATAATCCTCACGTAGGCATCTCTCAAGTGGCACATGCACACTACCTAAGTTTCTGTACCTCCTGTTTTCTACCTTAGCGCACATGCCTAAACCTTAGCACACATACCATAATCATGGTGTAGGCATCTCTCGGGTGGTGCAAGCACAATGTCTGAGTTTCCGTACCTCCTTTTTTCTACCTTGGCGCACACACCTAAACCCTGGCACACATATCATAATCCTAGCAGATTTCTATTTACACAGAGGGCGTAGATGCCTAAACCACATGCACATGTCCTAAACCACACACAGGTGCTTCGGTATGAGCTGGTGTATTACTTTCAAATTTGTGAAAAATTAGTTTCCTAAGGTACTAACATCATTACAGGTTTTATTTTGTTTGAATGGATATGCTAGACTAAACATGGAATGAACCTTGCATGTTAATTATAAGAGTAAGATCATGTATGCTCTTCCCTCGTGCCTTTTGGGGTGATCTTGGGAATCATAAATGATTCTTATGTCTTTTGTTTCTTTAAGAATATGTTGAATGTCCAAAATTGAGCAAAGATATATTTCATGTTTGAATTAAGTGTTTCCATTTGTTGAATTCTTGGATTTTGCATCACGTATGCTCTTCTCTTGCATCTTAGGGAAATCTTGAGAATCGAAATGACATTTATTCTCTTTTTGAAAAATTGCTAACCCGTTGCATAGAGCCAAACACACGCTTGTCAAAGAAAGGTGGTGTTCAAACAAAACCAAACTACTAATAAAGTTTCCTTGCAGGTTGCCAAAAGGTGTTCAAGCAAACCACATTAAATTAAACAAGATAAAAAGCAAACCACATTCAAAAAACTCTATCTGTAGGTTCAGATAAGGGTACGTCTCATCCGCTTAAAACTAGGACATAACCCCTTTGGCATAAGCCTTAAGTTACAACAATGGGGGTGGTCCTAAGAACCCCAAAGTAGTCTACGCAAGAGGGAACCTTGTGGATGAAACAGGAAGTGCTCCGCATAACGTACTTGACTATTTTTTCCTTGTGAGTTAGCGTTATCGGTTGTCCATATGGCGACACTAGTGAGAGTACATGATGGACGCACTTGTTGCCCACTATGCTTGAAGGGGGTAAAGTAAAGCCGAGATACTCCCAAATTAGTCATTGTGACTTTTTGGGTAAATCGAGCTTGCTTAAGATAGCTTTGTAACACCTAGTTGAGAGAACCACCTAAGAATATATCTTTGACCAGGAGCCAACTTTGACCATTTCAAAACAATTTTGAGTTATGAGCCATTATTCATCATGAAACATGGGATGCATTACTTTTTGTTTAGTTTTTCACTTACCCTAAGGTGAGGTGAAACTCTACCAAAGTAAGGCCAACATTTTTCACCCATAATTGATCTACTTCCTTCACTTTCTTTTGACACTTTGTTGATCAAAAGAAGAGTGACTACCTTTGCATTATCAATTGATTATTTTTGCCACTTTTTTGTCCGTTTACGCCCATCCATGTTTGCGGTTGGGTTAGTTAAACATCTAAAGTGTGTGGAGACGTTTTCATATCATTGGTATCCTTTTTGATCTTGATACCCAAGTCAGGATCGTCATCATAGTTAGGCTTGATTCATCACCTTGAACTTCCTCGGAAAGGTTACCTTGTTTATATCGTATCACTACAATTTTGGTATTTACGTCTTGTTTCTTGTAAACTTGACCTAAATATCTACATTGTAAGGTTATGCTATACACATTTTAACAATTCTTAGTTATACTATAAGCTTTTAGTTTGATTCCATTACTACCTCAATTTTGAAAAGTGCTACGTGTTACCACTTGTGTGTGTTATATCAATAATATCTTGATATCAATACCTTACTTTCTCGCAAAGTTTGGTTAACATATCTTGGTTACATTGTTATGTCAATCACAATCATAACTCACACTTTTTGATATATAGGTATTAATTGAATTTGGGTTTGCTTCTCATAGACCTTGTTTGGAGGACATGTTAACTTCTTGTTATTACCTACGCCTTGTTCATTTCTTTGAACCCGACATAAGTAGGGAAAAAATTTTATTCATATCATTGGTTGTCTTTTATGATCTTAATACCCAGGTCAGGATCATCATTATAGTTAGGCTTGGTTCATCATCTTGAATCTCCTTGGAATGGTTATCTTGTTTGTATCGTGTCACTACAATCTTGATATTTATGTCTTGTTTCTTATAAACTTGACCTAAATATCTACATTGTAAGGTTACGCTATACACATTTTAACAATTCCTAGGTATACTTGATGCTTTAAGTTTGATTCCAATTATTACCTCAATTTTGAAAAGTGTTTAGTGTTACCACTTGTGCGTGTTACATCAATATCATCTCGATATCAATACCTTACTTTCTCACAAAGTTTGGTCAACATATCTTGGTGACATTGTGTGTCACTCACAATCATAACTGAAACTTTTTGGAGTATAGGTCTTGATTGAATTGTGACTTTCTTCTAGTATACCTTATTAGGAGGTCGCATTAACTTCTTGTTATTACTTACACCTTGTTCATATCTTTGAACTTGACATAAGTAGGGACATCTTGTTAATTATCTTACAACACCAACTACCTTTTTGAAACAAACCTAGGAAGTACTTCATTCGATTGATAGGCTTGATACCAAACATTGCATCACTGTTGACTTACACATTTTTAGGCCATCACTTTATCACATTGGTACTTTAACATTCATTATACTCATTCAATTCTTGACATTCTTTTTACATTTCACTTAGGTTTGATAGAAAATCTTTGAACACATTCACAGATACCTTAGTGAAACTGTTTCACATCATGGCTCCTAAAACAAGATTAGGGCTCAAAAAGAAAACATTAGAAGAAAAACAAATACAAAATTGGGAAACCTCAAACAAGTAGGGGTCAAATCCCTTTATCAGCCATGATCTTGGGCCTTTGTTCTCCATAGAGAAGGAAGTTGAAGACATGATAGATCATAGTGGTGATGAGCTAGAATCACCACATGCAGAATTCGATTTCGATCCTACCTTGTTAGATGAGTTCCTTTTTAGAAACAAGGATCAAGTAATGACACAAGTTGTAGAATTGGGATCTAGAATTCCTATTGAACAAGAAACAATCCCACCTACAAATGATGCTAATGAAGAGGAACAACCTCTTATTAATATGGATGATATCTTAATGCATGGGCATGCTTCTACTTCTAACGTAGGAAATGATAATGTGATGGGATATAGAATACCTTTCCTTAAAGTACCACGTAAAGTCAGCATAGAACACAAAAATGTTGAACAACCTCTGCAACATGATGAAGAAGAGGAACCTTTTGAAGAAGAAGTTACTATTTAACAATAAATTAGCAACCTTAGTTGATAATTGGCTTTGTTAACATCTCATGTATAAAAAGAAACAAACAAGAATGTACAAAAAGCAAAACCTAAAGTCAAAATTAGTGAACTTCAATTTGGACAATTAAGGAGAAGACAATATGGAACATCATCATGTATATATCCCTAATTCTCCTCCCAAATAATAATTACTCACTCAATAAATGCAATCCATGAAAGTGACACTTATAATCCTCCAAGAGATCACTATGGGAATAGCGAGAAAAATAAAGAGGGAAGGGTGACCCACAAGACCATGTAAAATATTTTTATATGGCATGCCAAGAAGTGGCCTACTAGTGACAACTACCTCATACGAATCTTTCCAAAGAGTCTAGGGGCCAAGCCTTAGAATGGTTTACTCACTTACCTCGTGGGTCTATTTTTACATGGCCCAAACTAGTAGAAAGATTTGTATGAAACTTCTCATACAATATAGAAAGTGACATAACCATGGAAGACTTGTGTGGCACTAAAAAATGTCCCAATGAAACATTCACTAGCTTCCTACAAATATGGAGAGGGATAGCCAATCGTTTCCCTGTACATTCCCTAAAAATTAGCTTGTGAGTATTTTTATGCCCAATCTCAACCTAGACATCACTTTTCATCTACAAATGCATTGTATTCGCACTTTTGAAGAGGTTATTGAGAAAGGAATTCAAATAGAGAAAGCCCTTGTTGCTAAGGGAACCATTAAACCTCATTCTAAGGATAACCAAAACACAAAAACTACGGAAAAGATGAAAATATTCAACAAAAACAAAAACGTGGTGGGAGACAAAATTACAGATTCCAAATACATGCAAACGGTTCAAACTAGTCAACATTTTAAACTAACCAAAGGACCTATTCAACCACCACCTAAACATAGAATTTTAACTCCTCTCAATGAACCTTTGTCGGTCATATTGAAACAATTGGATGCATCTCACATGGTGACTTATCCCATGACACAAGCCTTTGATGAAAATTCTTTGAAACCATCATGGTACAAAGAGCATGAATATTTTGAATTACATCGTGTCAAGGGACACAAAACAGAAAAATGTATACAACTTCATCACTATATCCAAGACCTCATCGACAATGGGGAGATAGAAGTGGAAAACCTAGAAAAAAATCAGACGCCTAATGAAAAGATGGGAATATAAAAAGAACCATTCCCTAAACATGGTAAGTCAGATGAGCCAAAGCTAGATTGAGGAGAGTCATCCTAGATTTATAAAGTGGTGAATTATCTATATACCAAGAAAGGAAATAATCATTATGATTCACTCATTGGGTGTATCCACTCTTCTAGTGACAATGTGAACACCATTCAGATCAAAGGGAAGGATTACACCATGGTAAAAAGGCGCGCTTGTCTCACAATCCCTAAACCCTCTCCATTGACCCCACAAGATGGTAGGTACAACCTCCTGGAACAACTTGATAAGACGTCTGCTAAGATTTCAATCTTGGATCTTCTTAAAATATCAAATGTGCACACAAACATCTTGTATAAAACTCTCCAAGGGTCAGGAGTGCCACTAGAAGTAGATCCTATGCATCTTCAGGATGTGGTAGCCAATATTGTACCAACTGAGCACATTTAATTTAATCATAGGGAGATCCCTATTGAAGATCCAACACATAATCTCCCCTTGTATATTGAGGTATTTGTTACCCGTTGAAAGATAAAATGGGTGCTTGTGGACAACGGATCAGGATTGAATATATGCACATTGAAATTAGTTAAGAAATTGGGACATATAGAAGAAGACCTCAAGTCCCACATCATTACCATAACCGCTTACGACAACGTGGAAAGAGAGTCAACTGGCACAATCACATTACCCATGGAAGTCGAGACCCACTTGTCATCACATGAAGTTTCATGTCTTGGACTTGGAACTCCCATACAATATGCTTCTAGGTTGACCATGGATTCATGCCATACGAGGCCATGCCATCAACGTTCCATCAATGCATCAAACTAAAACATGAGGGACACACTGTCATGATACAAGGAGATCTAGATCCCTTCGCTCACTGTAGATCTCTCAATATTTTTTCTCGTAATGGTTCCTATACGTGTCCCTCTGTTGATATAGTTGTTCCTCTTCAATCCAAAGCCATGGAGTCTTGAGTAGATTCATATTCCCTCAGTTCTTGCACCCGTGATGCCTCTACATCAAATTCCCCTTTTGATTCATGGGAGATGAAGGTTCTAGAATATGGTTGTGGGGAGTATAATGTGCAACAAGATCTTTTAGTTTCAGACCTCTCATTGTCACCTAAAACTAGAGGTTGACCCAACTATCATTTCAGACGGCCTAGAGATGAGTGAACTATTGGGTCATTTTTACCTAGAGGATTGCTTGCTGAAGAAAAATTGTTAGACCCCCTACGACTTGGGTCCCAGAAGATACTCAGCCAACCTACTACCAGATCCCTGAATATGAAAATTCTAGTCGCATGATGTATTCCATGGGCTACAATGGTTTAGGATGTGGCAAGAATGAACAAGGGCCAAGAGAACCAGTCCCTCTCCCGCACTTTAAAATAGAAAGGTATGACATCATAATTTGACCTTATGGGGCACATCCCAATGATCAAGATGCTACCTACTCTAAGCATGAAGATAGCTCTGACTATTTAGACAAGTGATACAAATTCCCACTATAGCTAATATGAGGATCTTACCTCCACAAACCTGTTCATGAATACCGATGTCCTCACCATAACCTCTACTGAACCTAAAATTGACCTTGTTTACCCTTGCCTTATCGAATGGGACCAAAAATGTCATGTGCCACTATATCTCTTTGAAAATGATGAAGCCATTTCAGAATTCATGGGCATTCAAGATACAATCCCCATTGAAGATCACAAAAAGGGTTTTTACATTAACTTAGATACTTGCACCTATTTCAAAGAGGAAGCTGAGCTTCATGGTTAGCAAAATTTAAGAAAAATCAAGGGCAAAAGTTCCAATGAAAAGCCTCGGTAAAATTCAAAGTCCAAGTCGCATAGTGAAAACCTCTTTGAGGCGTTGGCTGACAAACAAGTACAAAAATAAATGGACAAGAAAAGTGACCATGCCAAGGGTGAAAATATCATAGAGACGCCCTTAGAAGAATATCTCAACCTTCCTCCCAATCCTACGCATATGGAGGATTTGTCAACAATGCTAGTAGAAGAGACCATTGATGTAAACATTGGCACAGAAGATGACCCAAAAGTGGTCAAGTTGGGAGCTTCACTCTTAGCACGAGAAAAGAAAACATTCACCATGCTTCTACGGGAATTTATAGATGTGTTCACATGGTCCTATAAGTATATTGTTAATGAAAAATCACAGCACCCCCAAATGAGTTCTGAAAATTTACTTTTCTAAGGTAGACTCATTTGGTGTGATTGCATAATATTGAACTTTCCCAAAGGTGTAGGACCTTGCAAAATGGAAAATCTCTCCAGATTAAAGGTTGGTTCCTTATTCCTCTATTTAGGTGCATGCATGGGAGATTGCAGAGGATTTATCTTTGAACCTAATCTAAAACTTGCTAAGAATACAGGGATAAGAAAGGGGTACAAGAAATAAACAATAACTAAAATACCAGGTGGTGCACCAAAGGAATGATGAACAATTTTTTTGCTAATAGACACAAACCAACAAAATGCATACAATAAACAAGCACGAGATAGTTCGATATGTAATGGAAGACTAGATGAAAAGAACAATTACCTTGTCATATCTGTTGGGCATGGAGACATGAGTGATAGCTTGCTACTATTCGAACTTTGAAAACCGACCTTTGGGCCACTTGAAACCCATTAGAACCAAAAGCCGATCTTGACCAAATGTCGATTCCAAACACTACATGAGAGAAAATAAATAGAACCACACTATATACAAAATTTGAAATCATACATGCTCCAAATGGAACAAGCAGAGCATGTAAAGCGCTTTAGGATAAAATTAATCTACACTACAACAAGACAATGTGCATAAAAACTTAGAGGAAAGAGAAAACTAAACTAATATGTATAGGGTGAGAACTCCATTTTTAGTAGCAGTGCTTAAGATAGATCCCATTTACTAGAATCTACAACTCTTCACCCTCAATGTAGACAATTGGAAATAATTTCTACTTTTCAATCTTGTGATCATATAGGGGCCACTCCAGATGGTATCAAATTTGGAATGCCTTCTTGGTTTTGCTCGATTTGCATCCCATTTCAAAACTAGGTCTCCTTCCTGGAAGGTCCTTGCCTTTGTCTTCTTGTCAAATCATTTCTTGATTGAATCATGATTCTTCTTTATTACTTGGAGAGAATGTTCATTGGTTTCTTCTAATTCCATCAGCTCCATGTACCTAGCCTCCATTGGTTCAAATTTAGACATCTCTAGTTGCTTCACGAGCTCCAATGCTGGCAACTCAAGTGATATAGGCAACACTGCCTCTTTCCCATATACGATCTTGAATGGAGAGTTTCCTGTATATCCCTTGGGTGTTATTCTATCAGCCCATAAGGTTTTTTTGAGCTTTGTGTGCCAGGTCCTCTAACTCTCATCAAGAGTTTTAATGATCTTTCGTAGGTTTTTGTTTGTAGACTCGGCTGGCCATTACCTTGAGGGTAATAGTTTGATGACGTCTTGAAATAAACCCCATTCTTGACATGACCCATCTTGTGATCTCGAAACCTATAAATGCTAATGCATTGTCGGATATGATGGTGGCTAGTACTCCAAATCTATTCACAATCCCTTCATAGAAATCTAGGATACTAGACTCATTTACTTCCTTGAGTGCCCTTTGCTTCGGTCCATTTGGTGAAATAATCATTGGTGTCGAGGATCCATTTGTGAGCTTGGCTTGATTTTTATTGATGAATCCAATGAAGTCCAATCCCCATTACATGAAAGGTTGGTCGACTGAGATTGGGTGCAATGAAAGTGTTGCTAGCCTTTCCTTTCCATTGAAGAATGCACAATTCTTGCACCTTTTGATCCATGTGTAGCAGTCATTAAACACTTTGGGCCAATAATATCCTTCTTTCATGATTTTGAGTGCTGTCACTCTTCGAGAAAAATGGCCTCTAAGCTGCTTCAACATGGAATTATTATAGCACTCTCTCCACCTTACATGTCTTAATGCATCTCAGTAGAATGCCATTAATGTCTCTTTTGAACAAGACACCGCTAATAAGAACATATGGGATGGATTGTAACCTGAAATGCATTATTTTTTCTTTACTCATCCCATGATGACACATGCCTGTTTGAAGGAAGTGAAGCATGTCTTGGGTCTAAAAAAAGATTAGGAACATCATCTCTCCCTTCTTCTTGATCATCTTTTAGAACAAAAACAACCTCCTTTTCTCTGTCTGTTTCATCTTGCTAGCACGAGGCTAGTTGTTCACACAACCCCTTCCGATGGACCAGCTTGGTGACCTTGATCTCAATTTCATCTTCCATGACATGGGTGATCCATCCTGCATGCTTTTCATTCAAGTCCTTACTGAGAAGGAATTCTTTAACTCCCGCATGGGAGACCAATAGTTGGATTTTGTTGTTTGAAACCAAATGCTTAAACTTCTTCAATCCTTTGATTACCATTAGGACCTGCCTCTTAATGAAGGAGTACCTCATCTCATAATCTTCCAGGCTCTGGCTTAAGAAATTAATTGGCTGTTCTGTACTTTATTTGTTTTGTTGCACCAAGATTGTAGAAATTGTGTCGCTGCCACCAAAGGCATACTAGTATGAAGTCTTTGGAAAATATGGGTTCACAAGAGTTGGGGCTTGTGATATGGCTTCTTTGATAGCCTCAAAACTTGCTTTTCCTTCATTCATCCACATGAATGTTAAGTTCTTCTTTAGCATCAATGTTATTGGCTTAACAAGGGCAACAAAGTTTAGAACAAACATGTGCAAAAATTTAGTTTTTCCCAAGAATCTTTGAAGAGCCTTCTTGTGACTTGGAAATGGCAATGCTCTTATTGCTTGAACTCTTTCCAGTTTAGTTTTCAATCCTTCCTTTGATATGATATGGCCTAGAAGCTTGCCTTCATGGGCCAAGAATATGCATTTTTGGGGTTTAATGACACCCCAAATCTCCTACATCTCTGAAAAACTTGCCTCAGATGGAAGAGATGATCTGTTGCATTCTTGGAAAAAATAGTGATGTCATCCAAATAGATCAACACTATTTGGTTAATTAATCCCTTGAATGCCATATCCATTTCCCTTTGGAAAGTGGCTCTGGCATTAGACAACCCAAATGGCATTTTCCTGTAGGCATAGGTGCCCCACTTGGTGGTGAAGGCTATTTTGAATTGATCATCCTCTTTCACCATTATCTGATTGTATCTTGAATAGAGAACCTCTACGATCTAGAAGAGAGAACCTCTCGATCTAGGAGAGAGAACCTCTCTAATCTAGACACCACTTGCAAAATCTGCTCCATCAAGGGGAGTGGGTAGTGGTCTTTGAGGGAGGCTCTGTTCAAATCCCTGAAGTCAACACACAGCCTGATTTCTCCATTTTTCTTCCTAACTGGGACCAGATTTTCAACCCAACTTGAGTGTTTAATTAGAAATATGATGCTTGCCTCTATTAGCTTGTTTAGCTTCTTCTTCATCAGAGGCTCAATATGTCGGTTGACTTGTCTCTACTTCTGCCTGATGGCCGAGCAGCTAGATCTAGTTCTATTGTGTGTTGTGCTAGCTTTGGATTGAACCCCCTTAGCTCTTCATAAATCTAAGAAAAACATCAGGGAATTCTTGGTAAAGTTGTATGAATTCATACCTTGCTTGTTTGGTGGCCATTTTTCCAATTTGAAGTGTTTTGTCTTCTCCAACCGGGATTGGCTCGAATATTCTCCTTTGATATGTATGTTAGCCTTCTCTTTTATGAACTAATCATTAGGATTGAAAATAGATTCTAGTGTCACTAATCCTTTGGGAAACTTGTTTGTATGCGGTTGTACTATCGATTCCCGTACTACTTCTCTAGTCTCATCTTTCTGGTTTATAATTTGAGAATTCAAATTCTTCTTATAGAAATTTAATGATCTACTAATCATTCTCAAACACCTACCAACATTTATTATTATCTGGCACTACTAGCCTCACAACCACATGGATATGCCATTGTTCTCTGTCCCTCTTGATGCTATCAACCCCATCAAATGTTTCTCCAATCTATTACACAAGTCTATTAGTAGCTTCATTCTCCTTACTGGGTATGGACACAATACTAAAGGCCTCAAAATCCTCCATGAGATCCCATACCCTACTCTTGTAGTTATTGAGTAGGTCATTATTGATAGCATTAAGTCCTCTGACCTAATTGGCAACTAGTTCACTATCATCTAATACTTACAAGTTCTTAATTCCTAGCTTCTTTACCCAATGAAGACCTTAGACTAAAGCCTCATATTCAGCAGTGTTATTTGAGCAAGCAAACTAGAATCTGAAGGCTAAATAATATCTCATACCTCTAGGGGACACAATCATGGCTCCTCCTCCAGCTCCTTATCTACTCCTTGAACCATCAAAGAATAATTGCCATACCTCATTGTCATCCTTGCATTCTGGCTTGATTAGGTCAGGAAGAGGTTGGTTCTCTTCATGTAGGTAGTAGACACCTAGCTTAGATTCTTCCATTTCCCTATAGGGGTCAAAAGCATGACTTTTTTTGGCCCAATCATCAAGAGTCAAGTCTGGGATACATCCCACCTTGGTATTTTCTTCAGAAGTGCTTAGGAGGTCCTCTTGATCAAAAGCTGAGTAGTTGGTGTTGATTGGGCTAGGAACATAGGATTCAATATGATAATTAGTAATAGGTTCAGATCTGATTGTGGCCTTCACTCCATACCTTGTCTTAAAGAGCATATGTGACCAATTAGTACATAGTTAGCTTCCAATTTTGGCAGTGAAGTCCTTGGATAGACACAAAGCAAAATGTGGTGGCAAGTCTATGATTGACACATTTTGTAAAATAGTCACATTAGGGCAAGCATGTAGAGTGAGACTCAAATCCTTGATAATTCACACAGTAGTCATTGTTGTCCCATCTAATTGGAATAATCCTCTATAAATGACCTCATATTGGAGACCCAGTGATGATCAGCTATTTTTTGGGCATCACGGAACTACTAGCCTCGGGAATCAATCATACAATTGTGTACTAATTTTTCTCCAATAATTAATGAGACATATAAGGGAAGAGGTCTCATGTTTTTACCTTGTTGTTCTCCATGGTTCCTCCTAGGCTAAATTGAATTGTTTCTTGTTGGTTAGGGGTTGAGTTGAACTTGACCAATTCTACATGGGAGTCAGTAACATATTGTTATCCAAAATTCACCCCTCAAGGTAATTTTGATAACATGCATTAAATTCTTTAGTCCCAAGCAATTATATTGAGTCGGACAAAAAGTCATGTTTCTAGGGTCCCCTCATATTTTTCTAACTCCCCTGTCCAAGTAGAAGAGAGAAAGTTCTAAGGAAAGGTAAGAAAAATTGCAAAAAAAACAGGCTCGGGCCAGAAAAAATCATGAAAAATGGCTAAGTCCTACTCCTCGCAACAGTTGGGACAGTTGGGACAAAGAGGCGCGAACCGGCCGAAAGGCCACCGAGCGATCTGCTTGTGCAGCATTTGGGACATTTGGAACAAAGGGACACGCGGGACGCGGAAATTGAATGGCTAAAAATTTGAAAAATTGACTAAGCTGTTGAAATAAGCGATCACGGGACATCCAGGCAAAAAATCTGAATGAAGCCGGCCGGATCGGCCAAAATGAGTCAAGGCAGCCCAGAACAGTTGGGCTGAAGGTACGCGAAGTACGTGAACCAGCCGAATCAGCCAAAATGAGAACTTTCGATCGAGGGACGCGCGGGACAAAAGTACGCGAACCGGCCAAACCGGGTGAATCGGGAAAATTTGTCCCAAACGGCCCTAAAGCAAATGGGACATCTGGGCCGCAAGTACGTGAACCGGCCGGTTCGGCCGAAATAGGGAACTTCAGCATTGGGACATTTGGGACAAAGGGATGTGCGGGACGCGGATAGTCGAAGGAGCCGAAAGAGAAGAAGAAAAGTCAACGTTTGGCCCGTGAAACTTCAAACGGCCATAATTTTTGACTCTCGGCTCCGATTTTCACAAAATTGGACTTTCTAGAACAAGCACGACCTCCTCTACATCACAAAAACTGGATTTCTTAATTTTAATGAGTGTAGATATATTTAAATAAAAAAACATATTCGGCTCCATTCAGTCAATGCTCATTCCCGTCAAATGACAGAAAACGCCTGCCAGACCCAAAATAGCTGCCCGCACTCAGAAGGCTATAACTTTTGCATTTCTCAACAAAATCACACAAAATTGGTACCGTTGGAATCATGGTTCTGAGCCGATGCACAGCAATCAAGAAATTCTAGATTTGATTAGAAATTTATTGATATTTTTAAGAAAACGTGGCCGGGTTCATAACAGTGTTTTATTTGGTAGTTGGGAGTGCAATTAAGAGGCATGGTCATCATTCTTTCTACTTGCAGCACATGGGACAGTATGGGGAGCCTTTTGCAAGTAATGTACAATCATTTCACTCAATTTAATGCCTCTTACAGGTGGTTGAAGGACAGATTTCGGGATTTCCATTTTCCCTTCTCTTCTCCTTCTCATTTTTTCTATAAATTAGAGTGTGTTGGGCTCATTGAAAGGAGAGAGTTTTTGGGTAGCAAAGCTCTGCCAAAATTGCTTTGTGAAGCCAGTGTGTTGCAGGCCCTTGTAGTGGACTCCTTGCATGGTGATCCAGGCCCTTATCTTGTAATAGACTGAACTGTGCATACCAGGAAGCAATAAAATACAAGTTTGTGGATGTATCTTCCCCGCATTGTGTTTTCTTGCATTCTTCTTGCCCCTTTTATCTTTCTACAAGAATATTTTGTCTATTATTATGTTTTTTCAGGAATTCATTATCATTGTGTGTGCTTGGAATATTCTTTGTGAATGCATTTTGCTAGATTATGGAGGCTGTCATCACCTCTTCTAGTGTGCACTTTTCCTCTCGTATTTCACACATTTGAAGACTACTCTCACACCCTCCTTTTACGGTGTATCACCGCTTTAGTGTAGGCTTTCATCTTACGCATTCTCTCTCCTGGTCCCTTGGAATTTTAGATTAGAATAGTTAGCTTATCCTGCATTAGAGTAGATTGTGGCAAGTAGTTTAGGAGCAAGAACCAGCTTTTCTCTGAGGTCTATCTCAAGTAGCAAGTCCCACAACTTGGAGATAGTACCCATGTTATCCAATCACACCGTGAGTTCAATTATATGCACTTGTACATGCACGGGGGTGCTGTGATTCAGTGATAACACATATCCTTCTTCCCTAGAATGGCCAATGACTCCCATAGTGAAATGTTCACACTTGTCCTTTTCATCTGCTCAATAATATTGAATGTGTTGTCCTTTTGTTGTCCCTTCCCAAACACATTTCTTTCTTGCACATCAGCCTATCACAACTGGTGCTTGACTGGGTTTGGGAGGTGGTCTAGATTGGTTATGTATGTTGGGGGTTGTACTTAGAGCACCAAGATCTTGTGGAGTGATGGAAGATTGAGGGTCACCTGAATTTAGTGGTCGGCCCTCTCCAATACTTCTCTTTTTGGACCGTGTATTGGTAGCTACACTTTAAGGAGGAGCTGATTCATCCCACATAAGTCTTTGACCTACCAGTTGACAAACGTAGTCTCATTGTGGGGAACCTTATTGAGCTCCTTATTGCTGATCTTCTTCTAGGTTAGATTCTTGTGGTGCCATCTTGGTTTGCACCATCAAGGCCTGATTTAAAGAACCATTAAAGCATGTTGATTGGTTATGTGGTTGTCTGCATGGAAAACACCAATCATATTCTGTGTCATATTATTTTGTGCAGGAACCAATTCCCTTGATGTTGAAGCTGTGTTAGGATCATACATCTTGAAAGGTCTAGCAGCATGGGGTTGTCCTTGGTTTTGGCTCTAATTCACAGTCTGAGGTGGTGGCCTATTCTTTTGTTACTAGATTCTAGCTTGATATTGAGCACAGGCCTAGTATGGCTTGAAACTCTAATCTTGTTCTCTTTTGATGGTCACTAGCTCATTCCCAAAGTTTTTAAATTACTTCATCATTGCTTCTTGAAACTCTTTAGATTTATTAGATGATGAAGATGAAGTTTCGGCTGAGCTTTGACTCATGGGGGTGGGTATAGGAGCTATTGTAGGAAATTGACTAATAAATGGGCTTCCTAACTCAGGGTATAGAGGCATGGATGGCCTAGGAGCAATTTTTCTATCTTGAATCAAATGCTTCTCAGCCCCTATGGAGAGGCTATAGGCTGAAGGTAATGTAGTGCCCCCCGTTGACTGAATCATCAAAGAAATATAAGAATTTAAAGCCCTAAGAAAGTATAAGAAGGAACCTTCATTAGTGGGCTTTATTGCTATTAGATTCCTATCCCAGGTCTATTGGAATCTGAGGTTGAAGTCTATCAACTACTCTTTTTGGGCTCTCTTGATTGTTGTTGGTTACTCCAACAAAGATAAGTTATCACCTTTTTCCCCAAACTAATTGTGAAGAGCCATGCACAGCTGGTTCCAGTTCTAGATAGAGCCTGTTGTAAGACTCTGAACCATTGTGAAGCTTTCCCTTTAAATGAAGAGGTGAGCAGCTTGACTACAATTTCCATCTCATGGATCTCGTGGATTGTACAGACATTTGCAATATCTTGGACATGGTCACTAGGAGAAGTTTGATTTTCCCCAGTGAAATGTGGGATGCTATTTAATGTTGTAATCAGAACTAGGTTTTGTGCAATCAAGGTGAGTGGACTACTTTCGGTGAAGTTGACATATGGATTTGTTATTGCCATTCTGATTGGCATAAGAACCCTTACTGAGACTAAAATAAAGGTCTTACAGGTGGAGGTGTTGATGAGGTTATACTTGGTGGAGATGGAGACCTTTGAATTCTTCTTCCTCTCCTTTCTCTTCCCGTGGGATAGATGCAAGTATTCAAATATACCATTTTTCCTTGCTCTAGACTAGGTTCTTCTCATGAATCTTCCAAGCTTGGGCTATTAAAACTAGTAGATTTTTTTCTTTTAGAGTTGCGGATGTATAATTTTAAGGCTTCTTAAAATCTATAACCACAGCAAGTGTACATCAATTCTTCTTTGTAATAGGATGGAGACTTCTTAGTCCCATTGGGCATGCCAAAACTATTAATGAAAAATCACAAACCCCTAAATGAGTTCTAAAAATCTACTTTTCTAAGATGAGACTCATTTGGTGTGATTGCATAACATTGAACTTTCCCTAAGGTGTGGGACCTTGCAAAATGGAAAATCTCTCCAGATTAAAGGTTGGTTCCTTATTCCTCTATTCAGGTGCATGCATGGGAGCTTGCAGAGGATTTATCTCTAAACCTAATCTAAAACTTGCCAAGGAGACAGGGATAAGAAAGGGGTACAAGAAATAAACAATAACTAAACTACTGGTGATGCACCAGAAGGAATGATGAACACTTGTTTTGCTAATAGACACAAACCAACAAAATGCATACAATAAACAAGCACAGATATCCATATATGTAATGAGAGACCAAATGAAAGAAAAATAGACAAGAGATGATCTAAAATTGATCACATGTGTTTTATTTCTCTGTAGATTGATACAGATCCATTACAAAGTAGCCAAGAGGTAGAAATGTATTACAATTTTAGTGGAAGGCCTGATCCCCACAGATCCCTTTGCTAGAAGGAGGAGGGATCCTACAAAACAAAGAATGTCCAACCCTTTACAACGAATCTTGCCCGTATTTATAGATTCATCCTAAAAGAAGAAGAGAGAGAGAAGTAGGAAAGGCAAGTCAAATTTCAACCACTAGTGTTAATGCCTATGATGAAATATCTCCCCCAAATCTATCTTTACTACATGATTCCTTGATTTGGTTCCTGAGAGAAGAGGAAATGGTGGAAACAGATCAAATCCAATCTCATTGTTGAGACAGATGGATCCTGCATTAAAGGCCCGAACACATTTACTCCATTTTCCTTCACCTAACCTCCTCAAAATTAAAGTTTCAAACCTCCATGGCGTGGCTGAGGCTAAGATATTTCCAACAGCATCAGATCTGCAATATTTTGAGCCTTGATTTGAAATATATGCCCCTTCAAATTTGTTGTATCGGTTACGCATACGGGAGGCGGGAAAACAACTCAAAAATGGGTCACCTTTCTTCCAATTCCCTGCTTTGGCTTTCAATCGAGGCCTAGATGTTGAATTTTTCCTTGGGACATGAGGCATTTGGAGCTTATTTAGAAACCTTTTCTATCGCCTTTTGACTTGGTTTCCTCTTATGCGGGATCATGGTTGATCTAATTTTTGGCACGGGGTGAAATATGGGTAATGAGATATGTCGGGAATGGATCCAACTTTGGTAGTTACTGACTTAGTTGTACACGTAGACACCAATCCCATCAAGTAAAAGCTCAAAAATATACATCGAGGGTAGCTCTCCTAGTTAAGGAAGACCTAGAAATATTGCTTGTGGCAAGATTCATTCAACCCATTGATTACTCTGAATGGATATCAAATATCATCCCTGTATAGAAGAATCCTATTGGGATCAGAATCTGTATAGATTTAGAGACATAAATAAGGCATTCCCAAAGGATGATTTTTCATTGCCTAATATTGATATGATTGTTGATTCAACTATAGGATATGAAATGTTATCTCTTATGGATGGCTTTTCAGGCTACAATCAGATCAAGATAGTCGATGAAGATCAACACAAGATGGCCTTCACAACTCCTTGGGGTACTTTTTGTTATTAGGTAATGTCATTTGGCCTTAAAAACGTAGGAGCAACCTATCAAAGGGTAATGACAGTGATTTTCCATGATATGATCCATGACATCATGGAAGACTATGTGGACGATATCCTCGGGAAATCCAAGATGAGGGCAGATCACCCTGATATTTTACGGTGTATCTTCAAATTCCTACGGGAGTAAAAGTTCCGTTTGAACCCAAAGAAATGTGTGTTTGGTGTTTTATCAGGAAATTTTCTTGGTTTCATTGTATCACAAAGATGGATTGAGGTAGACCCACTAAAGTTACTTCTATTACTAAAATTCCTCCTCCCAAAAACATTAAACAATTACACATTTTGCAGGGAAAGATACAAGATATTCACCATTTCATTTCCCAACTTGTCAACAAATTTCATTCATTCACTCATCTACTAGAAAAGGATGTTTCCTTTATATGGGGAGTAGAGCAATAGCATGATTTCACCTTGCTTAAGTAGTACTTAGCCAATCCACCTATCCTCATGCCTCCAACTCCTAGTGAGCCACTTCTACGTTGTATATTTCTACCACACAATTCACTATTGGTGCATTGCTATCCCAATATGACCTTGGCCATAAAGAAAAATTTATGTACTATCTCAGTCATACTCTCATTTCTTATGAGCTCAACTACCCTCAGATTGAAAAATATTGTTTGGCTATAGTTTTTACCTTCCAAAAACTTTGCCATTACCTGTTAAATACTAAAACCAAGCTTATATCAAAATTTGACCCACTCAAATACCTATTGTCTAAACCCACCCTTATCGGTAGAATGGATAATTAGATCATTCTGCACGATCAAATTTGACATCAATTTTGTAAACCAAAATTTGGTCAAGTGACAGTACTTGCTGGCGATTAGTTAGCGAAGCACTTTTACAAGGAATAGAACCTATGAATCTGATCTTCCAGATGCTTCATTAATGTACATTGAGGAATCCTTCATGTGGCAGGTAAACTTTGATGGATATTTTACTTATCATGGTTCGAGGTCATGTATTGTACTAATTACTCCTTACGGAAACCCCATACCTTGGGATTTTCACCTACGTTTTCCTTGCATAAATAATATTTAGAGTATGAGGTACTCATCCATGAGATGAAGCTCGAAATCAAATGGGACATTCATCATATTAAGATCGTTGGTGACTCATAATTAATCATCAAACAAGTCAATGATGAGTACAAAGTCAAGGATGAGAAGCTCATCCCTTACAAGAAGCTAGTAGAAACTTTGAAAGAGTATTTTGTGTGTATCACGTTTGAATAGATTCCAAGAGCACAAAAATATCTGCAGACACTATGGCAACCATAGCTTCTATGCTACAAATTCCACTGTAAAGTAATGATATGCCTTTCTTTGTTGAAAATCTACGCTAGCCTGCATATGACATGCTAGAATCCTGTCTAGCTTGTGATGTTGTTGGTCCCAATTCCCCATGGTATGAGCCCATCTTCACTTACCTTAAAGACAACACATTCCCTCCTGACATCTCCCATTCGAAAGACAAATCCTCATCCGTTAGATAGCCCATTATACCCTCTTAGGAGGTATGCTTTATCATCGTGGTGTGATGGGAATGCATTACGTTGTCTCTATATGACAGAGTCAATCCAAGTAATTAAAGAGGTGTATAAAGGGGTGTGTGGGGCCCATACAAATAGGATGCTTATAACCAATAAATTATTGAGTGTGCTACTATTGGCCTACCATGGAAATTGATGTTGCAACTCTATGAGGAAGTGTGTACTCTGTCAAAAGTATGGAAATTTCATCCATACCCCATCACATCCGTTGAAACCCATCATGATCCCATGGCCATTTTCCAAATTGGAACTTGATTTAATAGGGAAGTTTATGCACCCAAAATTACACGTGCTACATTTTCGGGAAAATGGTTACAAAATTCCCCAATGATGATTCAAAATCCTTTCAAGAAGGTGTTCGAGCTCCAAAAACCCATTCGCAATATATATTTGTAGCCTAGATAGCCTTACTTAAATTTTCCATGCATTTTTCCATCTCCTCATTTCTTTTTGTGCTTATTTTGGCCTTCAGTGCCAGGACCGCCACCCTTCCTAGGAGGCGGTCTGAAACCGCCACCCTACGTAGGGTGGCGGTCCTACCCGCTTTTTCTAGATTCTTCACGTGTATTTTAAACATTTGATAATTCACTTAAGTTTGATTTTTGTATGCATCATAACCCGAATTAGATAAAAACAGCTTTGTTTGCTTAGTTCTCCTTGATCCTATTTTAAATGAGATTTAATTAGTTAGAACTACTTCTTATTTCCTTGTGCATGAAGTAACCTCCTAGCCTCCATTCCTATATATTCCATGCTTGTATTCAAGAAAAGGGCCTGAGAATTTTTGTATCTTGTATTGTTTTGCTACCATAATCTTCCTAGGAATTTCATAGCCAAACTCATATCTCTTGTGCTAGCTCTCTTCTACATGCATTGCGTCCAGACTGCTTCCAAGTTGTCATTTCTCAAGCGTCATCCTCTTGTTGTTCTTTTCATTCCCAATCCCTTAGACTCACATGAACACTCAAAGAAAGAAAGGAAAGAAATGAGGGGATAGATATTGATACTACTAGATTTGCTAATTTTCTTGCTCTTCTAGGTTGGATTTTTGTATTTGTTTGCTTTATTGATCAAATTGTCAATTAAGATTTGTTAATTTCAATTACATATCAAATAGAGTAGAGAAACAATTCATTCCAAATTAGCTAGACAATTTCAAGTAGATCAAATCAATAGGAAGTTGTCTCTTCAACATTACCAGGGAAGCTATGGGGAACAATAGCTCTGTTAGGGTTATGATTTGTTCTTCACTTCTAAGGTAGGGTTGGAAAGATCTTTGATTGAGTTAGAATAGGTTTTAGATTTAGATTCACACATCTACATAAATAGTTAGCTACATCCAGCTAATTGTTTGTATTTAATTTGTTTATTAGATTAGATGCATTATCTGAAAAGTTAGAAAAGAACAAAAATATTTATTTTCCATAGATTAGCTTGTTTTACTTCTTTGTTCTAATATATTGAGAAAACACCAAAAAATAGGTTAGATTTCCTTTGATAGATAGTTTATTTATTGAAAATGAATAAATTCATCTTGCATGACCATCAATGGTCCACAACAGGAAAAAACTTACAGTTTTGATCCCCTAGTCCCACAACCCAATGGGCCAAAACTAATAACTGACATTGACACAAGCTTGTATTTAACAGTCTTGTGCACACCTGTAACATAAACTGAGAAAATAGGAAACTTAAATACATTGAATATCACTGCTAATCAAGCATATGAATATTGGACTGCTCTCGGAAATAGGGTTTGATTGCATGTATGACCATACAAGGGCCTTAGCCTCAACGAGTCTTTAGTTGTGATCCATAAGTCCCACAACCCACAACTGCCGCCGATTAGCTAGATATTGACACTATTTTACACATATTGGTATTGAATCTTCACCACTTCCACCTGATATTATTACATAGCTTTCGTTGTTGAATATATCAGTCGATTAGGCTAAGACTTTATGGACAAGACCAAAAAATCACCCTTAGTTCTTGCAGCTCCACTACACCTCTTGTCTCAATTTCCATGACCTTGTCTAGAAACCCATATGAGGCACCTATAGGTTACTTTCCACATATTCCATAACCAATCAATAGAATCTTGGTAGAACTAGACATCAATTGGAGTCTCCGAGTAGCTATCATATCATACCGTACCATCACACCCCTTTAGGTTAGGAGAGAATTCTTTGCCTTAGATTCATAGATTCCAGTATTACATGTCGAAGACATAAGGTTGCCCAATTAGCTTGATCACTACCATCACTTTCACTTCCATTTCAATTCCACACCAGTTGTCTCGAGCATGACCTCGGGAGGTTGGGTATGAAGAAGGTCATGTGTTGATTTTCTATCATACAAATTGGTGAACCCAATGTGAAGAGCTAGTCTCTAAATGTTTCCACTTTCTTCGTCCATCATTTATTCTATAGGTATTCTTATACCCCTTGAATATGTCGGGATATGATGAGTATGGTCGGCCCATCCTAGGTTTTAATATGTACCATTACCAATCAAGCATACCACAACAATCACCTTCACTTTCAATATGGGTAGACAACTGCTCATCCACTCAAAACCCTCTACTTTAGGGAACCAATGTTGGTTCTTTTGTATGCATTGAAGAACTAGATCAGGTCACTTAGACTTATCCCCTTGAACAATCAATTTCAAATAACATGGCATTCATTGGTGAAATTATTTCATCTCCTCGGGTATTGTTTTGGTAGCCCATTACCATGAAATCCGATCAAATCCCCCATCTTGATGAGGAGTATTTAGCACGTTACGCTAGGAGTGAACAACAATTCTAACAAATGAACCAATCTTTCGATAGTTTGCAAGGAGAAGGTGATGTCCTACTTCAAACAAATAACACTACCTTGCCACCAACTGAAAATACAACCAATGAGGGGTGACAAAATCATGAATAATTCATAGCAGGATACCATACTCCTAAACAACCTCCAAGGGTTCAACCAAAGGTACCTAATCAAGGTACCACCCCGTCAACGGGTGATCTCATTTCATCTTTGGTTGATAAAGTCAAGGAGTTAGAGCTTTCCCAAAATGCACAGAATTCATATGCAAGGAAAGCACGGACTCCTTCCTACCCACATAATTATGGGAAAATCCCTACTACATAGAATCCTCTAGTTTACATGAATATTCAAAATCCTGGAGATCTTCTCATGGTTACATGTACCTTTGGTATGCCTCCCTAAGCCATGTATGGATATCTACATGGGTGATAGCTGGAAGTGCATTCTCAAATTCCATACCAATCAGAAATGCAATGTTCCCTAGCTTCGTGCCTTCGATGCCATATCAAGGTAATCAACCCCCCTATGTACACATGTATTCTAAATCCCCACATGGGGACATGTACACCTACCCAGGTCCATATGGACAATCACAGGGGATGTCATACACCCCACCAAATGTCTATGTTGTCCCATTTCATCAACTAATGCAGCCCCTCCTCCTCAACAAGGGTCTTCAATGTTGGAAACATATGCAATGGGGACTTATTCGAATATCGAAGGAACCCCTATATTTCTCCATTTAGGAAGTCATGCTCCGAGACCCTTTCCTAATCTCTAAAAGTTCAAAGGGGAGGGTAATCCTAATGCCCACATCAAGGCTTATGTAATGGCCATTTGAGAGCTACTCCCATGGGATGCAGTCGTTGCAAATATTTTCCCTAAGACACTAGAAGGTATTGCTCTTGACTGGTATTATAGGATACCGAAGGCTTCAATACACTCATTCAAACAACTCGTATCAGATTTTATCAAAGCTTTTGATATGAACAAACTTTTGTGAATAGGAATCAAGGAATTCCTTCATATCAAACAAGAACATAATGAATCTACAGCCCACTTCATTTAGAGGTGGTGACATGTTCTCTACTCTTCCGCAAGTTCTCCAAACATGGATCAAATGGAACTTTTTGATTTGTTCCTTCACTCTCTCAACAGAGAGATGAATGAAGAGGTGCTAGAGGGTGCTCTTCGGATCAACCAAGTGGTCATTGATAGTGGTTATAAGACCTATGGAGCAAATGGGAAGTTAGTCACTCCTGCTCAAAGCACTCTCGGTTACTCCAACAACACAAATAACAATCAAGGACCAAAGATCCTTAATAAGAATCATGGATTCATGACCGACGGTGTGACTAACCAGCCCAAAAATCCTAATGTTGTTAATCCTACCAATACATGTTTTACAAATAACAAAAATAATGACGATTTAAAATTCCTTCTCTAGAAATCCTCGCTCAAACGATTTAAAATTCCTTCTCAGGAAATCTAGCTTTCGAACTTAGTCTTTTTGAGCCTTTTTGGCTGGGCGCATGGATTTGCACTGTAACACCACGTTTTGGTGCGCCCCTTTAAAAAGCCTTTGGCGCATGGTTTCCCATGTCAACACGTCTTTTGGTGCGCCAAAGCATGTTAAGCCTTATTTGCGTGAGCCGAGGCGCATGCGCCTCGATGTTGACATATCATTTGTCGCGCCTCTTTTCCATGCGCCAAAAGGCGCATGTGCTTTCCTTGTTACACCGCGTTTTGGTGCGCCCAAGGGCGCATAATAATTCATGTCGACAACACGTTTGATGCGCCAAGGTCGCACTCCATTCTCCCCGTTGTCACATTTCATGCGCCAAAGGGCGATGCTTTCTCTCTCGCGGGCAAGCTGCTGCGCGCTTTTCAAAAGTGGGTGGCGATTTATGACAAAGTTTTGTTATATATAACAAAGGCGCGCCATGTCATTTTCATTGTTCTTTTTCAAAGCACGTGATTGCTCGGGTGTGTGTCACCGCTCTGCCGTTGTCATTTGCTTCTCGGGCCCGCTTCCAACCGCCTTTATACATTCAAAGGTAAGAGGTTCATCCTCTTTTTCATTTTCGTGCTTTGGTGTGTTCGGTCTGGTTTTCGTTTGATGGCCCGTTTTTTTAAATGTCGTTTTGCATTGGACTGTTTCTTCCCCTATCCCGCTTAAACCAACTTCTTCCTTCTGTCCCTCATTTCCAGTTTATAAGGGAAGTTGGTTTGATTAGGCTTGGTGTTAGAATGAATGATGCTTAAATGTTTAGAGAGTTTTTGGTTTTCCCCATGGCGCGCTGCGCTGCGCCATGTTGCACCTAGATAGCCGCGCCTCTACAAGGCCTACCCAAAGATGTCAAAGATGCGCAGCTAGAATCATGCGCCCCTAAGCGCACCCTTTCGGCCTCGTAACGCACTCGTAACCCGCGCCTTCTTATATCCTTTCGCGCATCTTTTACCCCTCGCAGATCCTCTTCTATGCGCTAAAGGGCGCGCCCAGCTTCCATGCAAAGCGAGAGATATCTGCGCAAGCGTAAAGCCTCCAAGGCGCGGGCGCACCTTCCGTTGCAAGTACATGATGTTGTGTCGCTCCCCCATGCGCCGCGCCATATACCTTTGGCGCGCCTTTTTTCCATGTCGCACAATCTGCCCATGCGCCAAAGGGCGCACCAAACCTCAATGTAACATGCATTTCCTGTGCGCCATTCTATAAAATGCAGTCTGCTTCATCCATGCGCCATGCGCCTTTGGCGCCAATTTTATCTCTGTTACGTCCTTTTCCTATGCGCCTTGTCTATTCAGCCTGTTATATACATTTTCCATGCGCCCTGCACCCCGAGCCTTAAAAATTCTAACTCTTTCTTCTGCTAGCGTTCCCATTGAAAATCAAATGACTAATTCAAGCTTCTTGGATTGGGTTTCACTCCTCCTACGTGCAGATCATCAGATAAGCCTTGAAGAACACATGTCTACCTCAAGCAAGAGACCCGCCAAACCAAGAGGAAAAGCTAAGCTAACAGAGGAAGAAATGAAGTATAAGTACCAAAGGGTTAGAATGCCCGAATCTCAGGCGGAATGCAATATGGATGTCAGAGATTCTGAACTAGGCCACATTGACATGGACGAATTCTGGGTGAGAACTCAGAAAGTATCAAGAAGCCCCTGGATGGATAAATTGATGGGTAGTGCTCTACATTTCGCCGGTGGGATTCCAGTCAGCGCTATTGATAATGAGTTCATAATGGTGGTTGCCCAATCTTACAACAAGGACACCAGGTGTGTCGAAAATAGTAAGGGGAGGTGGTCATTGACCTCACCGCTCGCCATTTTGAAAAGATTCTTGGCATCCCTCATCACCGAAGCTTCGTGGCCGTTACCCAAGAAGAATGTATCAAGACCTGGGAGGGCAATGAGGACCTATGCATGCAATTAATGAATGAAGTCTACCTCAAAAATAAGAAGGTAGTGACCCGGTGGCCCCAGACTATCCACCGAAGCGACTTCTCCGAAGAACTCAGTGACACCATCACTTTCCTGAGCAGAGTCTTCGGGCTTTCAGACGCCCACTACTTCCATAAATGGATGCTGCGGTACCTGGAAACGATGAACAAAAATTTGCCCGATCAGCGCTTCTGCTGGGGGGAAATAATAAGCAGCGCCATTTCTGAGCAGCTACAACAGTTTGCCACAACAGGAGTGTTTCATATGAACTCCTACGTAGTGTATGCTGCAGCGTCTGAAAGGGACTATCCAGGGCTGCACCGAAGTGGAACTTGGCCTCAGGCCAAGATATATGAATACTACCCAGAGCTGAAGCTGGAGAATAGCATCCAACACTTTTCAAAAATCAATGATGCTTTCTTCTACCATATTATATGCATGCTGCGACCAAAGTTGACTCATGGCCGCACAATTAAGAATACTGTTTCTGCTGTGGAAAAGTGGGGGGCCTTGTTCACCCAATTTCCCACATTCACCTATCTGAGGGCGGTTAACTTCTTGGGCGAGCCCACTAGGTTGCCAAGGTATGCTGGACCAAAGCTGGTTCTATTGGAATTGTCAAGGCAGCTGGTCACATATCATGAGAAGTGCCAGAAGAGAAAGAAGGGTGGAACTCCTTTCCCCCTCACAGTAGGCCGATACACTTGTTCCAGCTATCACAAGGCGAAGGAGATGTTTGCCGAGCTAGAATTGCTCAATCTAAAGCATGATTTCCCAGCAAGGCCTACATTCGACCCAAGAGGCTGCTTGCCAAGGGCTAAGCTTGATCCTATCCATGTCCCTCAAATTGAGGACATTTACATTGACGTCATCCATGAGGTGGCACTCAGGAGACAGGATCACTCCCGCTTAGCATTGGCAGAAATTATTCAGTATGGAGTGGCCATCGTCCCCAAAGGCTTCCAAACTTCGGAAGATGAAGTAGACAAGGTGTATAATAACACAGATGGGGACAATTGGCCCTTCCCGGCCATTGATAGAAGCAAGGCTCCTCAGACAATTGAGGAGAGGGTCAAAGAAACCATGCGGAGAACGGAGCTCTGGTGCCGTATGAATGGATTGATCTACCTCGGCGTAGATTTTATAACTTCTCCTTTGGGTAATGCGCCTCCAAGATCAAAGAAGCAGCTAAAAGGCAAGGGTGCAGTAGGTGAATCAAGCACCAGTCAGGAGGAAGCCCCTGAAAGTCCTCTTCCCTCGGAGCCTGAACAAGTCATAACTTTGGAAGAGGAGTTCATGGAGGATGTTCCCGAAGGCCCATCCACTGTGATGTCGGCGCTGCTACAACTATGAGGTTCCTTCTGTCCCTTCTTCTTCTCTTCCTCCCCTTCCTCAGGTGTCAGCAACCACTCCTTTGGTTGTGTCCTCTCCCCCTTCTTCTACCCTTTCCCCTGCTTCTTCATCCATCTTCTCCTCTCTTGCTGATTTGTCTCCTTCCATTTCTTCTCTCCTTTCCGGGCTCCCTTCCCTTCCTTTGTCTTCTGCAGCCCCGGTTTCCCTTCCTCCCGTGGACACTTCCTCGGCTATTCTTTCAATGCCACCGCCGCGTGTCTCCACGTTCTTCCCCTCTTCTACCGTTGCTGCCTCCCCCTCTGTCTCTGGTCCTTCTTCAATAGGACCAGCTGATCTCTCAAAGAACTGAGCTACCAAAGAGGAAAGTCCCCATCGCTCCGATGGACTTTTCAATTATTCCGGCTAAAGGAGCAAAGAAGCACAAGCCGGTTACACGCTTCTCAAAGAGCGCTGCAGGTGAGAGAGTCCTGGAAATAGCTTACCCCGATCCCACCAAAGAGAAAGCAGATCTGTCTCCAGCAGATTTCACAGTGACCCAAGTCACGATGGGGACGTCCTCTGAAAGTCTCCAGGGGGAAGCTCGTTCCGCGATTGATGCACTTTGTGAAAAGCTTCAAGAAGCTAAGGAAGAGAAAAGGCTGCTGAAAGAACAGAATAAATACCTGCTTCAGGCCTTACAGAAGATGGGAAGTGCACCTCCCACAACTGCCGCCGAGACTCCTGAGCTGCTCAGTCAAGACAAGATCAATGAATATTCAAAGATCGGTGAGCAGGGCATGGCTGTTTCTGCTTGGAGAAGCCAGATTCTCAAAGATAGCGAAAAGGTAATCGCCGAATATATCAACTTATCTCTGAACATTGAAAAGGCGAATAAGGAGCTCCAAGCATTAGCAGTCCCGATATCAGAAGAGTTAGAAAACGCTAGACTCCAACACGAGGCCTTCCAACAGATGTTCGACTGTTCAGTCGAAGATTTGGTCAAATTCGGAGTATTCGGTCACCCAAGGACCCTCAACAAGACTATGTCCACTTTGGACTATCGGATAGATCAGCTCGAGTTTGTGTTAGAAAAAATAGATAAGGTGAAGGAAGAGGCCCTGGATGCGATGTATCAAATGGAGAAAATTGTTTTATCCATGAATCCAGAGGTTGCTCACTCCTTCCCTCACCTTAAGAACGGCTGATGATACTATCCGGATTTTCAAGGAGTTAGCTTCTCAAGGAACAGGGCCAGAAGTCACGTTTGATACCGAATCCATCAATAACCTGCTGGCTTGCAGGGACTTCATCGGTTTCCTGATTGAGGCGGAGAAAGATTATTCCAAACTTCCCGAAAAGCTTGTAGAAGAGCGGGAAACTTGCGAAGTAATCGGTGATCGGCACAAGGATCCATCACAGGATCAGTTCGGGTCAATGATCAGCAAGTTCTTGGAATACCGCGCTCAGTTCCACATCTCATCTCCTGAGCAGCATCAGAAGCAGGCGACCCCTTTTCGGCCGCAGGACGATGATGATGACTAGCTTCTTCTTCTTCCTCTTCTTCTTCTTCCTCTCGCTATTCTCCGACTTTCTTTTCGCAATATCTCAAGTATGTTGATGCCAACGATGACATCATCCATGTTGCATCATGGGATGATGTCATCCACTCAAAAATGTAAAAGTCAACATGACTTTAGATATTTTGTAAATATCTTGTAGATAAGTGGTTGGCTCCTTTTTGTCTTCTCTCTCTCTCATCTTCTATAAATACAAGGATACTTGTGGTATTCAGGGATGAACATTTTTCAGATAGAAATAGAAGTGAAGAGAGAAAGACTTTGAGCTTTCTTGTAACAGAAAAGAACAGTAATACAATTATTCAGACTTTGTGCTCAATAGCTGTGTTATGCATAAGGTCTTTCTTACGTTAGATCTGTATGTGTTTAATCTGTTGAATTCATATCTACTTTTCCGTCATTTGTTTATCAGTATTGCTTTGTTTATTTATGCCAGTAGGTTTGGCTCTGTTTACTACCAAGCCCAAAGCATAGATTTTCTGACCCTTCCGCTTTGGAACTCATTTCTTTTCTTCCTTCGGATCTGTTCTTTCTCTTCTCCTTCTTTTGTTCCTTTCTCTTCGCAGCCTAGAACACTCTACTGGGATGAGATCCCAACCCCTGAAGGCAGAATCTGTGAGACTTGCATAGGTTCCTGCTAGTAGAAGTAGCAATAAACCGGGCCGCTTTTGCCTCAAAGAGGGGCTAAGCCCCGCACACCGTTGGCTCGCCTATCCATAGATCCGCCCACGCGATGCATTTTCGGACCAACAGTTTTTGGCGACTACTGGGAACGAATGCATGACCGCTGATCTATGCTGGTAGTAAGATAAAAAATCAGGAAAAATCAGGAGGTTGCTGCCAGCTTGCAAATCTGAGCTTTTTGGTGAAGATCCAAAATTTGCAAAAGTGCCCGAATCGAAAATTTTTCTTCTGAGAGTCATAGATCTGGGCTTTTTACATATCTTTAGTTCGCTGAGTTTTTACAGAAATCATTATTTTTCCGTAGATCTGAGTTTTGACTTTTTTCTAAAAAAGTTTGAAACCCTCTGAAAAAGTCCAAATCAGATCCGAAAATCAGCTTACTATCTTCCCCACCATCTTATCCTCATTTTCATCTGTCATTTAACCGCAATCGGTTTCTGAAGAGGATAATTTTTAATATCCAGAAAAGTGCATGCTGCTGGTTTTTGTCAGAAAAACCAGAAAATCAGCAAGCACACCCAAAAATAAAGTTTAAATCTGCGCTGTAATATTGCAGATCTGAAAGGTACACTGGCGAGTGAACCTTTTACGCGCAGCAGGAGAGCCCGAGGAGAAGCTGATTCTACTTTCGATCTGCTTCAGAGGCACAATTTCAGCGTAACACCGGCACGTTTTTCAGCGCTAAGCTCAGCTAGCCGGTCATCCAGGAGTGTCTCACCTTCACAAAGAAAAGGTCTGTTACCAGAAGCATCTACATCCCTTTGTAGTGCTTTACTACTCAGCGGAACTACACTTCCGGCTCGCGTTCTCTTTCCGGCTTTTCAGATGGCGGTACCATGGGGAAACGCTATGGGTCCGTTGGCTTTACCACATCCAGTTCACGCACTCCCTCACGGAAATCGAAAGAATTTTCCTAAATTCGACGGGAGCGGAAATCAAAGCACGGATTCCCACATTTCTGCTTTCATTATGTCATGCAGTATATTGGACGTAACCCACGAAGACGTGCCGGCCGCTTTTCTCGAAACTCTACAAGGACCTCGCACCAATGGTTTCAGATTTGCCCGCCGGATCCATCACTAGTTGGGCAACTTTGCGGGACGCTTTTGAAGACAGTATAAACCTTCAGAGGATGCATTTACTCTATTGTCACGAATCACTCATCTGAAGAAGGAGGCAAATGAGACCATGCGCGATTTTGTCGCCCGGTTCAATGCGCTAATCAACCGTGTTCCTACTGCCATGCTTCCAACGCCGAGAATCAGAAGTGCTTCTTCGTAAACGCCATGAGCTCAAAAGTCAGCTTCTTGCTCCTTCAAGAGCGAGTAGCTACTTTGCCTCTCGCTCAGGCTGCTGCCATCCGTATAGAAGACAATTTGATAATATCTGGCGAGTTAAGAAAAGAATCAGCTAAGCCTAAGTCTTTGGGCCCTTCGCCTATCACTTCGTCTGATCCAGCATTCCAAAAAATGGCAAATGATTTGCTTGCACTAAAGAAGCAAACTGCCCAGCCTCTCCTGGCTTCCTCAGACGGATATCCCCATGAGAAATTTTGTTCCTAACAACGCTTCACAAAGGCCGCGCTTGCCTACAGCTGCTCCACGGTTGGCGCTTGAAGCTCCTCCAGTCAATGCTTTGGCCGAAATTGAAGAGGAAGAAGAGCAGTACTATGAAGAACCTTCGCTCCAAGGCGAAGATGATCAAGAGGTCGGTGAACCGACTGGCGACTCTACTATTGGGTACATGGAATTTGACGAGGATGAATCTGACGAAGAAGAGAGTACTCAGGGCTACGCGAGCGGACAATCATATGCTGTTTTCACCCGCTCGCAAGGAAAAGAGGCGGAAGTCGCTGCCCACGTACAAAAGGAGAAGGTCGCGTCAAACGCACCTCCAACCATTGCTAGAAGAGGTAATCCTCTTCCTACTCAATTCCCTGTTAAGTCTTTTGCTAAGAAGTCTTTTCCGCCCATCTCTCCTCCAAGTCAGCCCCCTCAAGTTCCTACTAAGATCAGTAATCCTATTCCACCACCGCGAAGTGAAGGACTCATTCCCTCACCAACGCAACCCTTGGCCGCGTTTGATATAATAGATCATGCAAAGAAGACCAAGATTCAAATGTCTGAAGCTGAGTATCTTCAGTCAAACCCCGAACAGCTTGTAAGATTGACTAAGTATATCCAAAGTCAAGCTGTTATAGCCAAACCGGTTTCCCTGAAAGGAATCCTTTCTACTCCTCCTGAATCCCACATAAATGTTGCTTCGACATCCGCATCTGGCAAGATAGAACCTTTCTATCTCTCCCTCCTGATCAATGGCCATAAGTTGAGCAATTGCATTATTGATTCCGGAGCCTCTGATAACGTCATGCCGGCAAAAGTTGCCCATGCTTTGGGCCTCACTCTTACCAAACCATTCGGCAGATGCTATTCATTGGAGACCAAGCAAGTTCCGTTGGTTGGCCAAATCAAGGACGCACAATTCGCGTTCGCAGCCTTCCCGGATAAAAGAGTAAAAATGACAGTCCTTGTTGCTGACATCCCAGCAGCCTATGGAATTCTGCTAGGAAGGAGTTTTTGCAGCGAAGTTGGTGGAGAGATTCACATGGACTGGTCCAAAGCTAGAATTCCAGTCAAAGGCGTAATGCAAACTTTGGAGCCGGAATCCCAAAAGAAATACTTGGTCACTAGCTCTGAAGACCCCAAAGCCCAAATTCTTTTCGAATCATCAGGGATGGGGAACTACTTCTTATCCACCGAGGCGGAGACAAAGGACGTTTTTGTTCAGGAAAAGGATTGTAATAAGATCTGGACCTTGCAATTTGATGGCAGCTGCGCGACTAGTGGATGTGGCGCTGGAGTTGTGCTGATATCTCCCGAGGAGGAGGTAATTCCCCTTTCTTTCAAATTGCAGTTTTTCAACACTAATAATACTGCTGAGTACGAATCTCTGTTACTCGGTATGCAAGCTGCAAAGGAAAGAGGAATAAAAAATCTGAAAGTCCAAGGTGATGCCGAGCTAGTTGTAAATCAGGTCAAAAGGATTTATCAAGTGAAAAATGAAAGGCTCAGGCACTACCGTAATTCGGTATGGGACAGCATTGAGGAATTTGACGCTTTTTCAATAGAGGCCATTCCAAGGGCCCAAAATGACATGGCTGATTCGTTGGCTGTTTCAGCATCTCTCATGCTCCCGCACCCGGGTTTGAAAACGAACAAATACACCATTGAAGTGGTTTTCCGTCCAAGCGTGCTGCATAACTCTCAAGATTGGCGGTGTATTCAACGATGATAATCACCTTATTGCCTTTCTAGAAAAATCAGAAAATTTTGATGAGTTGTATTTTGAAGGATCCACCTCTACGTGCCGTGAATCAATCAACGGCCAAAATCATGAATCAAAAGAGAACGATGGCATATGTCAGCTCAAAGGAAATAAAATTCCAAAGGGCTTGGTTTCTCTGGAACGCTTGTTTGACAGGCACGACCGTTTTGTAAAAAAGAAGAGGCGGGATGATCCTGGCTCATCTCCAGAGACTGAACCGGTCAATATAGGTTCAGAGGCACATCCGCAATTCGTGAACATCGGGAAATGTTGCACGCCAGAAGAAAAGCGGAAAGTTTGTCAAGTTGCTGAAAAGATATATGGATGTATTGGCCTGGTCATATGCCGATTTAAAGTCCTTCAAGCCAAAAGACGTTCAGCACGACATTCCCTTAAAAGAAGATGCCAAAGCCTTCCGTCAGAAGCAAAGGCATTATAATCCCAAGATTTCGGGCACTATTCAAGCCGAAATTCAGAAGATGCTGGACGCAAGAATCATCTTCCCTATCCATCACAGCACTTGGGTGGCGAACATTGTGCCAGTACGCAAGAAAAACGGTGAAATACGCATCTGCGTAGATTTCCGAAACTTAAATCAAGCTTCGCTGAAAGACAACTACCCTCTTCCCATAATGGATCAAGTTCTGCAAGCGGTGACTGGATCAGAAATGCTGTCTATGCTTGATGGTTTTTCGGGCTATAATCAGATTGAAGTCTCGCCTGAAGATCAATTCAAAACAGCATTCACTACTCCGTGGGGTACGTTTGCCTATAGCAGGATGCCTTTCGGCCTAACCAACGCTGGTGCCACTTTTCAGCGAGCCATGGACTTTGCTTTCAAAGGCATGATGGGAAAGGTCATTGTAGTTTATCTAGATGACTTAACCGTGTTCTCCAAACGACGAAGTGATCATTATGATCATTTGGAACAGGTATTGGCCAGATGCCGAGAACACGGAATTTCCCTTAACCCAAAAAAGTCTGTTTTCGGGGTCACGGAAGGGAAATTGCTAGGCCATGTGGTTAGCAAAGAAGGAACAAAGATTGATGCCGAAAGGGTCAAGGCTATTCAGAGCCTTACTCTGCCCACAAGCAAGACCGGTGTTCATTCTTTCTTCGGAAAGGTGAATTTTCTTAGGCGTTTTGTCCCTGACTTTGCTGAGAAGACTCGCCACATTTTGAACATGATGAAGGGAACACCAACTTTCAGATGGAGTGAAGAAGGGAAAAGATCGTTTGAGGAGATAAAAACTTCTGTTGCTCATGCACCGGTCTTGGTATGTCCGGATTTCTCCAAGAACTTCATTATGTACAGCTATGCATCCGAACACACTGTTTCTGCAATCCTGATGCAAAGGAACTCGGAGGATATTGAATCTCCAATCGCATTCATGAGTTCTCCTCTCAAGCCTCACGAGTTGAAAATGACTCAATTGGAAAAGCACGCCTTTGCCGTCGTTAAAGCGGTGAAGAGTTTCAGGTATTACATTCTGAACTCGCATACAGTGGTGCTGGTTCCCGACACAGCGGTGAAATCAATTCTAACTCAACAAGAGTTGGGAAGCTTGAGAGGGAATTGGATTGCAAAGGTCCAGGAATATGACCTGGATATCAAACCCACCAAGCTGGTAAGAGGCAAAGGCCTGTGTCAGCTAATGGCTGAAAACAAAGACTCAGATAGCCCTAGAGAGAAAAGAGATTGCACCAACGAAGCGCAAAGCCCTCTGGAGGAGCCTGTTTCTCTACCTCTGGTTTTGTTTGTGGCAACTTGTGACGAATGGTACTCCGACATCGCTTTCTTCCTCACCTATGGCGAATGCCCAGTGCACCTGAATGCAAAGGAGAAGCGTGCTATAAAGCTCAGAGCGGCCAAGTATGTCATCTGGGATGACGGTTTATATAAGCGTGGGATAGATGGTATCTTTCTGCGATGTGTTGACAAGCCCCAGCAAGTAAAACTGCTGGAGAGTTTTCACAATTCGGCTTGTGGAGGCCATTTCTCTTCTTCCGTGACGGCACATAAGATCATTCGAGCCAGGTACTACTGGCCGACGCTCTTTCAAGATGCAGCTACCTGGGTAGCGAAATGCGAGCCTTGCCAGCAGTTTGTTGGTAAGCCCAAATTGGCTGCCTTTCCCCTAAGGCCGGTTATTATCAATGAGCCATTCAAGCAGTGGGGAATCGATTTTATTGGCGCACTCAATCCCCAATCGAGTGCCGGACATAGCTACGTCCTTACAGCAACTGATTACTTCACCAAGTGGGTGGAAGCCATACCAGTTAAGCATGCCACTTCTGAGGTGGTTTGCAGTTTTATCAAGGAAAATATCATTGTCAGGTTCGGCATCCCGAACAAAATCGTTGCTGATAATGCTTCTAACTTCTCCTCCCGAGAAGTTATTAGTTTTTGTTATGAATATGGAATAACTTTAGCCCATGCTTCGGATTACTACCCGCAAGGAAATGGTCAGGCGGAATCCAGCAATAAGAACCTAGTGACCATTATACGGAAATTAGTAGATGAAAATCAGCGGATGTGGCACAAGTCTTTGTACGACGCTTTGTGGGCGGACCGTATTACTCCCAAGAGGTCTCTCGGCATGTCACCTTTTCAAGTGTTATATGGCACTGATGCCGAACTCCCCATTTCCGCGGAACTTCCTGCTCTACGCTTGGCACGAGCAATCGAAGATGAAACTTTTCAGAGTTCTCTAGAAAAGAGAATTATGTATCTGGCAGAACTTGAAGAAAAGAGAGTGAAGGTGGTCGACAGGATCACTGAACATCAGAATCAAGTGAAGAAGCTTTTCGACAAGAAGGCCAAGCAGAGAAATTTTGAAGTGGGAGATCTTGTCCTTCTCTGGGACAAGCGAAGAGAGCCAAAGGGTATGCATGGAAAGTTTGACTCCTTATGGAGAGGACCCTTCAAAATCAAGCAACTTAATGGAGAGAATAGTTTCTATCTCTCGTATCTGGATGGAGCTGAACTCCCGCTTCCTTACAGCGGGCAACATCTCAAGATCTTCAGGAAGTAGAGCTTGCTCTCTTCTTTGTACAGTTTATTTTGGTTGTGTGTTTGCTTTCGTCGCGTGTTTGCTTTCGTTTGTTGTGTGTTTCCTTTGTTCTCCCTCCGGTCCCCCTTGTTTTTGACTCCGTACCCAATGGATAGGCACATGTGATCTGGGATTCTCTACCCCTGAGTTTACTCAAGGATAGTCCCCAGGAGGAGCCAGCTGTTATCCCGTAAAATTGACAAGGGCAATTTTACCGATAACCATACCGAAAATTTTTGTCTTGATCCCTCGATAGGGATCCCTCGCGTTCGAAACGATTTAAAATTCCTTCTCAGGAAATCTAGCTTTCGAACTTAGTCTTTTTGAGCCTTTTTGGCTAGGCGCATGGATTTTCACTGTAACACCACATTTTGGTGCGCCCCTTCAAAAAGCCTTTGGCGCATGGTTTCCCATGTCAACACGTCTTTTGGTGCGCCAAAGCATGTTAAGCCTTATTTGCGTGCGCCGAGGCGCATGCGCCTCGATGTTGACATATCATTTGTCGCGCCTCTTTTCCATGCGCTAAAGGGCGCATGTGCTTTCCTTGTTACACCGCGTTTTGGTGCGCCCAAGGGCGCATAATAATTCATGTCGACAACACGTTTGATGCGCCAAGGTCGCACCCATTCTCCTGTTGTCAGTTACTTTCATGCGCCAAAGGGCGCATGCTTTCCTCTGTCGGCAGTCGTTTTCGCGCGCTTTTCAAAAGTGGGTGGCGCATTTATGACAAAGTTTTGTTATATATAACAGTGCGCGCCATGTCATTTTCATTGTTCTTTTTTCAAAGCACGTGATTGCTCTGGGTGTGTCAGCTCTGCTCTGTCGTTGTCATTTGCTCTCTGGGCCCGCTTTCCAACCGTCTTTATACATTCAAAGGTAAGAGGTTCATCCTCTTTTTCATTTTCGTGCTTTGGTGTGTTCGGTCTGGTTTTCGTTTGATGGCCCGTTTTTTAAATGTCGTTTTGCATTGGACTGTTTCTTCCCCTATCCCGCTTAAACCAACTTCTTCCTTCTGTCCCTCATTTCCAGTTTATAAGGGAAGTTGGTTTGATTAGGCTTGGTGTTAGAATGAATGATGCTTAAATGTTTAGAGAGTTTTTGGTTTTCCCCATGGCGCGTTGCCGCGTCATGTTGCACCTTAGACAGCGCGCCCGCGCAAGGCCTACCCAAAGATGTGCATAGCTTGTGAATCATGCGCCCCTAAGCGCACCCTTTCGGCCTGTAACGCACTCAGAACCCGCGCCTTCTTATATCCCTTTGGCGCATCTTTTACCCCTGTTGCATCCCTCTTCTATGCGCTAAAGGGCGCGCCCAGCTTCCATGCAAAGCGAGAGATATCTGCGCAAGCGTAAAGCCTCCAAGGCGCGGGCGCACCTTCCGTTGCAAGTACATGATGTTGTGTCGCTCCCCCATGCGCCGCGCCATATACCTTTGGCGCGCCTTTTTTCCATGTCGCACAATCTGCCCATGCGCCAAAGGGCGCACCAAACCTCAATGTAACATGCATTTCCTGTGCGCCATTCTATAAAATGCAGTCTGCTTCATCCATGCGCCATGCGCCTTTGGCGCCAATTTTATCTCTGTTACGTCCTTTTCCTATGCGCCTTGTCTATTCAGCCTGTTATATACATTTTCCATGCGCCCTGCACCCCGAGCCTTAAAAATTCTAACTCTTTCTTCTGCTAGCGTTCCCATTGAAAATCAAATGACTAATTCAAGCTTCTTGGATTGGGTTTCACTCCTCCTACGTGCAGATCATCAGATAAGCCTTGAAGAACACATGTCTACCTCAAGCAAGAGACCCGCCAAACCAAGAGGAAAAGCTAAGCTAACAGAGGAAGAAATGAAGTATAAGTACCAAAGGGTTAGAATGCCCGATCTCAGACGGAATGCAACATGGATGTCGAGATTCTCGAACTAGGCCACATGACATGGACGACTCTGGGTGAGAACTCGTAAAGTATCAAGAAGCCCCTGGATGGATAAATTGATGGGTAGTGCTCTACATTTCACGGTGGGATTCCAGTCAGCGCTATTGATAATGAGTTCATAATGGTGGTTGCCCAATCTTACAACAAGGACACCAGGTGTGTCGAAAATAGTAAGGGGAGGTGGTCATTGACCTCACCGCTCGCCATTTTGAAAAGATTCTTGGCATCCCTCATCACCGAAGCTTCGTGGCCGTTACCCAAGAAGAATGTATCAAGACTTGGGAGGACAATGAGGACCTATGCATGCAGTTAATGAATGAAGTCTACCTCAAAAATAAGAAGGTAGTGACCCGGTGGCCCCAGACTATCCACCGAAGCGACTTCTCCGAAGAACTCAGTGACACCATCACTTTCCTGAGCAGAGTCTTCGGGCTTTCAGACGCCCACTACTTCCATAAATGGATGCTGCGGTACCTGGAAACGATGAACAAAAATTTGCCCGATCAGCCGCTTCTGCTGGGGGGAAATAATAAGCAGCAGCGCCATTTCGAGCAAAATACAACAGCTGCCACAACAGGAGTGTTTCATATGAACTCCTACGTAGTGTATGCTGCAGCGTCTGAAAGGGACTATCCAGGGCTGCACCGAAGTGGAACTTGGCCTCAGGCCAAGATATATGAATACTACCCAGAGCTAAAGCTGGAGAATAGCATCCAACACTTTTCAAAAATCAATGATGCTTTCTTCTACCATATTATATGCATGCTGCGACCAAAGTTGACTCATGGCCGCACAATTAAGAATACTGTTTCTGCTGTGGAAAAGTGGGGGGCCTTGTTCACCCAATTTCCCACATTCACCTATCTGAGGGCGGTTAACTTCTTGGGCGAGCCCACTAGGTTGCCAAGGTATGCTGGACCAAAGCTGGTTCTATTGGAATTGTCAAGGCAGCTGGTCACATATCATGAGAAGTGCCAGAAGAGAAAGAAGGGTGGAACTCCTTTCCCCCTCACGCAGTAGGCCGATACACTTGTTCCAGCTATCACAAGGCGAAGGAGATGTTTGCCGAGCTAGAATTGCTCAATCTAAAGCATGATTTCCCAGCAAGGCCTACATTCGACCCAAGAAGCTGCTTGCCAAGGGCTAAGCTTGATCCTATCCATGTCCCTCAAATTGAGGACATTTACATTGACGTCATCCATGAGGTGGCACTCAGGAGACTGGATCACTCCCGCTTAGCATTGGCAGAAATTATTCATTATGGAGTGGCCATCGTCCCCAAAGGCTTCCAAACTTCGGAAGATGAAGTAGACAAGGTGTATAATAACACAGATGGAGACAATTGGCCCTTCCCGGCCATTGATAGAAGCAAGGCTCCTCAGACAATTGAGGAGAGGGTCAAAGAAACCATGCGGAGAACGGAGCTCTGGTGCCGTATGAATGGATTGATCTACCTCGGCGTAGATTTTATAACTTCTCCATGGGTAATGCGCCTCCAAGATCAAAGAAGCAGCTAAAAGGCAAGGGTGCAATAGGTGAATCAAGCACCAGTCAGGAGGAAGCCCCTGAAAGTCCTCTTCCCTCGGAGCCTGAACAAGTCATAACTTTGGAAGAGGAGTTCATGGAGGATGTTCCCGAAGGCCCATCCACTCAGGATGTCGGCGTTGCTACAACTACGGAGGTTCCTTCTGTCCCTTCTTCTTCTCTTCCTCCCCTTCCTCAGGTGTCAGCAACCACTCCTTTGGTTGTGTCCTCTCCCCCTTCTTCTACCCTTTCCCCTGCTTCTTCATCCATCTTCTCCTCTCTTGCTGATTTGTCTCCTTCCATTTCTTCTCTCCTTTCCGGGCTCCCTTCCCTTCCTTTGTCTTCTGCAGCCCCGGTTTCCCTTCCTCCCGTGGACACTTCCTCGGCTATTCTTTCAATGCCACCGCCGCGTGTCTCCACGTTCTTCCCCTCTTCTACCGTTGCTGCCTCCCCCTCTGTCTCTGGTCCTTCTTCAATAGACCACTGATCTCTCAAGAAACTGAGCTACCAAAGAGGAAAGTCCCCATCGCTCCGATGGACTTTTCAATTATTCCGGCTAAAGGAGCAAAGAAGCACAAGCCGGTTACACGCTTCTCAAAGAGCGCTGCAGGTGAGAGAGTCCTGGAAATAGCTTACCCCGATCCCACCAAAGAGAAAGCAGATCTGTCTCCAGCAGATTTCACAGTGACCCAAGTCACGATGGGGACGTCCTCTGAAAGTCTCCAGGGGGAAGCTCGTTCCGCGATTGATGCACTTTGTGAAAAGCTTCAAGAAGCTAAGGAAGAGAAAAGGCTGCTGAAAGAACAGAATAAATACCTGCTTCAGGCCTTACAGAAGATGGGAAGTGCACCTCCCACAACTGCCGCCGAGACTCCTGAGCTGCTCAGTCAAGACAAGATCAATGAATATTCAAAGATCGGTGAGCAGGGCATGGCTGTTTCTGCTTGGAGAAGCCGATTCTCAAAGATAGCGAAAAGGTAATCGCCGAATATATCAACTTATCTCTGAACATTGAAAAGGCGAATAAGGAGCTCCAAGCATTAGCAGTCCCGATATCAGAAGAGTTAGAAAACGCTAGACTCCAACACGAGGCCTTCCAACAGATGTTCGACTGTTCAGTCGAAGATTTGGTCAAGTTCGGAGTATTCGGTCACCCAAGGACCCTCAACAAGACTATGTCCACTTTGGACTATCGGATAGATCAGCTCGAGTTTGTGTTAGAAAAAATAGATAAGGTGAAGGAAGAGGCCCTGGATGCGATGTATCAAATGGAGAAAATTGTTTTATCCATGAAACCAGGGTTGCTCACTCCTTCCCTCACCTTAAGAACGGCTGATGATACTATCCGGGTTTTCAAGGAGTTAGCTTCTCAAGGAACAGGGCCGGAAGTCACGTTTGATACCGAATCCATCAATAACCTGCTAGCTTGCAGGGACTTCATCGGTTTCCTGATTGAGGCGGTGAAAGATTATTCCAAACTTCCCGAAAAGCTTGTAGAAGAGCGGGAAACTTGCGAAGTAATCAGTGATCGGCACAAGGATCCATCACAGGATCAGTTCGGGTCAATGATCAACAAGTTCTTGGAATACCGCGCTCAGTTCCACATCTCATCTCCTGAGCAGCATCAGAAGCAGGCGACCCCTTTTCGGCCGCAGGACGATGATGATGACTAGCTTCTTCTTCTTCTTCTTCTTCTTCTTCCTCTCGCTATTCTCCGACTTTCTTTTCGCAATATCTCAAGTATGTTGATGCCAACGATGACATCATCCATGTTGCATCATGGGATGATGTCATCCACTCAAAAATGTAAAAGTCAACATGACTTTAGATATTTTGTAAATATCTTGTAGATAAGTGGTTGGCTCCTTTTTGTCTCTCTCTCTCTCATCTTCTATAAATACAAGGATACTTGTGGTATTCAGGGGGTGAACATTTTTCAGATAGAAATAGAAGTGAAGAGAGAAAGACTTTGAGCTTTCAGAATGTAAAAGAACAAGAATACAATTATTCAGACTTTGTGCTCAATAGCTGTGTTATGCATAAGGTCTTTCTTACGTTAGATCTGTATGTGTTTAATCTGTTGAATTCATATCTACTTTTCCGTCATTTGTTTATCAGTATTGCTTTGTTTATTTATGCCAGTAGGTTTGGCTCTGTTTACTACCAAGCCCAAAGCATAGATTTTCTGACCCTTCCGCTTTGGAACTCATTTCTTTTCTTCCTTCGGATCTGTTCTTTCTCTTCTCCTTCTTTTGTTCCTTTCTCTTCGCAGCCTAGAACACTCTACTGGGATGAGATCCCAACCCCTGAAGGCAGAATCTGTGAGACTTGCATAGGTTCCTGCTAGTAGAAGTAGCAATAAACCGGGCCGCTTGTCATTGCCTCAAAGAGGGGCTAAGCCCCGCACACCGACCCCAAATTAATGCCGCAACAAGAGCCAAAGACTATTCTTTGCAGCCAATCCCAATTTATCTGGTTGTGTCAGATAATGCTCATGACATGCTAAGCAAGCCAGTAGGGGCTTATGATTTGATCAGTGATCTAACCAAGACCTTTTCACACATTTCCTTTTTAGATCTACTGAAGAATTCCCCTGCTCATCAAGCCACTCTTTTGGAAGTGCTAGGTCTCAGCCATTTGATTAATGTTACCCCTCCACCAGAGGCACAAATAAATCATATAGACTTTGATGTTTTCCCTCCAAGGCAACCTGAAAGGGACATTGGGTTTGTATTTGACATAAGCAAGATGCCTATGGATGTTGAAATAGCTCATAGATGAAATCCATCCTTGTTTTTATAGGTTTGGATCTACAACAACTACGTGAAATGTTTAGTGATCGATGATGGGGAAGTAGTTAACATAGTCCCCTTCTCTTTTCTTTAGAAGTTAGGATATGGGGAGACTAATTTCTCCTTGATGCGAAACACATTGAGGGGTTATGATAGCCTCAAGGCAACCTCAATCAGAACCATAGTATTACCGGTTACTCTTGGGCCCAAGATGGTACTCACTGAGTTTTATATTATAGATTGAGAAACCAACTATAATTTGATCCTTGGTTATCCATGGATTCATCACATGAAATAAATCCCCTCTACTCTATTCTAAGAGGTCAGATTCTTGCATTTAGGGAAAGTCTTTGTTTCTCAAGGTGATCCAAAACCCTTTGATATACATTTGGCCAACTTAAAAAAAATCCTAGGGGTCCATTCTAAATTCGAACTTCCAATGAACCAATTAAACAAATTGAAAAGCATGGTACTGTAAGAAGAAAATATGGTTCCCATAACAGAGTTAGATGTTACAGGTTTGATTGAGAGTATTATGGCGGTCAAAGATGAAAACATTGTTGTAGAGACAATATCATAGGAACTACAGCAAAGATTGTCGAGGTATTAAAAAATTATTTTCCTATCCTTCTCCCCTTTGATTCCATAGGTATGGGACATGCCTTGGGACTTGGTTCCCTTCCAAAGCATATGAGGTTTGCATGGTGGAGGTAACCGAGGTAAAAGGAGAACTTACAAAGGATGACTCAACATCCATATTTCTAAGTAGTTGTTGGACTCTCCATTTTGATGGAGCCAAGTGTCGCTTCAGTCTTAGGGGAAGGCGTGATCCTTACTTCACTCGAAGGAAGGATTTTACCTTTTTCTTTCAAATTGAATTTTGAATGCAAAAACAATGGGGCTAAGTATGAGGCTCTCCTATTAGGTCTCATTAGTAGCTAAGAGAATGGGAATCCTCAATATTAGGGTGTTGGGTGACTCATAGCTAGTTGTAAATCGATATCCGAGGTATACGAGACTAGGGCTGAACACCTACAACTCTACAAAACAACCGTGTTGGGCCTAACAAAGGGGTTTGACTTTATATCAATCGAGGCAGTTCCACATGAATAGAACCTTCTAGAAAACTCTATAGAAACTTCCACCTCATGCTTCACCCCAAGTAGTGACTTAGAGGACACCAACTTCATGGTTTGAACTGTGTTGAATCCTTGATTCACAAAGTGCCAGTAGCATCAATGTTGACATACGTGGAAGCTGAGGATCAGCTTGACTCTTCGGACCCTGTTGATGGGGATGAGTCAAATTTAATTTATTTAAACACTTTATTGGAATTGCATCTTACCTATCACAAGGTAAACCTTTCCCTAATTCCACATTCCTCTTCTTATTTTGCAAATCCCATGATTGAGTCCTCTCCGGGGAAAGATCTTGAGATTTACAAAGTAGAAGAAGAAGGGGACTTGGAGTTACCTCTAGCCCCACCTGAGTTTAAGGAGGGAAACACCTCCTTAATCAAGGGAATGATTGATATAAACATCAGAACGGAGGAGGAGCCAAAATTCTTAAAACTAGGGTCCTCTTTAAATCCTAAGGAAGTATAAATTCATACCCAAATCCTAAAGGAACATCAAAAATCCTTCACATTTAATTATAAGGAAATGACGAGAATTGCACCACACATCACAGTTCACAATCTCATCACCAAGTGAATGATAAGCCAATTAAGTAGAAGTCAAGACCTATTAAGCAAAAAGGTGGCCCTTATGGTAAAAGAAGAAGTAATAAAGCTTCGCTAGGTGGGATTTATCAAGCCGTCAATTATTCACAATGGGTATCTAACATTGTCCCCATTCTCAAAAATAATGGAAAGATCCGTATTTTCATAGACTTAAGGACATTAACAAGGTTTGTCCCGAGGATTATTTCCTACTACCATCTATTGATTTTATCATTCATGCAACAACCGGATTTGAATTTTTATCTATCATGGATGTGTTTTCAAGATATAATCAAATCAAAATCTCCACAGAGGATCAAGCTAAAACTACGTTCATAACTCCTTTGGGAAATTATTATTATTTTGTCATGTTATTTGGTCTTAAGAACACCGCACTACGTATACAATGAGAAATGAGCTACATATTCCATTATCATATTCATAATATTGTGGAATCCTACGTATATGACCTTCTAGCCAAGGCCATGAAGTGGTGTGATCACCCAGAGGTACTTCACATCATCCTCTCATGCTTAATTAAGTACAAAGTGTCATGTTAAATTGAGAGAAATGTGTATTCAGTGTAATAGGAGGTAAGCTTCTGGGTTACATTATATCTTCACGAGGGATTGATGTTGACCTCAAAAATTTGGGATGTGTTAGAAATGGTTCCGCCATCAGACGAGTTTAGTATTAGATATTTTCTTGGGAAACTCGGTGCAATCCAAAGGTTCATCCCTGACTTGACCTTCGTCATTCATCCAATCAACAATTTGTTGAAAAAGGATTATAGCATTGATTGGATGAAATAATGTAATGAGGCCTTCGAGGCAGTTAAATGATTCATATTGCCCCCACCTACATTGATTCCATCTATATCATATCACCCTTTGATCTTATATTCATGAGCTACAGATGTTTTACTACCCTGCATGTTGGCTCAAGAGGATGATGATAAACAAGAATATGTAATTTACTTCATTAGTCAGATGCTACTTGATTATGAGACATTCTACACACAAGTAGAAAAGGAATTCCTTGCCATATTTTTTGTAACAAAGTTCTTAAGGCATTACATGCTCAATCAAGAAACAAGGGTTATTGTTAAGATAGACCACTTGCGGACATTTCTCATGCCAGGATCCTTGTCTAAAAAGGTCAAGAGTTTCATAACATTAATGGGTAAGTTCGAATTAATGATTGTAAATCAAAAATATGTTAAGGGTCAAATCATTATAGATTGGTTTTTTGACAATCCATTAGATGGGGGTGATTTGGTGGATCTAGACTTTCCCGATGAATGTGTGTATTTTGTCAAAACCAGGCCCCCTATCTCTATATTCCCTTGGTATACTGACATTATCAACTTCATCATGGACCACACATACCTAGAAGGGGCAACGTCACAACAAATAAGGTGGTTACATGTCATTGCCACTAAGTAAATTATTTTGGAACAAGTGCTCTACCATAGAGCCTTCAATGGAATGTTGTTAAGGTGTGTTGACGTTGAAGAATCCAAAAAGATTCTTTATGAGTCACATAGCAGGTATGTGGAGGTCACTTTGGTGGCCACACCACTACCCAAAAGATGCATTAGATGGGATATTTTTGGCCCGCTCTAGAACGTGACGCAGTGGATTTTGTCCACAGATGTCACAAATGTCAAGAGTTCTCCCATAAGATTCATATACCAAAGACAAGCTTTGCAACCAATCGTAACCCCATGGCCCTTCTCCACATGGGGCCTAGATTTGATAGGGAAGTTCTCTCCCTTATCAACAAATGGCCATAATTTCATAATCATGGCCATAGAATACTTTACCAAATGGGTATAGGCCATGCCCCTTACCACCGCACACGGCTTTATAATTGCTAACTTCATCCCGAACCAAATCACTTGTAGGTACGGGGTGACATAGGTCATAATTTCTAATAATGGCATGTATTCCAAAAATGAAATGGTGCGTGAGTTTTGTACGAAGATTAAAATAAGTCATCACACAACTTCTCTCTACTACCCTCGTGCTAATGGACAAGTTAAGGTTAATGATAAAACTTTAAAGTCCATTCTCCTAAAGATTGTTAAGGAGAATAAATGAGATTGGCACCTAAAGATTTTTCCAGCCTTGTGGGTCTACCAAATGTCAATTAGAACACTAATAGGGGAAACCCCCTTTTCCTTAGTATTTAGTGTTGAGGCAGCTCTGCCACTTGAAGTCAAAATACCTATTCTTTACATTTTGCTACATGGGATCCTAGGAGAGGAGGGTTATCGAGAAGCATGACTCTCCCAGTTAGAAAGTCTCGACGAGGCTAGACTCGAATGCTAAACCATGGCACATCATTTACACCGACCATATGGCTCGAAATAAAATAAAAAGGTGTACGAACATGATATCTACGAAGGAGATTTGGTATTAAGACTCGATATCCAAATAGAAAAGAAGACCGGTGAGGGAAGAAAGTTCAAACCTAGGTGGTTAGGTCCATATTGAGTAGTGGAAGTGTAACACCTCGACAACCGATATATTCCTCTTTTACATTTCAAGTGTTGACATGTGATATTCTAGATAAAGATGTGTTCTTTTGACTTTTGAAGATCATGCTTGATAAGGATAAATCTTTTATGTTCTTAAAAATCATTAGACTAAAATGGTATTGTAAACAATAATTTATTTTCACTTTAGAAAGATGAGTTACATTCTCGGCTTTAAGAGTTGCAGACTTATTCCTTCTTCGACTCATCCTTGGATCAATTTTAGTGATCCAAGGAATGTTTCAAATCTTCTTCATAGACTGAATGGTAAATTGACATTCAGTAGTTTGAGAGACGTAAAAGACTGAACTTTGTTTGTTACAAATTCTTTGGTCTTATGTGAACATTTTCAGCTGCATGTTTATGCTCGGGTCTTTGGTAATTGATCTTGGCAGGACATTAAGGACTTAAGTAAAATTCAATTCATGGAGGAGGAGTTAAAAGTCCTAAAACCAAAGGGATATCCCAATAGTATCCTAAGCTAGGTAATAACACCTATGCTCTAGCTACGTTTACCCATTTGGATTTTACTCTAACCTAAGCCTCTTATTCTAAATTGTTGGGTTGGCATCCTAACCTAAGCATTGTGCTAAATGAATAAGTGAAGGATTACTAAAGTAATACTAGGCTATTTTAACTAATACCTAATACTAAAGGATTATGAATTGAATATAACCTAAGGTGGGAATTCTATTGGAAAATGTTTTAAGACCTAAGTTGGTAATTGCTAAACTAACCTAAGTTCTATTTGGATCCATCCTAAACTATTAAAAAGGGAACCTAAGGGGTCACATGTCTCTAAGGAAATGGTTCCAATGGCATTTAAATGAGTTGATAGGTTTTTATGGATGGAAGTACCGCTAGATTTGTGGGGCTAGTTGACTTGGTGGAGGCATATGTGGAAGCTCCACTAAAATATGGTATTGTATTTTTGTATGGAATTGGCTTTCACGATTTAGGAGGCAAGTGGCAAGGAAAGATAAGAGGGAAATTTGGAATTAATGGCATTAATGAGCCTTGATCTTTATGTGAAAACTGTCTTGGAAACATGGAAGGCGGGTTTCTAGGAGGTTATTTGGTTTTTCATGCATTGTGAATATTTCTCTACATAGAGCTAATCGGTTCTTTGAACCAGTAGTTTGATCTTCACTTCAAAGCTATTTTTGGTTTCTATGGTCTATTTTTATTGAAGCAAATTATATGAGGCATAGGAAGAAAAGATGTTTGATTGTTAATCTTTCGTGGAGGAGAAAAAGAGGTGGAAGCTCGATTTGAAGTCTCCTTTGATTTGGCAGAAGCACTATCAGGCATGATAGGCTCTAACTATTAATATTCTTTGCTTTCTTCTAAATGATTCATTAGAACAACTCTGCTCTCATGAGATTCATGTTTTCATGTTTGTCTGGTTATTTTTCTTGCTGGGTTTTATGAATCCTTGTGGTGTTTTGATATGAAACCATGGCAAAATATTGTTATTTTGTAAACCTTCTTTCTGTGCAAGTTCTACGACAACATGTATGTGAAGATTGTATGTGAAACTTGTTTTCTAAAGCTCTGTCTTTCATTCTGGAACTTGTATTTGAGGTGGTTGTGCTTGATTCGACCTTCATTGCATTTTAAGGTTCTGAACTATATGGGAACCTTGAGTTCCGTTTGATCTTGTTTTTGGGATTTGTGTTTTGATTAAATTTGTGTTGGAGCTTCGTGTTCTTCAAAACAGTGTTTGGAAATCTTATGCATTGCTAAACTATTTCTTGGAGTTCATATTTGGCATTGTACTCACATTATTTTACTTGTGATGTTCTAAAATTTTGTGTGAAGCTGGGGTTCGACACTCTACTTGTATTTAACACTTAAGTGTTATGGGTTTCTATTTGGGTCAATTTATTCAATTTTGTTATGGTATTTTTGTATTGGGTTATTCTTTTATTAAGATATTAAGCTTATAACTCTTTATTTAAGCAACTTACTCACTAGGAAATAGGGTGAAATCTTGTTTAAGTCATTTGAAATCACTTCAAGATTTGGAACTGGAAACATCTTTCATAAAGGAATGTATAACTTCATGCTTATGAATGTATCGACTTATTTGAGATGGTATTGGTGAGGGAATAGAAGGGAGTGTTCTTTCCCCTATGTTTTGAGGGAAACCGCATTCTGGGTTCGATTGTATTGTTTTATACCAATTCACCACCGTAATAATTTTGTGGTTGTGGAGTTTTGAAATTCCATTTCTATTGCATTGGATTTGATTGGGTTATTAACCTGGACACCGAAATTATTCTCGGAAGGATACTTTCTCAATTCAGTTGTTTTGTGTTTAGTTCTTTTGAATCAAGAACTACTTACCTTTTGTATTAAGTGGTGAAGCATTTGTAAGTCTTCATTTTTGGGGTTCATGGTTAATTTTGAATTAGATAGTTTGTTGTTTTGGGATTTTTATTATTGTCTAATTCAGTGAATAAGTCCTTAGGTTTCCTTTGGGAGAAATATATATATATATATATATATTCTTGGGATCAATATGTTGTTTTGGGTCTGCAATATACTTTCATCCCGATTTGATTTGAAATTGGAACTTCTTTTATTCAAATGAATGAAACGATTTATTATTGGTCCTTTCCTATTAGAGTTACCTTTTCTCTATCTTTGGATAAGCTCATTGTTTGAACTTCTATGTACTTGATTCTCTTTTGAGATGGTGATTTCTTATGACCTATTGGTCTATTTTTTTGAATCGTTGTTGCTTTAATGTAGAAAGTTAGTAGCCAAGTTGGTTCTGCATTGATAAGTGAATGCATACATATGGGTTCAAATGTTGTTGACTAGCCTTGCCTAGTTTAAATGGATAGGAGTAGGTTTGTCTCTTGTACTCTTTATCTTTTGGATGAACTTGAGTAGAGATTAACTCCTTTATGGAACTACTTGATTGGGAACGTTGGTTTCAAATCCTTGATTGATAACTTCTAACATGCAGAATTAGAATTAGAATTATAGTTAGACTATTCTGATTTTCTATACCTTCTTGTATTGTTATGAAATTTTGTTTAGATGTATATCTTAATGTTGAATTTATAAGATTGTTATCCCAAAAAGGAACAAGTAATTCATGTTATGAACCTGGTCTATTTTTCTTGGATGTTATAAGTTTGGGTATGGTATGCATTGGTTCTTTTTATTCTTTGCTTATGATTTAGATGAATCATCCTAGAATGAACCATGTTGTATACACTTATTTTGTCTCATAGAAAATATAAATTTGGTATTCTATTAGGATATAATTATGAGATAATGGAATAGCAAGATCTATTTTTTGTTTACAAGCCATTGATAGGATCAATAGAACTTTAAGTTCTTAGGTAGATATTGTTTATTATATTTTGCTCTTCTCTTAAAAGTTGTTATAGATTTATTAATGTACTTCTTTTCTGTTTGATATCACTTATGCTTATTATATGATGTTTTAATTATCTTATTAAAGAAATGTTGCTTTAATGAAACAATTAGTGGAATGCACTTTGTTTTAATGCTTAGTGCTTATCATGCTCGGTTCATCAATCGACGCATGCTAGCAAATTTTACGATGGACATCGTAAGTGATAAAAGAAGGCAAAATCTTATATGATGCATTGGCTAATATAAATCTTATTCTTTATAATGAATTCAGATTCATTATTTAGTTGTATTAAAAAAGAAAAGTTCTATACTTTATAGAATGAAGGTTGTTGTTATGTAGTATGCCTAAATTGCATAGTCTTGTAAATTTATAAGTTATAATGATGAAATGCGAGCTGTGATTTATTTGCATTAGTTGTGTAAAATTATCTCGTGATTTTATAAAGGAGATGGAAGTTCTATCTTGTTGATATTCTTTATATTATATTATGCTTATCTTGTTATCTTTGATAAGATGGATAAAGGGAATTAGTTCAATTTCCCTTATAATGATGCAACTTGTTAAGTTGCATAAAATGATGTGTTTTATCTAAACAATTTAACATAGTAATGTGTTGCGTAATGTACATGTAGTAAGAACTATGGATATTGTGAATGATAAACCCTAACACTTCATCATGTAGAGGAAGAATCATTCTCTCTCAAATGAATGTAAGCCAAAAGGATTGGAGATATGATTAATAATTATTAGACTTCATTTTGTATGAAGTCCACTTTAGTTGGACATATGTGGTTGTTAAACCTTCCTAAATGTTAAAGTACATTTTAATGAAACTTATGATATCGTTGTCCTGTTTTGGTTAACTGTTGGTTAAACTGAGAAAACAAACATTAAAAAGAAATCATAAGTTAAAAAAGTTCTTCATTGACTAAATGAAACAAAATTAGGAAAGAACTTATGGAGTGTTGGATTAGGGTTTAACAGGGTTGTTGTAATCAAGACATAATTCAAATTAACAATGTATTAATGATCTCCTTGGGGTATTTACATCTCGATGAGGTGGTTTTTGTAGGATGTTGGCACATGCCAATTGCAGGTTGCACTTTCGAGAAGACTTGGGTCTTCTCAAGAATACAAAGATTTTAGTTTACATGTGGTAACACCCTTCCACATTGATCATCTAGATCTACACACAATAAGAACTTGAACTTAGTTTATCTCTAGGTCAGGTTAGTGGCATATTTAGGATAAGAAGTATCTTCTAATGGCTCAAGGTACATTGGCACGCCCAGTTGACTTAGGTCAACCGAGTATGCCCATTTACCTTAAGTCATGTGAGCATCTTTCTGTAATAATTTATGTTTTTGACTAGGGCTAGGGTTAAAACATGGACAAGTGGACTGACGGTAGTCATTAAAGATCAATCATGATAATAGAGGAGTGAGGTGAAGGACATATTCAAAATGACGACTTTTTTGTCTAGAATAATGACATACACAAGATGTTGTAAAACTTTGGCCAAAGTATCGCAAGTGTTGGTCGCATTGTCCTATGTCCCCAAGTTTAAAACAACGTGATATCGATGAATATTGGTAACAAATATTTAGATATGTTAGTTAAACAGATCACTTAGTACTGGTGTAGGGTAGGAAAACCAAGTATACGAAGTATACAATATGTATTCGATACTTAAAGATAACATAAATAGATCAGTAGATTACTGAGTTATGAAATGAATAGATCTCGTGGATCACCGAGTCATTTATTTGTATATGGTTATCCATTTGAAATCGATTGGCATGGAATGTTTGTTCTAAATAATGCTTTATTTAGAGCAGAGAACATTACATATAAAAAAATTCCTTGTTTCTAAAGTCTTAAAATGGGGATGTTAGATCTTGGTATCGAGCTTAAGGTTATAGGTCTTGGACCTATTATGTCCATAATCGATGAAACTTAAAAAAAATTGTAACATAAAATGGTTAGAACAAGAGGAAATGTTGCAAATAATCCTCCGTTAGAGGAAGGACAAGCAACTAAGAAACTAGATGAGATCCGTGTTACCCTATTGGACACAAGAGATAGTTTGGCTATACTTGAACAGCAAGTAATGGGCAATGAGGAGGAATAAGATGCGACAACAACAATCAGCCACCTCCGGGGGACAATGCTAATGTAGGTGTTGATAATAACAATGTGAACATACCTATTCAACCTGAAAATAAAAAGGCTAGACTAGCGGCTAAACTCAACAATGATATAAAAAGGATAAGTCCACCTAAGTTTGATGGCACCACATTAGGAGATGGAGTTTAGAATTGGCTCAGCAGAAATGGAGAAATACTTTGCAATAAGGAATTTCTCAGAAGAAACAAAGGTGATATGGGGAGCATATTAGCTTTCTCATGAAATATCTTCATGGTGAGACAACCGTAAGGCTGAATTAAACATTGATGAAGCTAATATCACATGGGATCAATTTAAAGGTTACTTTAGGCAATGATGGATACCAAAAATTTACTGTAATCAGAAAATTACTGAATTCCAGGCCTTAGCTCAAGGAAAGCTAACTATAACCGAGTACTGGGAGTGATTTACAAAACTCCTTAAGTATGTACCTCAAGCATCAAACTGATGAGACGTTCAAGATACAAAATTCATCATGGGATTGAATCCCATTATAGGGGAGAGGTGGATGTTCACAACCCAACCACGATGGAAGGGGTTGTTGAAATATCCATAAGATAAGAACAGAAATTAAAGGCAATTTTTGCTCATAAAGAGGAAGTATGGAATAAAAATCTCAACTCCTCTTCATCATCTCGCACCTAAGAAAGGACCATGGAATAATTTTGGAATGAAAATTAAGTTTTCATCTAATACTAATAAGAAAACAGCAACAAACAAGTTTGTTGGTAATTCACGGAACAACTTTGCTAAGAACAATAATAACGGGTAGAAGTCCTAAGGGGATCGTAACGATAACTCTAATGATGGAAATAAATCCAAGCCTAGGAAGGGACTGTTAGGAAAAATCACACACCCACCTGGGACGCACATCAGGCTTCTAGGTTGATGTTCAGGCATCCAGTGTGATTGCACAACATGGAAACCTCTCTCCAAGCGTGGGACTTGTAAAACCGAGAGAGGAATCTCCAGAGAAGGCTGGTTCCTGCTCCTAAACTACCTGCCACAAGCTATTCCAGTGCAGGCAAGCTAATCTAATCCTAATCTAACCATGCCAAGGAGACAGAGAGAGAGAGAGAAAGGAAAAAAAAGCAAAAGCCTACACTAAAACGGTGATACACCAGAGAAGGAGAATGTTGGACATCTATCAAAACTGCCATGGGACAAAGAGAGGTGAGCAATGGGAAGGATGGACAGATGCATCACAGGCCCAAGGATAGATTTCACACAGAAAATGTCCCAAAACTCCATGAACACAGCTCCAGACCTGCAATGAACATTCAAACATGCACAGATACCTGCAATGAAGAGAGGCAAGAAGAGGACAAGCAAAAATGAGGAAGGATGGATGATGCATCACAAAACACGTTTTGTTGCTCCAGAAGTTTGCATAGAACATCATTCCATTAGTAAAAGGCAAAAACGCCATTACAGAGCAAGGGAGGAGGTTCCAACTCCATTTTCAACCCTAGAGAAGAAAAGAAGGGAGGGCAGAGCAGAAAGAATGAACAACCTCTTTTTTTTTTTTAAATGAGCCAAATCTGGCTTTTACATTGCATGGGTCGAGCCCAGGGGACAGAAAACGTGGGAAAACATGCAAGCCCATTCCTCATTGACTGCAGATGCATTAAATCAGCATGGAGGATCTTACCAACCCATACCCTGTCACTTTGAGTGATTTTGGAGGAGAATGCGACCCATTTGTATTAATTTGGCCACTAAAATGTCACTTCTGGCCGTGCAGAAGAAGAATACGACCCATTAGCATTAAAACGGGTTGTTGAAAGGTCGCTTCTGGCCATTACCACACGTCAGAGCCGTTTCTCAATTTTTCTCTCTTCAGACTGCACCAAAACTTGAGATTGATCCCAGAATCATGTAGAGCATCTCAACAGCTTTCCGTTGATATAAAGAACGTGGAAATCCGAGCTCTAGATCAAAAGATATGGCGATCTGAAGATTTAGGCACGTAACAGATCAAAACGAATTTTAAAATGTTTTCCCGCTCTTCGCCATCTAGGACGACACGTGGCACGTGCTGATTGACGACAAAAATTCTCTCTCCTCCATCTTTCGCGGGCTTTCTTTTTGAAAATGCTTGTGGGCCCCTTAAACTTGGACACGTGGCGCCATTTCATTGGTTCGGTTCAGCGCTCGATAACTCGCCCCTTTGACCTTTTGACTTTTCTCCCGTGAGGACACGTGGCGATTTCTGATTGGTCCTCGGCTCCTTCGGCTCCTTCGCGCATTTCGCCTCCATTTGTCCCCTGATGTCCCATTTGATTTTGGGCCCTTTGTGCTCATTTCGGCCGGTTCGGGCATTTCGCGTCCATTTGTCCCAGATGTCCCATTTGATTTTGGACCCTCTGGACTCATTTCGGTCGATTCGGCCGGTTCGCGCCTTTTTGGCCCGATTGTCCCATTTGATTTTGGACTGTCTGGCCCTTTTTCACCCGGTTCGGCCGGTTCGCGCCTTTTTGGCCCGATTGTCCCATTTGCGTCCCTCTCAGCAGTTAGCCAATTTTTTCTCGGTCGAACCGGCATTTCGCGCCCGCCACGTACTTTTGTCCCAGATGTCCCTGTTGCTTTGCGGGCTGTTTGTGCTTACTTCGGCCGAGCCGGCCGGTTCGGGCCTTTTTGTCCCAAATGTCCCGACTGCCCCTAGGACTAGGACTTAGTCATTTTTATGATTTTTTCCTGGATCAACCTACTTGCCTTCTGCAACCTTTTTTCGCATTTTCTCAGAGCTTGCTCTTTTCCTCTCAGACAGGGAACTTAGAAAATATTTGAGGGGACTCTAGCAACATGATTTTTGGCCCCGAATCAATCAATTTTCCTGGGACTTGAATATTTTGATGCATGTTATCAAAATTACCCAGGGGGTGAAATTTTGACAACAGTTTAGCATGCGGCGGGGTCATCTCGCTCGCTAGATGAATGATCAGTAGCCTGAAGCATCCATTGGGCATGGAGTCATGAGTTGCAACCTGCAACTGATCTGAACTTTGAAAACCTCCCTCTGAGCCACTTGGAAACCCATTGAACCTGGAGTGTCTTCACCAAGATGCCACTGAAATGAACTGTGCAAGAGCAAAACCAGCAACACCAAAAACTATGTACAAAACTGAAAATCATACATGCCCCAAATGGAACATGCAGAGTGTGCACAAGCACTTCTTCTGCTGAAAGCAAACCTAGCTACTCTACTCTAACTGGAAGCAAAGGCAAGCTAAACAAACCCTGCAACTGGTTGTGAGAAATAGCTTCCTTTCTTCAAAATTGCAGCCATGCAATTGATTCGCTCGATCATGGCTGTTTGGATGGATGGAAAATCAACAAGAAGTCGGGTCTTCTATCCAAATCATCAAGGTATCAATCGAAAAATCCAATACCTCTTTTAGTTGCTCGCATTTGGATTGGAGAGGTATGGCAGCTGATCCTTGGTACTCAGAGCTCATCCTCATGCTCAGAAGCAAGCATGACTGGTTGTGGCTTCTCCTTTGGCTCCAATGAAGCCAAATACCTGATTGGGCAAGGTCTGATCAGTTTGATATGCCCATAGCTCTGATTTTCAACTCCAAGAATGGAGTTTTCTTGCAGACCCACCTGAATGGATGATGTGGAAGCAATGGTAGAACCCTTCTGCCCTTTCTCTTCCTCCGATGAAGAACATGGAAGATTAAAGTCTTCCAATTTTGATTCCAAAGGGCTGCTATAAGATGCAGGCTGCTGCAAATGAATGTTGTCCTCCATGACAGCAGGCTCTGGTGTTTGGAATGTGGATGATGAAAGAGAGAATGGTGAAAACTCAACCGGCTCTTCTCCATCAAAACAGTCCTCCAAATCTGACAGGTAAACTGCCTCATTGTTGTGCTGCTGCTCGTATTCAACTTCCTCCGTGGTGTCCTCTTGATGTGCAACCTGACCACCATGGTTTGCTTCACTCTCCAATATTGAGTTTGAGAGATCAAACTCCTCTTCATTACTAGAACTTGAGAGAGGTGAAGTAGAAAGAAGAACTGAAGGTTCTCCTGTAGCCTGCTTTGTGCTCAAAGCCCTTGGATCTGCACTTTTCTCCTCCACAGCTAGAATGTGCTCCTCTTCTTTTGGATTTGGAGCAGCTTCTCCTTCCTCTAATGTTTGAAGGCAATCTTGCTCTTGATTGAACTCCTTCTCCAGCATGAAGTTTGTCAAGTCAAACTCTTCAATTTGCTGCTCTAGAGGACAAGTTGGGACTGCAAGATCTTCTTCTTCTGCTGCAACCAAATCAGTCCTAACCACCATTTGTTCAACCTTAGCTCTCTTTCGTAGGCTTAACCATCAAGGGATCTTTGTCATCCCAAATTTGGTAGCCCAAACCTTCAAGTCATCTGTCATTTCTTTTTCGTTGGGCTCCTCTTCCCGCTGTCCTCGATGATCGATTTTTTCAATTCCTTCTTCCCCATATGAAATTGGGAATGCAAGAGGAATGGGCTGAAACTCAACCGATTTTACAATTTTTTGTGGTGGTGGAGGCAGTGAAACCTCTTGTTTCTTTGGAGGAGGGGGTATTTCTGTTAGCTCTTGTTGAGGGGATGACTGTTTGGAAGGGAAAAGGAAAGAAGAATCGAGATGAGGTGGAAGACTGGGGGGTGGAGAAATGGATTCAACACTTGGGACAGCAGATGGAGGGTTTGAAACTTGACACTGCTGAAATGAAACAGATTGGGAAAGAGGAAAAGGAAAGGCATGAGATGGTGTGCTTACCCATTGACAAGGTTGCTGAATACTTCTCTCATACACCTCTATTTCTTCAATCCACTTTGCAAGCAAAGGGCAGCGTTGCAATCATGAAGTCAAGCTTCTCCCGAGGGTGTAATGCTTGGAAAACGTCCCACCCATGGATGTGGTGCTCCATAACCGATTCCAAAAGCTTTCATCTATGCCTGAGCCCTGGACTGCACTATGTTTACCTCCATCTTTTGGATTTTCTCCAACAGACCAGCATCTTGCATCTGATTGTCTTCATTATATGCATACTCTTGCTCTTGGAAAGCTCCATAGCCAAACTGACTTTGGCACTGCTGTTCATATGAATATGCATGCTGATCTGGAGGATTTGTAAAACCTGTTGGAGGTGGAATATACTACTGTTGTTGATATGAAATCCATGATGGAAATGAAGTCATGATTGCACAACTTCAAAGAATGAGGAAGAATGAAAGAGATGGAAAGAAGGATGAATGGAAAATGAATGAAAATGAATGGAAAGGAAGGTCTGCAACTTCAGAGATGGTTGTTGACCAGATGGAGTCGCCAGATGTGTTTGGCAAGTGCCTCCAAAGGCTGAAATCTTCACAGAACACATCAACCTGCAAAAGATGAAGTGAAAGACCTCTAAGGTCCCACCGGGCATGCCAAAATCTGTTAGGAAAAATCACAAAGACCGACGCACATCGCTTCTAGGTTGATGTTCGTGCATCCAGTGTGATTGCACAACATGGAAACCTCTCTCCAAGCGTGGGACTTGTAAACCGAGAGAGGAATCTCCAGAGAAGGCTGGTTCTGCTCCTAAACTACTCCGCACAAGCTATTCCAGCAGTAGAAAGCTAATCTAATCCTAATCTAACCATGCCAAGGAGAGAGAGAGAGAGAAAGAAAAAACAGCAAAAGCCTACACTAAAACGGTGATACACTAGAGAAGGAGAATGTTGGACATCTATCGAAACGCCATGGGACAAAGAGAGGTGAGCAATGGGAAGGATGGATAGATGCATCACAGCCCAAGGATAGATTTCACACGTAAAATGTCCCAAAACTCCATGAACACAGCTCCAAACCCGCAATGAACATTCAAACATGCATGATACTCGCAATGAAAGAGAGGCAAGAAGAGGACAAGCAAAAATGAGGAAGGATGGACAGATGCATCACAAAACACGTTTTGTTGCTCCAGAAGTTTGCACAGAACATCATTCCATTAGTAAAAGGCAAAAACGCCATTACAGAGCAAGGGAGGAGGTTCCAACTCCATTTTCAACCCTAGAGAAGAAAAGAAGGGAGGGCAGAGCAGAAAGAATGAACAACCTCTTTTTTTTTTTTTTAAATGAGCCAAATCTGGCTTTTACATTGCATGGGTCGAGCCTGAGGACGTAAAACGTGGGAAAACGTGCAAGCCCATTCCTCATTGACTGCAGATGCATTAAATCAGCATGGAGGATCTTACCAACCCATACCCTGTCACTTTGAGTGATTTTGGAGGAGAATGCGACCCATTTGTATTAATTTGGCCGCTAAAATGTCACTTCTGGCCGTGCAGAAGAAGAATGCGACCCATTAGCATTAAAACGGGTTGTTGAAAGGTCGCTTCTGGCCATTACCACACGTCAGAGCCGTTTCTCAATTTTCTCTCTTCAGACTGCACCAAAACTTGAGATTGATCCTAGAATCATGTAGAGCATCTCAACAGCTTTCCGTTGATATAAAGAACGTGGAAATCCGAGCTCTGGATCAAAAGATATGGCGATCTGAAGATTTAGGGCACGAAACAGATCAAAACGAATTTTAAAATGTTTTCCCGCTCTTCGCCATCTAGACGACACGTGGCACGTGCTGATTGGATGAGAAATTCTCTCTCCTCCATCTTTCGGGCTTTCTTTTTTTGAAAATTCTTCAGGCCCCTTAAACTTGGACACGTGGCACCATTTCATTGGTTCGGTTCAGCGCCGATAACTCGCCCCTTTGACCTTTTGACTTTTTCTCCTGTGAGGACACGTGGTAGTTTCTGATTGGTCCTCGGCTCCTTCGGCTCCTTCGCGTACTTCGCCTCCATTTGTCCCGGATGTCCCATTTGATTTTGGGCCCTTTGTGCTCATTTCACTTGGTTCGGGCATTTTGCGTCCATTTGTCCCCAGATGTCCCATTTGATTTTGGACCCTCTCGACTCATTTTTCGATTCGATTCGGCCGGTTCGCACCTTTTTGGCCCGATTGTCCCATTTGATTTTGGACTGTCTGGCCCTTTTTCGCCCGGTTCGGCCGGTTCGCGCCTTTTTGGCCCGATTGTCCCATTTGCGTCCCTCTCAGCAGTTAGCCAATTTTTTCTCGGTCGAACCGGCATTTCGCGCCCGCCACGTACTTTTGTCCCAGATGTCCCATTTGATTATGCGGGCTTTTTGTGCTTACTTGGCCGAAGCCGCGATTCGGGCCTTTTTGTCCCAAATGTCCCGATCGCCTCTAGGACTAGGACTTAGTCATTTTTATGATTTTTTCTCGGATCAACCTACTTGCCTTCGCAACCTTTTTTTCGCATTTTCTCAGAGCTTGCTCTTTTCCTCTCAGACAGTGGAACTTAGAAAATATTTGAGGGGACTCTAAGAACATGATTTTTGGCCCGAATCAATCAATTTTCCCGGGACTTGAATATTCGATGCATGTTATCAAAATTACCTGTGGGGGTGAAATTTTGACAACAGGACCTATAGGAGGTTGTTATAATCGTGGAAAAGATCATTATGTGAATCAATTTCCTTTCAAGAAGGTTGATCACAATTAAGAAAGACAAGATACATGTTGCAAAGAGGTGACAAGCAAGCCGAGAAATAGGCCATGCCCATAGATGTTTACGGGTAAGTTATTTGGCTTACCTATAACTATTTTTTTGATACCGGAGCTACTAAATGTTTTATTTCTAGTAAATTAGCATCAAAACTAAAAATAAAAGCTAGAAACATGGATAAAACATGGACTATATAGTATGGGAACAATGATGTCCATATGGTTAGTATGTGTCTTTTTAGAGAAGTCCTTGATTTACCTAAATTTTCCACTGAAGTTGATCTTTATGTTGCATCTTTGGGGTCTTATGATGTAATCGTAGGTGTTAATTGGTTAGCATAACATAAGGCTAAAGTGGACTATTTTGAACAACACATTAGTTGTTTAGATGACCTGCAGAAAATAGTAGAGATTCATGGTGTGAAACATGAGATTTCGTTAGAAAATTGCCACTATACAACTTAAAAAGGCCAAAAATAAAGGATGTACCTTATATGCAGTAAAAATTACTGAAACAATAGAAGAGAGAAGTGATTTTATGGAACGATATCCACTGTTACAAGACTTCAGTGACATATTTCTGGAAGAATTGCCTGTAGTCTTCCACCCAAAAGGAGTTTAATTTCATGATTGAGATCAAGCCAGGAACTCGAACCTATTTCTAAATAATTGTATTAAATGACTACTACAGAATTAGTAGAGCTTAAGGCTCAGTTGCATGAACTTTTGTCTAAATTTTTATTAGACCAAGTGTTTCACCTTGGGAGCAGCACCGTAATTTTTGTGAAAAAGAAGTATGGAACCCTTAGATAGTGCATTGATTACAGAATGTTAAACAAAGCAACAATCAAGAATATATACCCACTCCCTAGGATTGATGATTTATTTGATCAGATGCATGGAGCATTGGTATATTCTAAGATAGATATTTGATCTAGATATCATCAATTGTGAATTAAGGATGAGGATATTCATAAAAAAACTTTTAGAACAAGGTATGGACATTATGAGTTCATGGTTTTACCTTTTGGATTAACTAATGCACCTGCAAAGCATTTATGAATTTAATGAATAATATATTTCAAGAATACTTGGAAAAATTTGTGCTCGTATTCTTGGATGACATTCTCATATATTCAAAAAGTATTGAGGAACACCATGAGCATTTGAAGATAGTTTTGGGAATATTAAGAAAGAGACGGTTATTTGGTAAGCTATCTAAATGTTCTTTCTATGACACAAAAGTACACTATTTGGGACATGTAATAAGTAAGAATGAAATTTTTGTAGATCCTTCAAAAATTGTAGCTATAATAGAGTGTCCTGCACCTAAGAATGTACATGAAGTTAGAAGCTTCATGGGACTTGCTGGCTACTATAGGAAATTTGTAAAATATTTTTCTAAGATAGTTGCACCAATAACTTCCTTATAGAAGAAAGATAAAAAGTTTTTTTGGAGTGAGAAATATGAAATTGCATTCAAAACCTTGAAGGAACAGTTAACTTCAGCACCTATTCTTGCAGTACCAGATCCTAATGGAGATTTTATGGTGGTAACTGATGCATCTGGTTAAGGTCTAGGAGGTATTTTGTTACAAAAATTTCATGTCATAGCTTACGAAAGTAGAAAACTTAAGTTACATGAGTTGAATTCTACTTCACATGATTTATAGCTTGTTGCCATTGTTCATGCACTCCAAGTTTGGAGACATTACCCGCTTGGTAAACCTTTTGAATTAAAAATTGATCACCTTGGACTGAAGTATATCTTCACTCAAAGAAAATCTTAATGAAAGACAATGAAGGTGGTTTGAGTTTTTCTCTCAATATGATTTTGACATCAATTATATCAAGGGTAAAGAAAGTAGAGTGGTTGATGCTCTAAGTCGTAGGAAGCACTAGGGATAATTTTAGTGGTGAATATTCGTAATATGGCGAATATTCCATTTTTGAAAAATTGAAAAGGTGAATTTTTTGGCATGGGTCAATGACCTATTCACCTAAAAATTATAGTTTAATTTTTTAGGGGTCATCTTCGCCTACCCTTGAAACTATCCCCTATATAATCCTAGATTATTCACCATGTAGAACACTACTAGATCACTCATACCACCTAGGGGCATATGTATTATCAAGTACAGTAAATGCATGAATGACGGTAGAGAGGCTATAGACATGTGACAGAAGGCGGAGGTGCAGATGAGTGACATAGAGTTTTTGACTCACGACATGCGAGTTTTTATCGTGTGACATGGAGAGTTTGTTGACATCCGATAGGAGTGTGGAGGAAGTAGATGCGTGATAGAGAGTTTGTTGACATGCAACATGGAGATTTTTTTGTCGCACGACCAGAGGGCAGAGGCTATAAATGTGTGACAAAATATTTTTTTCATGCTTCAACAAGGTGGTTGACGTGTGTCAATGAACCTCACTAACGTGCATCAACAATCTTATTGATGTGTGTTAATGAGCCTCACTGACGCACGTCAACCACCTTGTTGACGCATGTCAACCACCTTGTTGATGTGTGTTAACCACCTTGTTGACGTGTGTCAATGAGCCTCACTGATGCATGTTAACAAGGATGTTGAACCACCTTGTTGATGCGCGACGATAAATCTCATGTCACACATCTATAGCCTTCTATCACACCTCTTAAAAATTAGGTAAAAATTTTGTTGCCAAACCCCCAAAAATTCACCTTCCCGCGAAACCAGTTCCAAGGATATTCGCAGGTATTTTCCACCTCCAATTTCTAAGAGGTCTCTTAAAATGAACCCGGGAAGCACATTTCTTCTCTTATAATGTTAAGAACTCAATTTAAGGATGAAGTAAAAAGTGTTATGGAATTTGACTCTTACTTTCAGCAAGTAAAAGTAGCACTTGTTGCAGATTTGAATGATTTGAGGTATAAAGGTTTTCACTTTGATAATAAAGGAATCTTATGATTTGAAAATAGAGTATATATACCTTTGCTAAATGATTTGAGAAAGAAATTGTTAGCAGAATTTCACAATTCACCTTTTTCTGGACACCCTGGCATTACAAAAATGCTTGTTGATATAAAACAACAATATTTCTAGAAAGGAATGAAAAAGGATGTTATAGAATTTGTGACACATTGTCTTGAGTGTCAACATGTTAAAGCGGAACATATGCACCCATCCAGTTTGTTGTATCCTCATAACATACCACAGTACAAGTGGCAAGTAATAAACATGGATTTTGTACAAGGGTTACCTATGTCAAGAAATAAACATGATGTTATTTTAGTAGTTTTGGATAAACTAACAAAGGTAGCACATTTATTGTTGGGAATCAAGGATGATTCTCCTATTTTGGCTAAAATATTTGTACACAAAATTTTTAGATTACATGGAGTACCTGAACTAATCATATCTGATAGAGATCATAGAATGATGTCAATATTTTGGCAAACGCTTAATGCAACTTTAGGGACTAAACTAAATTTCAGTTCTACGTATCATCCAGAAATGGATGGACAGACTGAAAGAGTAAATCAAGTTTTAGAAGATATGTTATGGATGTATTGCATGGATCAACAGTATAAGTGGGAAGAGTATCTTCCATTAGTTGAATTTTCATACAATAATACATATCATGCTTCTCTTAAAATGGCACCTTTCAAGCATTATACGGAAGAAAATGCAAAGCCCACATTAGTTGGGATAGCATGGAGGATAGAGAGGTAATTGGACTGAGATTCATACTTGAAATGGAACAACAAGTTAAATTGATTTGTGAACGCTTAATAAAAGCAGATAGATAGGCAAAAAAATTATCGACTTAAATATGGTTGATAGGATATTTAAACTTGGTGAGAATGTCTTTCTTCAAAGTTAAACCGAAAAGATTTCTATAAATTTTGGCAAGGATGCCAAGTTATCACCTCGTTATGTGGGACCTTTTGAGATAGTTGAATTAATCAACCTTGTAGCTTATCACTTAGCATTACCTCCTACTTTATCACGAATGTATGATGTTTTCCATATTTCTTTGCTTAAAAATACGTTTGATTTATCACATGTGTGGAATTGGAATTCTTACATTTCTACGACCTAGGAATAATCATGGTTAAACCCATACAAGTGCTTAACAATCACTTGTTACATTTGAGAAATCGTGAGATGAGTCAATGCAAGGTCCAATGGGACCATTTTAATGAAGAAAGTGCAACCTAGGAAAACCTAGATGATATGAAAAGCTGTCTTTCCATATTTATTTTAAAATAATTGATTCTATCGGTGAAGAAAATTTTTGATTTTATCTTTATAATACAATAAGTATGCAAGTTTTGGGTAGATATTTTTTTTTTTTAATAAACAACTGTGTAATGTTGATTTGGAACTTAAAAATTCTAATATGTTTTTAACATAAGGTAATAAAAGTGAATAAGTTTATTTTCCTTGATGCAAACTGTTAAAAATGAGATAATCATTGGGATGATGATTCTTTTTAGGAGGGAATCATGTAACACCCTCAACAACTGATATATTCCTCTCTTGCATTTCAAGTGTTGACATGTGATTTTTGGATATATTCCTTGATGCAAATTGTTAAAAATGAGATAATCATCAAGATGATGATTCTTTTTAGGATGGAAGCATGTAACACCCTCAACAACCGATATATTCCTCGCTTGCATTTCAAGTGTTGACATGTGATTTTTAATTTTGAATATCATGCTTGATAAGGATAAATCTTTTATGTTCTTAACAATCATTAGACTCAAATAGTATGGTAAACAAGAATTTATTTTCACTTTGGAAAGATGAGTTGCATTCTGAATTTAAGAGTTGCAGACTTATTCCTTCTTCTGACTCATCCTTGGATCAATTTCATTGATCCAAGGAATGTTTCAAATCTTCTTCATAGACTGAATGGTAAATTGACATTCAGTAGTTTGAGAGACGTAAAATACTGAACTCTTTTTGTTACAAATTCTTTGGTCTTATGTGAACGTGTTTAGTTGTATGTTTGTGCTCGGGTCTTTGGTGATTGATCTTGGCAGGACATTAAGGACTTAAGAAAAATTCAATTCATGGAGGATGAGTTTGGAGTCCTAAAACCAAAGGGATATCCCAACAGTGTCCTAAGCTAGGTAATAACACCTATGGTCTAGCTACGTTTACCCATTTGGATTTTACTCTAACCTAAGCCTCTTATTCTAATTTGTTGTGTTGGCATCCTAACCTAAACATTATGCTAAATGAATAAGTGAAGGATTACTAAAGTAATACTAGACTATTTTAACTAATAGCTAATACTAAATGGTTATGAATTAAATCTAACCTAAGGTGGGAATTCTATTGGAAAAATTTTAAGACCTAAGTTGGTAATTGCTAAACTAACCTAAGTTCTATTTGGATCCATCCTAAACTATTAAAAAAAGGGAACCTAAGGGGTCACATGTCTCTAAGGAGATGGTTCCAATGGAATTTAATTGAGTTGATAGGTTTTTATGGTTGGAATCTTTGTTATTTGGCGGGGGCTAGTTGACTTGGTGGAGGCATACATGGAAGCTCCACTAAAAAATGGAAATGTATTTTTGTATGGAATTGGCTTTCACCAGATTTAGGAGGAGGTGGTAAGGAGATAAGTAAGAAATTTGGAATTAATGGCTTTAATAGCATTAATGAGGCTTGTTCTTTTGTGTGAAAACAATATTGGAAACTTGGAAGGTGGGTTTTAGGAGGTTATTGAATTATAGATTTTTCTGCATGGAGCTATCTCTGGGTTCTTCGAACCAGCGGTTTGATCTTCACTTCAAAGTTATTTTGGTTTCTACGGTCTATTTTTGAATGAAGGAAAGTATATGAGGCATAGGAAGAAAAGATGTTTAATTTTGATCTTTTGTGGAGGAGAAAAAGAGTTGGAAGCTCGACTGGAAGTCTCCTTTGATTTGTAAGAAGCACTATCAGGCATGATAGGCTCTAACTATTAAGACTCTTTCCTTTCTTCTAAATGATTCATTAGAACAACTCTTCTCTCGTGAGATTCATGTTTTCATGTTTGTCTGGTTATTTTTCTTGCTAGGTTTTATGAATCCTTGTGGTGTTTTGATATGAAACCATGGCAAAATATTGTTATTTTGTAAACCTTCTTTCTGTGCAAGTTCTACGACAACATGCATGTGAAGCTTGTATGTGAAACTTGTTTTCTAAAGCTCTGTCTTTCATTCTAGAACTTGTATTTGAGGTGGTTGTGCTTGAACTGACCTTCATTGCATTTTAAGGTTCGAACTATATGGGAACCTTGAGTTCCATTTGATCTTGTTTTTGGGCTTCGTGTTTTGATTAAATTTGTGTTGGAGCTTCGTGTTGTTTGGAACCAGTGTTTGGAAATCTTATGCATTGCTAAACTGTTGCTTGGAGTTCATATTTGGCATTGTACTCACATTATTTTACTTGTGATGTTCTAAACTTTTGTGTGAAGCTGGGGTTTGACACTCTACTCATATTTAACACTTGAGTGTTATGGGTTTGTATTTGGGTCTATGTATTTGATTCTGTTATGGTATTTTTGTATTGGGTTATTCTTTTATTAAAATATTAAGCTTATAACTCTTTATTTAAGCAACTTACTCACCAAGAAACTAGGTGAAAGCTTGTTTGAGTCATTTGAAATCTCATTTAGAACTAGAAAAGTCTTTTTAAAGGAATGTAAGAATTTTGTTTTATGACTATATCGACTTATTTGAGATGGTATTGGCATGGGAATAGAAGGGAGTGTTATTTCCCCTCTGTTTTGAGGGAACCCACATTCTGGGTTGATTGTATTGTTTTGTACCAAGTCACCATCTGAATTTTCTGTCACAATTTTGTGGTTGTGGAGTTTTGAAATTTTGTTTCTATTGCATTAGAATTGATTGGGTTATTAACCTTGGACACTGAAATTATTCTGAAAGGATACTTTCTCAATTCATTTGTTTTTTGTTTAGTTCTTTTTAATTAAGAACTACTTACCTTTTGTATTAAGTGGTGAAGCATTTGTAAGTCTTTAGTTTTGGGGTTCTTGGTTAATTCTAAATTGGATAGTTTGTTGTTTCGGGATTTTTACTCTTGTCTGATTCGGTGACTGGGTCCTTGGGATTCCTTTGGGAGAAAGAAAATATATATGTATTCTCTTGGGATCAGTATGTTGTTTTAGGTCTACAATATGCTTTCATCCTGATTTGATTTGAAACTAGAAATTCTTTTGTTCAGTAGAATGAAATGATTTATTATTCATCCTTTCGTTATTAGAGTTACCTTTTCTCTGTCTTTGGATAAGCTCATTGTTTGAACTTCTTTGTACTTGATTCTCTTTCGATATGGTGATTTCTTATGACCTATTGGTATAATTTGTTTGAATCATTGTTCCTTTAATGTAGAAATTTAGTAGCCAAGTCGATTCGTTGATAAGTGAATGCATACTTATGGGTTTGATTGTTGTTGACTAGCCTTGCCTAGTTTAAATGGATAGTAGGTTTGTCTCTTGTACTCTTTATCTTTTTGGAAGAACTTGAGTAGAGATTAACTCCTTTATAGAACTACTTGATTGGGAATGTTGGTTTTAGATCCTTGATTGATAACTTCTAACATTTAATTGGAATTAGAATTATAGTTAGATTTTTCTAATTTTCTCTACCTTCTTGTATTATTATGAAATTCTGTTTATATGTATATCTTAATGTTGAATTTATAAGATTGTTATTCGAAAAGGAACAGGTAATTCATGTTATGAACCTGATCTATTTTTCTTGGATGTTATAATTTTGGGTATGGTATGCATTGATTCTTTTTATTCTTTTCTTATGATTTAGATGAATCATCCTAGAATGAACCATGTTGTATACACTTATTTTCCCTCATAGAAAAGATAAATGTGGTATTCTATTAGGATAGAATTATGAGATAATGGGATGGAAAGATCTATTTTTTGTTTCCAAGCCATTGATAGGATCAATATAAATTTAAGTTCTTAGACAGATATTGTTTATTATATTCTTCTCTTCTCTTAAAATTTGATCTAGATTTATTAATTTACTTATTTTTGTTTGATATCACTTATGCTTATTGTATGATGTTTTAATTATCTCATTAAAGAAATGTTGCTTTAATGAAACAATTAGTGGAATGCACTTTATTTTAATGCTTAGTTTTTATCATGCTCAGTTCATTGAATGACCCGCTAGCAATTTTGCGAGATGGACATCGTAAGTGATAAAAGAAGGCAAAATCTTATATGATGCATTGGCTGATATAAGTCTTATTCTTTATAACGAATTCAGATTCATTCTTTAGTTATATTAAAAAATAAAGTTCTATACTTTATAGAATTAAGGTTGTTCTTTATGCGATGACGCCTAAATTGCATAGTCTTGTAAATTTATACGTTATAATGATGAAATGCGAGTTGTGATTTGTTTGCATTGGTTGTGTAAAATTATCTCGTGATTTTATAAAGGAGATGGAGGTTCTATCTTTTGATATTCTTTATATTATATTATGCTTATCTTGTTATCTTTGATAAGATGGATAAAGGAATTAGTTCAATTTCCTTATAATGATGCAACTTGTTAAGTTGCATAAAATGATGTGTTTTATCTAAACAATTTAACATAGTAATGTGTTTCATAATGTACATGCAATAATAACTATGGATATTGTGAATGATAAACCCTAACACTTCATCATGTAGAGGAAGAATCATTTTCTCTCAAATGAATGTAAGCCAAAAGGATTGGGTATATGATTAATAATTATTAGACTTCATTATGTATGAAGTCTAGTTTAGCTAGACTTATGTGGTTGTTAAACCTTTCGAATGTTAAAGTACATTTTAATGAAACTTATGATATCATCGTCCCTATTTTTGTTAACTGTTGGTTAAAGCTGAGAAAATGAACATTAAAAATCAATCATAGGTTAAAGAAATTTCTTCATTGACTAAATGAAACAAAATTAGGAAAGAACTTATGGAGTGTTGGATTAGGATTTAATAGGGTTTTTATAATCAAGACATAATCCAAATTAACAATGTATTAATGATCTCCTTGGGGTATGTACATCTCGATGAGGCAGTTTCTGAAGGATGTTGATACATGCCAACCTGCAGGGCTGCACTTTCGATTAGACTTGGGTCTTCTCAAGAATGCAACATTTTAGTTGACATGTGGTAACACCCTTCCGCATTGATCATCTAGATCTAAACACAATAAGAACTTGAACTTAGTTTATCTCTAGGTAAGGTTAGTGGCATATTTAGTATAAGAAGTAGCTTCTAATGGCTCGTGGTACCTTGGCACACCCAGTTGACTAAGGTCAAATGAGTATTTCCATTTACCCTAAGTCATTGTGAGCATCTTCCTATAATAATTTATGTTTTGACTAGGGCTAGGATTAAACCTTGGACAAGTGGATGGACGGTAGTTAGTAAAGACCAATCATGATAATAGAGGAGTGAGGTGAAGAAAGTATTCCAAAGTGACAAGTATGTCATCTAGGAATAATTACATACATAGTATGTTGTAAAACTTTGGCCAAAGTATCGCAAGCTACTATATGCATTGTCCTATGTCACCAAGTTTAAAACAATGTGATATCAGATGAATATTGGTAACAAATATTCAGATATGTTCTTTAAACAGATCACTCAGTACCTAGTGTAGGGTAGGAAAACTAAGTATAAGAAATATACAATATGTATTCAATACTTAAAGATAACATAAATGGATTTGTAGATTACTGAGTTATGAAGCGAAGAGATCGGTGGATCACCGAGTCATTTACAGCTACATATGGTTATCTATTTGAAATTTATGTGTATGGAATGTTTTTTCTAAATAGTGCTTTATTTTGAACAGAGAACATTGTATAAAAAAATTCCTTGTTTCTAAAGTCTTAAAATGGGAATTTCATAGGAAGACTACAAAATGGTGCATTTCACTTGTGTACACTAGAAGGTGAGGAGTTTAGTGAATCCATAAACTCTCTTCATCTAAAGAGATACTACAAATGATCCATCAACATTTTCATATGTACATTATTGCATCTACAGTGCATGTTCATATGTCTGTTCGTTTTGTAAAAAGTGTGATCAAGGAGATTATTCTTGTAGAAATTCCTAAAAACTTCTAAAAATATTGGCAAAACATTAAATCATGTATCTTCAAACCTTCATAATATCATCAATTGTTTCTAAATCATTTTTCAATCCAAGCAAGATAAGACAAAGTTTTGACGGTAAGCATACCAAGGCTGCGTATACTTGGTTCTACTTTTGATCTCTTCTTAGGTTAGGTGTCTTTTTTTCATGGTCCATTCTAGAAGCTTCATGGTGTCACATCTATCCCACATACACCTCCTTGGAAATAACAACATTCTAAACATTTTTCTTGAATAATTAAGTCAAATGAAAATCCATAGAAACTTTTATTTTTACACATTTTCTTCCCTACCAACCTTCGGTGTTGATCCTACGTCTCTTACTAGTGATGTAGGGTTGGGAAAGGAGGGAAATGCCCTTACTCATTTATGCCTTGTCCATGGTGATAAGCCCACACTTCCTACTGGTAGCATGGGGCAAGGTGTAGGGGGTCTCTATGATAAACTTGAAAGTTACAAATTAGTCAAACATTGTGAAATCATAAATCAAAAACAAAATGAGTTATATGTCCAAAATTCCAAGAGAGCTTAAAACCCAAAAACAAGATTTTGTCAACCAAGTGGCCATCTATAGATCCAAGTCTAGATAAACTGCAAAGCAATTCACATTCTAAACTATGAAGTATATTGAGTAGAGTAAGGTTGTAGCATCCCAATTTGGTTCTATCAAAATTTGGTCTTTCTCTCATCACTTCCATTCAACAAATTTTCATAACTTGTGTCCTTTCTAACTCTTAGTGTTAAGCCCTCGCATCTTACTAGTTACGTGGATTTAGGAGTGGGGCAAGTACATCTATTTATCGTATCATTGTATCATCATGTTTGATCAAGACAATATGAAGTACTAAAGATTGAAAAAGAAACTAAGTTTAAGATCACATTGTGTTTACATCGTCATATATCGATAGCATAAAATACAAAAAAAAAAGATAAATCATTTTGTTTATCATTCACATCCATTACATACATTCCAAAAGCATTAAAAGTGGAAATTCTCAACATCTAGAGTACACATGAGGAATAAGCCAAAATAGAGGCAACTAGGATATAATGGAATACCGAACCAAAAATAGAGTCTATATATATCATAGTAGATCGAGTTTGTATACAATGCCATCATACACTAGGCATGGTCAAAATGCTCACAGTGAGCCCAAAATATACAAAAAAAAAAAAAATCATGTAATATCAAAAGTGGTATCAAATCAATAAAGTCTCAATGTCCTATCAATCCCTGTGGGATCCCTCGAATGGTGCACGACCGTGTCTAGGGCTCTTGCTATAGCTGCGACGGCATTGTGAATGGACTAAATGGTGTGAGTGCTCGTGGTGGCACCCGCTTCCGTAGCCTCACTATGAGAATGGCTCTACCTCATCAAGCACTCAATAGTCTTGTATCCAGCTATCTGGGTGTGAAGGAAAGTCACTATCTCCACTACCTTCCAGATAAGAGTGAAGACATCATTATGTCTGCAGCTAAGGGATCTCTTGAGTTAGGAGTCAACTCGGCCTTGGTCTTCCCAGGGGATCAACAGGGAGGTGTCCACGGAATGATTTCTCATCACTCATGTGTAGACATTGTATAAAAGAACAAAATTAAAGAGAGATATTGAGTTAGAGAATCACATAATGTAAATCAAAAGTAGAATGCTAAGCTAAACATACGAAAATCAATAGAAAAAATTAAGAAAGGAATATCAAACATACTCAAGTCCCCATGCATCCATATGGGATGAGTGGTTATTGTTGGCTATAGAGCCTCACCGAGTCGGATGCATGATGTCATCGATCACGGATTCATCATCCCTCTCTCTCTCTCTCTCTCTCTCTCTCTCTCTCTCTCTCTCTCTCTCTCTCTCTCTCTCTCTCTCTCTCTCTCTCTCTCTCTCTCTCTCTCTCTCTCTCTCTCTCTCTCTCTCTCTCTCTCTCTCTCTCTCTCGCCTCTCTCTCTCTCACAACTCGAGGATATCTCGAGTATCATCTCCAATCAGGTTCACTTTCCTCTCTCTCTCTCTCTCAAGGTCCTCTCTCTCTCTCTCCTCCTCTCCTCGACCGACTCCCCCCGTATCATCTCCCACATCCTCCTCAAATTCGGAGTCCAAATCAATCATCTCATCCTCCTCCCCACTGTGAGTAGGAGCCACCCCAATCTGAAGTAAGGGTGCTCGAGGGGCACCAGCTACCCGCCGAGCTTGGACTACACACCTAACTATAATAGGAACACTAGGAGTAACAACTGTCCAACCAGGATCCCCTCTAGGACCCCTCCGTGCCTCCTGAATAGTCCTATAAATAGGCTCCACTAGAGGAAGCATGACAAGGTATGGAAGACCAAACTACTGAGGTACCCGGTCAAATGGGTGAATCTCTACTCTCCCAGCTCTGTCAACTAATTATCTTGTGGAAGAGCAAGATACCATCATCATAGCCTCCTCACCCCATACCCATGTCATGTCCTAGTAGGGTGTGGTAGTCATATCTGTTGTAGTAAGGGAGGCCACTAATTGATGAGGTGTCCAGAGCACTGACATGCCAATCCATCTATCTTCCTGGACATCCTCTAGATTCGATACTAGTACCCCCTACCATAGGGGATGAAACGCTCATAGACCCAACTCATAACCGAGTAGGGTGGCTCAAAGATTGTCCCTACAATCTGAAAAATCTATACAGATCATGGTATGTAGTCCCCAGAATATCTTCTCCTCAAGCATACTTACGGCCATAAGCCTCGATTTTTGTAATGATGGGGGCCTAACAGTATAAGAGTGTATCTCCTCCCTTGTCCCGACTAGTCTTGAAGACAAGATACCCATGATGGCTCTCGAAGGATAGGAATGGGAGCATTAGCAATGGACCAAACCTTCATTCCCTTCTTCAAGCCAAATAAGACAATGGTGTCTCCCATGTATGTGGCCCACTACATCATCATGGCCCTGGACCCCGTTGTCTCCAATGTCAGCCTCCTACCAAGTATCAAGAGACCAAGGATACCGTATACATCATCCAGAGTGATATTCCACTCACCCCTAATGCCTAGAAATGGGAAGGTGTTCTAGTCTGCATCCCAGTAAGAGAATAAGTCACATAGAATGTGACTGGCAAGAGCAACATGGGGCACCCATGTTATCCGCTAGATGCCATCTTGTAGTAGAAGATATGTCTCACTGGGTCGGTAGATCTAGAATCCTAGGGAACCAATCACACACTCTCTCTCTCTACTCTAGCGTATGTATTCCACCTTCTTCTGCATTCACCAAAACATGAGAAAAGAGCAATTTAGTAACATACATCACATGTTAAGCTTATCAAAACATAGCAAAACATTAAAAACATAAAAAAACAAGTTAATGTGTGTTTTAGACATTCTCAGGCTAATCGCCACCTAGTGTAGGGTGGTGGCTCCAAGACCGCCACCTTGACGAGCAGGTGGCAATTCTATAACTACCACCTGTCTTGGGAAGCAGTCTTGACCTGAATTCTCAAAACGTGCCCTTAACCCCAAAAAATACCCAAAAACGAGAAAATTGACCATTTCTAGCAAAATAAAATAATGCCATATGGGCGCCCCCCAAGGACTCATTTGAAACAAGAAATTTTTAAAATTTCCCCTTAGATGAAATTTTCAACATTTTAACATCTACGGCACAAAAAGACAAAAGAGGAAATAACTAACCTAGGAACACACCGGTTGATTTCGTGCTTGTGGAGGCATGATCTCTATCTAGCGATGGTCATTTCACATGTATCCATGTCAAAAATGATCAACGTATGTCCAGAGCTCCAATTTCACCAAATAAATAATGCACAAATGAATTTAAAAAATGAGTTTGTTTCGATATATATATATATATATATATATATATATATATATATATATATATTATTTTAAACTCATTTTGAGTGTATGTGTTTACATGGCTAAAGTGTTGGTGCGGGTATATTTCTACATCCCGCATAAATGGTAATTCCTCTTGTCATTTTTGTCTAGTGTTTATTTTCCAAATATTTTATCTATCTTCCCTTGATTCTCTTCTTCTTCTTGCAGGAAGTGGGAGCTTGGGCGTGCAACGTTTTGACACACATGTGTGTCGGTATAACTTCTAACTCCCATTTCGAGAATTTCATACTTAGACTCCATGTTTTACACCTTTTTGGCTAAGACACTTCTCTGAGGGGGTAATATGTACGTACCCAAAATTACACGTGCTACATTATTGGGAAAACGGTTATAAAAGTCCCCAATGATGATTCAAAATCCTTTCAAGATGGCACAAAAAATAAAAAATCAAGGAAAAAGAGTATAAATACAAAAAAAAAAAAATTAAAAATAAAATAAGAGAAAAGAAAAAGAGAAAACAGGTCATCCATAAGTGAAAACCATGCAATTGTGGCACTTTGGATAAGTCCTTGGGTGAAAACTAGTTTCTAGTGCCTTGGGAGGATTTGTTGTTCATAAGCATATTGCATCTAGAGGGTACTTTTACTTAGCCTAGGGCCAGCGATTCGCATCTACATCCGAGATTCCCTATGAGCCTATTCTTGTCAAGACTTAATATGGATTTTTCTTCTATTTTTAATCTATGAAGGGATGGTCTTTTCTATTCCCCATCTAATGCTAGGATCATTTCTATGACTTCACCTTTCTAATCATAAACACATGGCACCTGCCTTTGTATATTCCTCTTCTAATCTGGGGCATCCACGTTTCTCATTCACCTATGCTTAACTTTAGAAAATCTTTGAAAAACAAAAAAACATTAAAAAATCTTGGAAAAACACAAAAACATTCAAAAATCTTGGATAATCACAAAAACATTCAAAGATGTTAAGAAAATCAAAACAATAGAAAATTATTTCACAAAAATCTAAACAATAGATAATTGTTTCACAAAAATCAAAATAATAGAAAGATGTTTCACAAAACAATCTTACAAAAACATAACTTTAGTTACTGTTGTATATTGTTTCTTGCTTTGTTTTCTTGCTTGTATAGTTGCTTCTTGCTTGTGCATATGTATAGTTTATTTCTTAGACATATTTTGGTAAGTTTCATCTTTTCTTGCTTAGATTAGATTCATTCTAACTTGTACATATGCAATGTGTTTTTGCATGTTTGTAAATAATTGTATTTATTTGTGTTAGTTAATGTTGGTTAGCATTGTAAATTATGTTCACATTTGATTGAGTTTGCTTGTTACATGTATATTGTAGTGTTATCACATCATCATATCTCCATCAAATATCATCACATCTATCATCATCTATACATCGTATATCAAGAAAAAGCTAAGTATACATCATACATAAATGCTAAGCTAATCATCACATACCGTATCATCAATGGGGGCAAGAGGGGTCGCAAATATCGAAATCTATCCCCCGCACCAATACCATCATATCATCTTGTTCACTAAATCTAGCACATCACATGAACAATACATTTGATCTAATTTTCATATCTATCATCTTAAAATCAAAGCACATATGATGCATCAAATATCAGGATACATATACATGTAAATATTGAATCAGATAGCATCATAACACATCCATAAATCCATGTAATCAATCGAACAACCATAACATCCATCATCTCATAGCAATAGTGCCACATCAAAATGTCCATATATACAAGTATAACAGGTATGTCTCACAAAGAGATATACATCATCGATACAAAATGGGCCATCAAAGGGGCACAACTCAAGAATAATGCCTTCATCAGAGGCATACATCAAAAATTCTATACATCAATCAAAAGAATAAATCCTTCATCAAAGGCGTGCATCAAAAAATGGTACATCATATACATTTGTCAAATATAACACCTTCATAAGAGGCCTATATATCATGATACAAATACAATCAAAGAATACAATGACATCAAGGCTGATTGGAACCCTCAGAGGGAGTGGTTGGTCTACGTAATAGAGGACCCATAACCTATGTCCCACACAATCTTGTAGGTTACTCTCATGGTTTCTCCACTGATACTTGCAGCCTCTCTGATCTCGTCGATCCACTCACTCTGCGACTATAGGTCGGTGCCCACTGGCTAGCTAGAACTACCTCATAGTAGAGTGACTAGTAATATGAGGCTCTACCCTCTATTGTAGCTAAGTCTTGATGAGTACAAGTTGTCACTACTATCCCATCTCGTGCTTCAAAAGGATCTACCTCTATTGATAATCGGGTAACCTCGGCGTTGCCCACTACTTTCTCTGCTGCGCAGCTAATGTCTCTCGACTATCACCTTTGGTCATAGCAAGGTCTAAGCTGTTGTAATAAGCTCATCACCTAAGCCATCTGAGAGGCCATCTAACATATCTACTAGAAATGTGTGAACCCATCTCCCCTAAGCGTCTCGGGCTCTAGCTGGTCCCACTCATCACATCGCTTTGCCCAGGAATATGAGATCAGGCCTAATCTTACTCTATTGTCATCTACATGTAGTTCTTACTATAGAGTCAACTAGTTGTATCCCCAGCGGCAGCACCACGGGAGCCTATCCCTAATCTCGTAATCTAAGCATGGGAACTGTGCATGTCCTTGTCCTAGATCCTGTTGCCTCTATCTCCGATCCTGTGCTTTAGACCTCCCATCATGTGGTTTCCCATCAAATAGATCATCTGGGCCACATGCTACTACATCATCTCCCTCATCACTATTGTAAGGGATCTCTAGTGGTGCCTAAATGCCTACTGCCCATGCCTCATTTGGTATGATCAAGCTCACTTCTGAAAACAGTGGCATACCAACCCATGTAATCGGGTGTCATACCCGAGTCTCTAATCTGTTGGGCTGGGTCCCATGCCTGTGGTACCACCTATAAAAAGATATCCCTAGCTCAAGCCACATGTATATGCGGTCCTTACCTCTCTACATCCCGAAAATCATACCACAAATCTAGTTTGGAACCCCGAACCCTACCACTGTATTCGGTGACATCGCTCCACCCTATACAACTCTATGATATAGCTGTGGCTACCAAGAATAAATTTCTCCACCACATAGACACTCGAGCTCTGCTCCATCCTCGGCCACTGTATATACCTATAAGGCCTCCATATAATGTCTCTGTCTAACAGATCATAAAAATCTCATCGTAAAATTAGACACTACCTAAGTTCCCTCGTACTTCACCACCCATAGAAACCTGGGCCATGAATTTCATCTCCTCTAGGACTCAAAAATGCAATGTACCTATGGGGCGCATGATCACTATATGGTCCTAAGACCAAATCTGTAATAAGGAGGCCAGCCCCACTGTCTTCTAATGGTGGTAGGTAATCAAGTGTAAATCCCAGTATAAATGTGCCAGTATGCACTGGCCCTAGCAGTATCACTCACCACTAAATACTCCATGAACCAACATGATCAAACCCATCGGAAAGGATGTCCCTAACTTATCAGTGAGTAAAAACCCACTGATAAGTGACATCAAGTAAGTGTTTGAGTGCTGCAACGTCATATAACGAAGCTGTCATATCCTCATGGCGTATCTTGTCACAAAGAGTAAAGGTCATTGATCAATGATGTAATATAACCAAATTCACTCGTATACTTGATCATCAAGCCTATAATAGGCACGCGCAGGATCTACCATACGTCCTCTAATGTGATAGTCATCTCCCCTATCGGGATCCACGAAACAATAGCTCTCGTTGTGCCACCTCTCAATCAAAGTGTTCGTTAGGCCATGGTCTAGTGTAATAGAAGGCATGCGAGCTACAGGGCCTAGGCCCACCACCTCCAATAGTATCTCCATCACATGTCGATCTCATCGGTGCATGCTCCCCTCCATATTTGTTATGCGGGTGTGTCACTCTCATGTCTGTAACACGGGAAACCATCACTGCAAAACCATTCCATATGTCAAACACTAACATTTCTTCTAAGTTCTATCGTTCATTAAGATTCGTCTAAAAATCTTAATTTTCTTCTAAGTGTCATCTTTTTTTTGGAATTTTTCTCTCTCATTCATCTAGTTTGTGTGCCTATGCACCCTTTAGGGCATGTACACACCCCGTGGTGTGTGCACTCCCTTTTGGTATACGCGTGTGTGTGCATCCGCCTAAGTGTGCTTGTGTCATTCTTTGTATACCTACGCATACACGCAGGTGTGTGTAGTGTGTGTGTGCCAACATTTTGGTGCATGCACATGTGCACATGCATTGGTGGCATATGCCCATATGTGCATATGCTTTGTAAGGTGTATGCGCATGCACACACACACACACTTCTTGGTGTCTATACGTACGCGCATGTGCTTCGAGGGTGCTTGTGCCATCATTAGGCACTTGCGCCCCCATGCATGCATGTACGTGCCATACCCTACACCTAGAAACCTATTTTTGCATTAACTAGATCGTGGTATATTAAGCCATTTTCACTCGCCGTGTTTCTGGAAGCTTGTTTATTTGCCGTTGTCACTCTAATTTTTCTTCTATTCATCGTAAATAATTATTTTGTTTAAATAATTATTTTTCTTTCATTTTTAACCATCGTTGGGGAATTTTTTGCCATCGGGGACCCCTTTCTTCTCACTAGGACAATTTGTATTTCCCTTAGGCAATTTCCTTCCTCTACACTCCAGTGAATAATTATTTATTATTAAATAATTATTTTATTAATTTTTCCATTATACGGGGACATTATTTGTGCGCTGACTATGTATTTCTTCCCCTTAGGGGATTTATTTTACATCTAGGCAATTCATACTACTTCTTCTACTTTCTTCTATGCATCCACCATCCACCAAATTTGAGAAAACAAAAACAAAAAAATATATATATCCATCCAAAATCTAAAAAAGAAAAATTCTCCACAAAATCCTAAAAATTATAAAACCTACAAAAATAGGTAAACCCGCTTATAGCGGCTGAAACTTGTGTCTTGCGCATGGTATTCTTTCCATATCCTACTAGAAAATTTCACATCTTCACCAATCACATGACTTGCAGATCATCAGATTCACAACCATTCACAAAGCTAGTTTTCTTACTTTATCTCGCACTCGAGGCACATCTAGTTTCTGGTGTTGTTTCATTATGCACAAAGCTTTCTCCATAGACCTAGTTTCCATCATCATTTCCCCTTGCTTGGGGCATCATTTTTAACCCTTGTCATCAATGATGAACATGTGGAAAATCTTGACTTGATAATGAAACATTTGTACAGCCATTTTGACCATTATTGGTTGGAATATGTGTGTTCATACTTGTTTTCCCTATTAAATGAGTTTGTTTCCTTCTCATATTGCATTTCTTTTTGTATGTTGCATTGAGTGGGTGTTTTAGCAATGGAAAACTATTCGTAGTATGGCTTTTCATGTCATCCTACTTTTTTCGTATGCTTATATTTTTAATAAAAACCAATGACGTTTATCTTTGGCAATATGATGACAATAAAGTTTTTTCAATATATTGGATGAAAGCTTTCTCTTTTCTTTCCATCTATCATTCCTCTTCTACATCATTCTCCTATCAACATTATTCTTCTTATTCACCTTCAGCATCTTGCTCCTGCTCATTCTTGTCCTTTCTCTCACCTTTTTTGATCGATTGCCTTCTTTTATCACCCCATCAATACTCAAGGGGAATCTACCACTTCTACTAATTTTTCTTCTACACTTTCAAAATTTATCATCTCTTATCTTTGAAGTGGTGTCACTTACACCACCCCAAATACGAGCAAATGTAGACACTTATAATTTATCTCAAGCAATTTAAATACTTAAATTGTGCTAATTATACCCTTTCTCTCAAATTGACGACATATCGTCAATATCACACATTTTCTCTACTATCATCGTTAATTAATTACATTACGCTAGTTAATTAACTCTTTTGTCCAACAATGCACCAATCAACGAACTTTCGTTAATAAATTCCCCTTTCTATCTATATTAATTAATTATTTCTAATTAATTAATCTCTCCTTTCTATCTATATTAATTAACTATTTCTATTTTTTATTTTTATTTTCTAATAAAAAAATAAAAAAATAAAAAATAAAAATAAAAAAAGTAACTATTTCTAATTAATTAATTCCCATTTCTATATAGACTAATTAATTATTATTAATTAATTAGCTTCCTCTTCCATTAAATCAATGGATCATCATTTTCTTGATTAAATCCCTCTCAAAGTCTAAATCATGTTAATTATTCCTTTAAAAAGATTCTATAAGTTTTCGCACACCTATTAATTAATCACTTTTATTCATTCATTAATAGTTTTAGCTATCAAAAGGACAAAATAAACTCTCCTAAAGTTGACTCAACCCTTTCTAAACCTCTCTTATCCACAACTAACCCAACATCTCTATTATCCCACATGTAAAGGGATGTAGAGATTCCTCTATCCATTAGGCTATATAAAGAGCCCTCCTCCTACCTTTACACTTACACCTACTCCTTGATAAGAAAAAGTGAGCATATAGTAAATACACTATAGCCATTTTTATCATCTTTGAGCATTCCTCCATTAGAGTGGAGCTAAGCATCATCCTTTTGCATTCAAACAATCAAGTTAGTGTTGTGAAGAAAAATGGAGTTAATCAAGAAAGGCCTAATAAGCCATGGCTTGATGAACCTCCATCTTTGATCATCTTGGATCAAGCAACCACTATCTCCTTTTGATAGCTAAAAGATCTACATAGGTCTAGTTTATTGATTTATCTTTCCAAAGAGTAGAGCAATAAATATTAGTATGTTAGCTTGATGTTTATTTTTAAGATTCTAATACATAGTATTGATGTTTATTACTTTTTTAGCTCTTAGCATGATGATATTTTGATTTCGATTTAGCTTTGTTGTAGGACTAATAGGTGTTAGTTCTAATCTTCTTGACTTAGCTAAACAAAATCATGCATACAAATATAATTGAATAATAGAGGGCTGATACATAACAGAGTTATGAGATCAAAAAGCAAAAATTTGATTGGGATTTGACACTAAAACAAAGAAGGTGAAATCTAGTTCAAGCATAAGCTACAAAATCATAGAAACAATGAGATAGCAGATGAAATTGAGATCAAGTATAGGGTGCAAAATCGGTGAAACATGTACATTGAGCCAGTAAGGGATCATGATTTTTTGATGAAGCAACAAGAAACTAAATGATCAAATTATAAATTTTCATTGAATTATTCTAAGTGGGTGCTTAGAGTATAGGGTTTGATGTTCCTTTCAAGTTACATCTTGCTAAACCATCCTAGTGGGTGTTTGGAAACCTTCTAGTGGGTGTTAGGACTGTGAAGTAGGTGCTTCTTAGGTTGAGTGGGTGCTCAACCAAACTATAAATCATTTTATGTTAAGAATGGGTGTTCTTAATAAAAATCCTTGATTTCAAGTGGGTTTTATCCCTCTATGGGTTTCCCACTATAAATTTGGTGTCCTGTGTACTTGTCTTCTTGCATGCACTTTAATTTGTTCATGGTTTGATTTTTTTTTCTAGTCAAGAAGGTTGTAAAATTGATCTGCATTGATTCATCCCCCTCTCAGTGCTTGTGATATTCAACATAGAGATGAAAAATTTATTTTTCCATGAATTTAGAGAGATTTACTGAGTGTTATAAAGTCAAGTTTTGTAAAAGCTGGTTGTTAGGCGATTCAAGTTACTTGAAGATAAAAAGGTGTTGATGGATTTATAGGTTAATTCATGATGTATAACATGGTTATATGTGTTATTTGGTTCATTTTATTTCCAATTAGTGGTTTCATGCCATGGTTGAGGTGTTTTTGGATGTTAGGTCTTCATCTTTAAAGACTTGACATTTGGAGGTGCCTGGAATGAGTAGGAAACAATCCTACTTAGTGGGGTTATGAGATGAATGTCTAATGTAGAGGTTCCTGAGCTAGTAGGATATGTTGAAAGGATGTTTTTGAATATTTTTTATCTTCTTGAGTATTTAAAATTATGTAGTGTTTCCTTGGATTCCATGGAGTGCTCGTTGATGGTGTATTTGGTCTTCTTGGCCTAGTTGTTCTAGTTTGTGTGTCTTGGTGAATTACCAACCCATAGGGGTATTTCATTTGAATTTATATGAGTGTGTAGCTTTTTTTTTTTAATACTATAATTACATAAATTGGTGTGTATTTCAACCTATAATGTTTTAGGATATGAATCATGTATTTAAGTGAGTGTATGTGTTCTTTTTGAACTAGTTGTGTGTGAGAAAGAGAGAGAAAGAGATGAAGTGCAAACTAAGAGAGTGTGTAAGAGGTATAAGAGCGTAGAGATAGAGTTGAGATAGTGTATGAATGTTTGAGGATATTTGAGGAGAGTTGAGAACTATATCAGAAATTACAATTGATCAAATTATCCCATGAAGAAGCAAGATTGAGCAAAGTAGGAGAGAGTGTGTTTGAAGAGGGTTTTGAGAGTGTGGAGCTGAAATTATGATCACTGTCAGTTATGGAAAAAACATATATTCATTTTTCCTCATCTTCGGTGGTTGAGTTTTTTCTTGATCTTGTTAAGGGGTTGTATCATCCTTTCATGGTTGGTTCTTTTAGAAATATGTTTTGGTGCTCATTTTGGGATTGGTGTCTCACTAAAAACTCTTTTGTGATGTTTCATATTCATGCAAGTCTTTTGTTTTGAGTAATATAATCAAAATTTTCAGTGGGTTTTATTCCCCTTGAGGTTTTCCCACTTCACATCTTGTGTTCTTGTGTACTCTCTCATGGTTATGCTTATATGAATTATTGTTTCATGGTGTTAATCTCACATTAATGCATGGTTGAATGGTTAACAATTTATGCAAGTTAATTAGAATTGGTTAAAGGTTTTGAAGGGTATATTCACCCCCAAGTCCATTATGCTTCGAACATAAACATGGTATCGGTATTCATAAATGAAGTCAAACAAATAAATTCAAAAAAATATGCACAAGTTCAAAACCATACACTTCGGTCAAGATCGTATGTACAGTCTTAACCCTCCCACATGTTTTACCTAGGGCTAGTTACATAAATTTTCTCAACAGTATTATATTTTTGACAAAAATTATAGTTTTTTGGCTTAATATTAGATATTTTTCACTCAACTTAAAACAATTACAAGGGGCATGGATTACTTCACTCCTTCGTCACAGTATTCAATTTCTACTATATTTTTAGGAATCTTGGGGATTTGTATCCTTCCTCTATTTACATTTCAAGTACATTACAATTTTTATTCAATTGTGTGGCACATGGGAAGGGCATGGAGGCACTCGTTCTTTTTTCTATTATGTGTCTTCATTTACATAATTGGTCCTAAATCCATCTGTAGTGGTGTGTTTGGTGGGGTTATGAAAGGTATCGAACAAGATAATTTCTACGTGTAGGAACAATTTCATTTCCTCTTGCACTCAAAGGGGAAGATATCAAATTTTTGGCTAACTTTGATACATAGTCTTCCTCCTTAGTGAGGTGTTTTATCATTTCATTATTATTCTTCTCCCTTATTCATTATGTGTTTGGTTATATGTCTCTAACACTCCAATTTATTCTCTACATAATTGGAGATTGATCACCCCCAATCCTTTAGTAAATTCAATGATGTAAATCTCTAAGCACAAGTAAATCATGGGATATTCTCCTTCGTAGAAAAAATAGGTGTATTATTTCCTTGTTTTCATCCCTTTCATTTCATTTTTATACAAATGTAAATCTCTTGTGTTACACTTTACATTTGAGTTAAGGTTCAATTCTTTATCATGGACATTGAATACACTTTGTGTTATAGGTTTCATCATGGATTATGCCAACACCAAGCACAATAGGACTTTTCAAAAAAAATCTGGGTGAATACAATGTGTGTTTGCATGCTTAGGTATTTTTTCCTTTAAGAATGTAATTTTATTTCATACTTAAAAGGAAGGTAAATTTAAACACCCAAATTTGGTAATTTACTCTTTGACACTGGTAGTTTGACAATACACTCTTGTTAAGATAAATACAACCTTCCCATTCCCACTTAGCACATTCCAAGGTCTCATTTCTATATTTTTATCCTTATACACTAACATGTCGTTAATTTTGAATAATAGAATGCATAAAATCTATCCATTTATGGGTAAGGTCATACAATTTAGTCGGTATGTTATATCCGGTCTTGGCTAACTTATGCGGTCTTACACCAACATTTTCTTCAAATTTGATTTCAATTTCATATTATTTTTTGGGTATTTTAATCCCTATGGCTCATCCTTTCCTTGATAAATTGACTATGATACCCTTTATAAGCAATTAAACACTGCCTCATTTACTAACCTAAAAATCCTATGGCACTACATTGATACACTCACTTACAACTCTTGAAAAAGGAACCCAAAGATCCCTAAATCTCACCATAGCACATCTACATCCATTAGGGTGGTAATAACTAGAGGTTTTAAGCTTCTTACTAGGTAACATAGTCAACCCATCTCATCTACAAGCACTCAAATATCCCCTCTCTAAGTATTTTATCAAGATCCAACTCAACTCAAGAATTATCAAAGAGAGTTTTCAAATCATAGTTGCATTCATTATCACATGTAATTTTGAAAATGATATGTGGTTTTGATGCCTATTTGGATTAGTTCCAACATTAGTGGTTCATGTGGGTTCCCATAACCCAACTAATGTTAGTTTTGCAAGGTCTCCCACCCATGATTAGGGTTTGATACCTCATTCAAGATGTTTAGAGATTTTTACAAAAATATCACAAATTAGGGATTGAAAATAACATATAGTTCCAATAAAGTGACCATCTCAGGAAGTTACATACCCTAAATCCAAGCAGGTCCAAAACTATACATAAGGGTCAAGACCATATAGTCTGGTCCTAGCAGAAGTGTATGATTCTATGCCAAATAATTTTTCAATCATAGTTCTATAAACGAAGCATCATCATTCCAAAATATCCATATTCAAGCAGTATGAACACCTAAAAATTCCTAGAAGTGGTCTATAATCATCTAACTGCACTCATCCCCTTATGTTTTCAAGTTTGTATTTTGTTTAGTACACCGGTTAAAAGTCTTAATGTGTTTTTTGATATTGTCAATTATTGTTGGAATTTAATTAATCATAATAACCTCATGTAGCTAACCCTTACATCCTTTAGTGTACTCATTTTACTATTATTATATTTCACATAATCTAATTAGGGTGAAAAATCTATGTGGTTGATCTCTAAAGGATGTGATACTACTTTAATATATTTAAGAGAGCCTTGAGCACTTTATGAATTTATTATGCAAGTTCTTGAGAATTTTAAGTGCGTTCAAATGGTGAATTATAATTTCTTACATAGGATTTTTTAGGGTTGGTATTTCATTAATGTTGGCCTATAAATAATAAACAACCCATAATTATATTCAAATTGAAAAAAATTCGTTAGAAGGAGGGATACATGATCGTACATGTTAGTTCAAGATTTAGTATGGCTTATTCCCATTTTGTATGGTTTTATATAGGTAGTTAGTGATGTTTAGCCAATTTTCTCATAAATATGCATGTGAATTATATACTACTTTAAATATATGCAAGTGAGTAGGATAACTAAATAAGAATGTGTATGGATGATTAAGTCATAAATGGGAGATATAAATATATGTCAATTGGGCTTAGAAAGTTGACAAAAAGTTGGAGTATGGGAAAAAAATTGAACTTTTCAATCCTAAAGGATAAGATATCAAATTAAGGTGTCTACAATTTCTTAAAATAAAGAAATTTATGTGTTTCCATATCAATGAATTTGTTAAAAATAAAATTACTTCATTTAAAATTGTGAATTGGTAATACAAAGTGGATAGAAGAAATATTTTTATTATTGTTTCGTGTTGTATAAAAAGGATTAGCAATTTTGTCCTCAATTTCATTAGGGGTTATAAAGGTCTATTAGAAATCTATTGGTTGATCTAGAATTGTATCATCATTACAATATTTGTTAACATTATTATTGTAGGATTCTATGTTTCATTTGATGCCTCTTAAAACTAGTGATAAAAGTGGCATATTAGTCTTGTAGATTCCGTGTTGAATCGTATCACTATATTAGTATTTAAAATGCTTCATGATGTTCATTTTTAGTTGTTTTATCTCTTACAATATCATGTGATCAGATAGGCCAATGTTGGGCATATACTTGAACTATAAATCACCTTTTCATTATTTTAAAAAGTAAAGGATTATTGAGAAGATTATAGGCACATTTTTACCAGGTCATGATCTTAATAAGAGATTATAGGAGATGTGAATCCATTACCTTGAATACTTTTGTCATCGATCAAACTTGAAAATCATTAATTGCAATGTTTTTATGTTATCATTGTATTTTTAATTTTAAAAAAATTAAGTGTGTCAAAATTTATCCACCCAATGCTTGTTCAAAGCCTTTGTAAAAACAATTAACCATCCAAACATATTTCAAGCAAGTACATGATTAGTCAGTTTACATTATTTTCATGCCTTCTTTAAAAAAAAATGTGGTTAGGTTCGGGATGTTAAATTTTGTAATTTAAAGAATTGGCTTGCTCAAACCTATTCTCTACAAGTGATTTTTGCATATGTTTAATATACTCATGATCATGTATATTCATAAAATTTCTTATGTGCAGTGGAAGATTTTTTTCCTTCCAATTTATATGTGTATTGTGTAATTGCTATGAGATTAATGTTTGTTTTATTTTTAATTAATTTTTTAGAATTCAGCCTTATCAATGTTTTGAAATATACATATATTAAATTTATTTGAAATTCCTAAAAGTTGTGCAAAAATTTTATGTTGGGAATTGAAGTTCAGTTATTTTTGAGAAATCCACTCTCAACAATTTAATTTTCTACACTTAAAATTATTTTATTAAATATTTTTAGTTTTTGTGTGATTTTACCCTATGTAAAGTTATCTTAAGGTGACATCTATGACTATTCATTACCCTAATGACATTTTTCTTGTGTGTATTTTTGCAATGGTCATGATAGAAGGTGGTCATTTAGCACAACCACCTTTAAGCACTCATTAAAGGAATTGACTATAAGTTGTGATAAGAGAATGCATATAATAGAAAAGGTTTGGGAAAGACTAGTCAAGGAATGATAAATCCCATTGTGGCTAAGTAAAATCTATTATAATCAGGGATACTTTGGTGATAAATAAGAAGTTAGAAACTTAATAAATATACTTCGGTATCAAAGTAGTTATATATTACACCAATACATCTTAAGAAATACCACTTTTCATTTAGGAAGATTCCAAGCTGTTTTCTCAAAAAATAATGATAAAAATGATAATATTGTCACATTCATTCTTTTTATGAAATATCATAATGATTGTAGGGGTATTTAACGAATGGAAATATTACTAATAAAGAGGATGGTAGTAGTACACCACATCAAAGGGTTAAACTATCACCTTGAAAGAGAATACAACATTCCAATAAAGGAAAAGGTGTCAAGAAAGAGTGTAAAGAATCTTTAAAGAGAGGAATTAAACATGGAGAAAAAGGTAGAGTTTCCCCACTTTACTAACCTTTTGCAAGTAATCATACATGCAAACTAATAAAGTATGTGAAGAGACTATCCATTAATTTTTTTCATTATTAAAATAAGGCCATGAAATCTTCCAATGTTGGAATATCTATCCATGTACAACTGCGTGGAATGAGTAACCATTATTTGGAACTTTTTTTGGAGGAAGTAATTCATCACCAAGTAGCAAAAACAATTTTAAAATAAAACAAGTGAAGATCACTCTTCAATTCATCATGAATGGAAAAGTAAGGGGAAGAATATTTCATCTAAAGGAATTAGCAAGAATTATTGCACTCATTGTAACATAAATGAGCATTGAAATGAAAAGTATTGGAAATTATACATCCTCAACGTGATCCCAAGAAACATAAGGGGTAATCTAAGATGGAATAGGTAGCTAATATCAATGGGAAAGAAGTATTCAATGCACCTAAAATCCAAACAAGAAGTAAAATTTTCCAAGAAACAAACAAATTGGCACATCATATTAATGTATCCTTTTCACCATTGCAATTGGGTATTGAGTACGTAGACATCTTTCAAGTCTTGGGTGGAGTATTTGCAAAGATAATTTTTAAATATTTTCACTAAATCTGATTTCATCATCATAATGATTATAGCATGCCTATGTAAATTTCATGTTTGTCGTATACATATGGAGATAGCATAGATAAGGCACTAATTAGAACATGCATATTTAGAATCACACAAGAGTTATAGAAACATTTTTATATTAGGATTTCCAACTCGATGTGTTATGACAAGTATTGAATTATCATGTTTTTATGATTTGGTATGATCATGCTTGTAGTCTGCACATGATCTACATCTACAAGTATGACCATGAGCGAAAGAGTTGTTTCCATGGTGAAGATAATGGGCATAATATTTGGTTAACAATAACACTTAATGTGAGTAGCACTCCCCAAACAATAATGTTATTTCATGGGTATATAAATAAGCATACACATCACACCTTCATTAAAGGCATTCTCATTCATGTTTATTTCTTGTTTTTTTATACAAGTTTTGAACTATAAAACCCAAGTAGGAAAACCAAGCAGAAGAAGTTATATTATTTTGGTGAAATAATTTTTCATGAGGGAAGATTAGGAATTTTCACCAACGATCTTGGACTTGGACCTCTACTTAGGAATAACACATATCCATTTATTGAAAATAGTAAATATATAAACTACTCTAACCATCGTGGGTGGTATTTTGACCGTGGTTCACATAATAATACTCCACTAAACTTGTGTGAAAAAAGGAGGTGGATGAAAGGTATGTATATAGACAGGGGAGAAAGTGAGAAGGGGTTTTACTCAATAAATAGCAAGCTAGGTTTATTGACATAAAACCATAATATTTCCAAGTTAACAATGAGAAGACACTATGTCAAGGAAAGAGGGACAAAACACAATTAAATATAATTTTATTTGCATAATGTTACACAAGTAATCATGATTATGGAGTAAAGTTGAGATGGAGAGGAAAACATAAGACAAGGAAGATAGAAGAATTATAGTTTCTTGCTTGTAGTAAGACAATGGGAGCTATCAACCAAGAAAATATAACCCTTTGGAATGGAGAATCCATTCCAATTTATATCTTTACAATTTTCTCTTCATCTACCCCCCACATGACCTTTCATAGTTCCACCATGTGTGACCTTTCACATTCCTCTAGGAAAGAAAAATAATCCCCTTTCTTATTAATGAAAAGGGTAATTTTACAATGAAAAATTACAATGGTCACTTAAGTGAATAGGACGAAAGAGCCATAAAGTATAATTTACAATGGAGAATTAGAAAGTAGAGAGAGAATGGAGAGAGAAGAGAAGAGGAGAGAGAAGTTAAAATCTAGAGAAGTGAAAGCATCTTGTTGATGAAAAACCTACTTGATGGATCTTGAGTGAATGCTTCCGAATGAAGTTCCCTGCCTTTGACATCATGTTGAATTGGAACATTGTGATTGTAAATTTGTCCTCATGTGAGATGTGGACACACTCCAAGGAATTAAATGAGTGTTTAGAAACACTTACGTGAGACTTACATTGACATGGAAACATGATGATCATTTTTAACTCAAGGTTGGAGATCATCACCTTGTTCTTCTCAGCTTCAAAATTCACCTCCGTGACATAGATGTTTTTTTAAGGGAATCAACCACTGTCGGTGTCCATTTTGATCTTACACTACCTTTTCCCTAATTTTCATTTCACTCTACATCTCCTGAAACATTTTTATAGTTTGATTGGATGAAATGAAGTTGTTTCCTTTGTTCCCATGCCTTAATTCATTTGAAAATCATTTGACATGCCCTATTTTGCAAGAATACTAGAAATTCTTCCATAATTTTTCCCCTAAATTCTTCAAATCTGTGGGCTATGTTGCGTTCTCCCTTTTACCCGATCATGAATAATCAAAATTGATTGTTTTATACATATACGCCTTCAAAAATTCAATTCCAAGGTCGGGAAATGCTTGGAATTGTGTTTTTTCTGGTTCCAATTCAAAAAAATCCATCCTTGGCGAAAAAATCAATTTCTAGGGCATCCCTGGCATTTTCTATATTTTGACGGTCAGACGGGCGTCATTTTCCCATCAATTTCTTCCTCAAAGCATGCATTGGCAACGTGGCGGGTTCTAATTGGCTGAGGGATGGTAGCTAGTTGGATTCCCTTAGAATTTTTAGACTTTATTTTACAAAATTTTAAAAATTCAAAAATTGGCCCAAAACCCCACAACCAATCAAGAGTGGACACGTGTCCTAAAGATCAAAAAGGGAGGAGCAGGCCGATGGGGGACTTAGAGTTTTTAGCTCTATTTTTCTAAAGTTTCAAAATTAGTTTCAGCCCCACTCCAATCAGAGGAGGACACATGGCATCATTTTTGGGTAGAGGGGATGCGGATGGCGGAGGTTTTGAAGCTTTTTGCCTTTGGAGGCAAAAAATATTAAGGTAAAATTTTAAAGCATGGCCCCATGGCCAATCACAGGTGGACACATGGTAGCATGGTGGCAAAGAAGGGAAGCGTGAGCCATGGAGGAAAAGGGGGAATTTTTCCCTTTTTAGCAAAAGGAGCTAAAGCAAAAATTAAGCCGCGGGCCCACGAATGAGCTATAGGGAGACACGTGGTGAAGGCAGAGTGGTTCGGTGGGGTGGCGGAGGCAAAAGGTAAATTTTTCCTTTTTGTAAAAATACTTGGAATGAAAAATTTGAGGTGTGGCCCCGCGACGAATCATCGAGCGACACGTGGCAAGGGAGAAATTAGGTGTGCGGGCCCATGAGGAAAAAGGTGAAAAATTTCCAATTTTCCAAAAAGGTCAAAATGCGTAGAATTGAAGTGCGATCCCAATGGGACCCACCATGTGCCACGTGTCATCACCAAAATTCAAGGGCGAGGGGCAGAGAAAAAGTCAATTTTTTCCATTTTTCCAAAAATGTCAAAAAGTCAAAAGGTGAGCCTGAATTGATTCCCAATCATATTTTGACATGTGGAGGGCCCAGATTGAAGGAAAAAGAGTAAATCAAGGGAAACTGTACATTTTTCATTTTTGCCACCATTTTTTCTCCAAGAATCTTGGAGATGCAAATTTTGCATCATTTTTAATCAAATTTTTGATGAATTCATGTCCTTTGTGCCTGCAAAGATCAATGCAAGTGGTTTTAGGGATTAATTTACAGATTTGAGGTGTTTTTGAAACAAAGTTTTTCCCTAATCCGTCTAAACATGAAATCTCAAATTTGAAAGTTACAGAGGTAGTTTTAAAAGGTGAAAAGTTGAAATGATGAGAGGAAAGGCATTTGCATGCCTTGATGATGAAAATGTGCCTCCAGGAAGGATAATGATCCAAATATTTGTAATGATTCAGTCTTTTTAAACACCTGGAAACTCTCGTTACAAATTTGTTAAATGTCATTTTCAATGAATCATGAGAAATTGTTGTAACAAACTTGATCCCTTGGCATATGCTTTTCTTGGGAAAGAAGGCTCCAATGTGGCAAGAGGTATATAATGCATTTTGGAGAAATGTAAATGGTCGAGAAGTTGAAAATCATGAGAAAATTCTGAGAGAAAGCTCATTTTCTGAGAAACCCACCAAAGAACCAGGTTAATTTCTTTTGTGTTGGATCTTCATGTATGTGATTTGGTTACAAGTTTATATCCATCACACAACTCGAGATTTTCATGAAACTCTCCCTCCGATGAATCTAACAAGCTTTTGAGTTTTTTTGTGTTTTTTGGGCAATATGATGTTTGTTATCATTTTAAATACTTGTAAATAGTTTTCATTGTTCTTGTTGCTATCTTGCATTGAAAGTCTTTAGAAATCACACAGAATCTCATCCTTATTGATAGTTTAGTGGTACTTCTATTTTTGTTTGTCAGAAGAGCTTTCATCTGGCATTGAAAATAAGCGAGTTTAAAATCAATCCACCTTCATTTGTTGATTGGAATTGCTTGTAAGCCTTTATGGGTACGTTAGGCATGATTTGATCAAGGATTTTTGTGCTTAATTGAGTTCTTTACTTCAAGATTTTGTGGTGAGTTCTCAAAGATTGTGTGAAGAGTGCAACACAGGCTTCCATTTATGCATCTTCTGGTTGAAAGAACATCCCGATTATTTACAACATTTTATCTTATAGTTGTTCAAGTATTGTAGAGGTTGTCAAAGATTTTATATATCCAAGTTTGTCTTGTCAATATCCCACAAAAATCATCTGAATAACTAATCCTACCCATACTACCCCTGAATTGCATTGTGTGTCAACAAAAAAATCTAACCCATCTACAAAAATGCACAAATAAAATCAGGATCATACCATGTCTCTAGCAGCCTTAGCCTTGTTTTGAAAGCATTTCCATCATTTAGTAGTGATAGCTCTATTGAATTTGAATAATGGAAAATTGATCATGTTTTCCCAAGTCCGTCTCCATACAATATGCACAATATAAGGATATCTCTACCCCCTTCACAAAACAGAGGCTGCAATATAGGTTCTCTTACCTTGTTAAAAGGAAACACCTAAAATAGTGAGGATTAGATCAAAATCCTTTCAAGGTGCTACCCACTTCTTCAAAGCTTGAGTGCTAACAAGTCAAATAAATTGCTTCCCCAGATATAAAATGACATATAAATCATTTATCTGCCTCTAAGTATTTTGTAAAATCCATGATGTTGTTCAAGTTTTGAAGGATATTAAATCTAGGTGCCAACACCCAAATGGTGTCGTTCTTGGGAAATTATTTAGTATTTCAGATCCCTGGTAATACTTCTTGTGTGATTTATGTGCAATTACAAAATCTAAGTATCATCTTCTAATTAGATTTATAAGATTGGAATGAAGAGTAGAGTTCTAAGTTTGATATTCTCTTAGTTCAATCTGATCCATGTGCATACATATTTGAGATATTTGAATGCATATCAAACCCTGGTAAAGTCCCTTACAAATTTTGCATGCAAATACATTGTTGAAGCATCATTTTATAATCAGATTTGTAAGGATTAAGTGAAGATATAAGTTTTGCCTACAATTTTGTCAGTTCCCAGTAGTTGTTGCACTTCATTTGCATTTGTGGTTGATAATTTCAAAGAAAGAAAGGTCTGATCTATAAATTTTGGCAAGATTTTCAGTGTTGATAGATATTTGATAGAGTATTTTAGCGCATTTGCACAACCAGTGGTGAAATTCCTTAGTGACAACTCCATGCTATTCGATCTTGATAAATACCGTTGTCTTATGATTTCTCTCATTTATTTTTGTGTTGTTAATCTTTGTAAAAATAGAAGGAAAAAGATCTCTCTTCATTAGGGACTCGCTAAGAAGTTGTTTACAAATTCAAGAAACTCGAGTTGAAAGGGAGAAGATTTTGGAAGGTTTTTAAAGTTCGGACATCAAGAAAAGATATATCCATTGGTCGAGAGAGATCAGCCTTTGGTAGAGTATTACCACTCTTCTTCCAGTGATTCGATTCAAGAAATCCTCTCATAAACTTGTTTGCTTCAACTAGTGAAGGTCCTTCTACTGTACACAGTAAGTTCCTTCTTCAATCTACACTGTGTGTTTCAATCCTAGTAAAATTTTCCAAGAAAGTCAACATTTAGAGAATACCAGTCTTGTGAACCATATTCTTGAGCCCCAAATACCTTGCACTCATCATCGACTTGTGTCACCCCCAAGATCACCTTCACCAAATAATATGGCTCAACCTAGACCTCCATTTGTTGTCTACACATTTGGTCCTATAGACTTTAGAGGAATGGATGGTTACCCAAATTTTGTCCCAAAAGATGTCAGAAATAGATTGCCAAAATTCCAAGGTAACAATGCAATAACTGGTGAAATTCATCTCAAACTCTTTGTTAACATGATGGAATATTTTTAGATAGAGTTTGAAGATGTGTATATTAAATTTTTTGTTCATACACTAGAAGAGGATGCTAGGGATTGGTACAAGGATCTGCCTGATAATTCAATTGATTCTTGGACTGAGATGAAGAATGCATTTAGGTTACAATATGGTGACAAGACTGATCCTAGATTTCTCTTATCTGAGTTTGAGAATATCAAGAATAACCCCAATGAATTAGTCCATGACTTTAACACAAGGTTTAACAAAACTTTGAGAAGGCTTCTGTTAACTCGATGTCGTGTGATGAATCTTGTCTAATCAAATATGTGGATGCATTTGATAAAAAGGCAGCCTATTACCTAAGAGACAAGAACCTTACCAATCTAAGGCAAGCTTTCACCATGGCACTTCAAATTTAAAACAATATCAAAGCAATTGGGAAACCTCTCAAGAGAGATGGTGTAAAGTTGATAAACCCTGAAAAATCTCAAGCTAGCAAGCATGTTGATTTAGAGGAGATTGTGAAAACTTTGCGGGGGCATCAAAGAAATCTCATATAAGTTGGAAAGAGTTGAGAAAGGAATTGGGAAAACTTCACAAGGTCAGCCAAGAGCACAAAACCATGACAGATTTTAAAATCATCCTAGAGGTGATCAAATGGTAGATGATAGAGGAAAAGGATGCATGGGTTCTATAAATAGACATCCTCAAGCATGTGAAGGAAGAGTGTTACCTGATCCCCTAAATGCTAGGGTTACTACTATTGAAGAAGTTGTTGATATTGATTGGTGTGATAGGTGTTTTTACCCCATCCTCCATGTGAAGTGGACCAGCAAGAAGGTGAAGCTAATAATGATGATGGTACTGATGATGATATTTGCATGATGGGATGTTCTTCAAGTCCACAAGGAGGAGCAACATCTAATGAAGTGATAATTATAAGGACAGCTACAAATTTTTGGGATTGCATCAAACGGGTACAAGTTTTCCTTCCCCCTCATACTCTTGAAGTTAATGTAGTGAAATCTTTTAAAATTCCTAACAATGACTTTGAATACTTAAGAGCTTTGATGATTAAGAAGTATGATGGTGGTATTCCTTTGGAGGAAGATAGACAACTATTGATGAATGTTGTTGTAGCTCAAGAGAAATACTATAACACTAGAAGCAAAGTTGTTAAAGGATTTTGGCCTCAAGCCAAACCTAAAACACCCTTACTCACAAGCATTCCCAAAGAAGCTCCTAGAAGAGAAACACTTGCCAAAAGCTTTGTTGTCCCAAGCAAAAATTACATTCCTCCTCATGCCCAAGCTGCCAAGAATCCCTTGCCATCAAATGAATCTTCTTATCTCCATTCTAATGTTGTTTTTCCAAATATTGTTCCTATAACATAACCCAAGTATTGAGCCAAATCAAAGTGAGTGTTCCAATCATTGAGTTGCTTAGAATTCATGAGCATAAGAAGAGAGCATTTGAGTACTTAGGGTTGAAAGAAGAGAAGACTACTCTAGGTATAAATGTAAATGTTGGTGAAACTCCTCCTCAAATCATTGCTAACCTTGAAACACCACCAGTAGTAGATAATCTTGGAGAGATACCTAAGGTATATTTGGGGACATCCTTGGTTGATTCCTAATTGAATGTTGATCCATTCTTCACAACTTTGATCATAAAGGATAGGCTACTTCACAATTGTATGTTTGATTCCGGTGCATCATGTAATGGCATGCCTCTAGAAGTCATCAATGAGTTGGATAACAAAGTGACAAAGAGCTATGGAAAATTTACTTCCATGGACTTAAGAGCAAAGTGTCGGTTTTTGGTTATGTTAAGGGTTTGGTAGTGCAACTTGCATCTTATCCCGGGAGGAATTTAAAATTGGATTTTGTGATTGTTTATTGCCCTACCAAATGGGATATGTTATTGTCAAGAAAGTGGGATGCAAGTGTTAGAGTGAGTGTCCAAATGGATATGTCTTTTTCCACCATTCCCATTGAAGGAAGCCTTGTCGAGATCTATGGAGAAAATAAAATGTTGCATCTAATTGAGGACCCAAACAATGCTTCTTATGAAGTATTATTTGTTGATGTTGATGCTGATAATTTTATTGGTTTCGCTGATGGTAAAGAACACAAAATGGATCAGTCAAAGTGCCTTGAATAGGTATGTTCTCCTTAGACGTTGTTATTTGATGGAGCTTGCTCCAAATTTGGAAATGTTGTTGTTGTAATTCTGATTTCTCCTAGCTTGGAAGAATTTGTTTTTTCCTTCAAGCTTAATTTTGAATGTACTAACAACATTGTTGAGTATGAAACCTTGTTGTTGGGTCTAAGAATTACATAGAAGTATGGTGTCAAGGAAATCATTGCAAAGGGAGATTCAGAGCTAGTTGTCAAACAAAGAAGAAAATTGTATGATACAAAAATCAGTGGATGATGCAGTATAAGCATGTAGTTTGGGGATCTAATTGAGATGTTTGATTCCTTCATTATTGTGCACCATGATAGAAGTTTGAATGTTTCTGCTCAAAAGTTGGCAGTGATGGGGTAAATATTTGGAGATTGCACTATTTCACCTTATTGTGAGTACAATGTTGAAGTGTTAACTAGGCCAATTATCCCTAACAACATCAAGCATTGGCAAGTGTTTGATGATGATGCTCAAGTGCAAAGGTTCTTACGAAATCAAGGTGAGTTTTTGGATCAGCATATTGACTAGGAACCAATGGTGTGTATGAATGAAGGAAGAGATACTTTATTTGGAAAAGATATTATCTAATTGAAAAATAACACCATTCCTAGAGGTCTTTTTGCTCTTGAGTCAAATTTTAGCAATGTTGATTGCATCATAAATAGAAACATATTTTCCTCAAGGGATGTGGAAGAGCATAACTTGGGAACAAAGGACAAACCAAGAAAATTTTGGTTGGGTAGTAGTTTAAATAAATATGAAAAATAGTCCTATCTCCAATTGTTGAAACAATATCAAGACTGCCTTGCTGGTCATATTTAGAGCTGAAAGCATATAGAGAAGACTTATTTCAGCATGAGATCCCTCTTGAGAAAAGTGCCAAACCATTCAGACAGAAGCAAAGGCCAATTAATCCACTCCTCTCCATGAAAATGCAAGATGAATTGAAGAAATTGAAGGAGGGAGGGATCATTCAGCCCACGAGGTATTCATCTTGGGTTGCAAACCTTGTGCCAGTCAGAAAGAAGAATGGAGATATCAAACTTTGTGTAGACTTTAGAAATTTGAATAGAGCTTCATTGAAAGAAAATTATCCATTGCCAAACATGGAGAACATGCTGCAGTTAGTGACTGGATTTGAATTTTTGTCTAACCTGGATGGTTTCTCTAGCTACAATCAGGTTGGTCAAGGAGTCAAAAATATTTAAAACTATCTTTACCACTCCTTGGGGAACATATGTTTATGTGAGAATGCCTTTTTGTCTCATGAATGTTGGAGCTACCTTTTAAAGAGAAATGGATGATACTTTTTCTGGTTATATAAATGACTTCATTGTAGTTTATCAGGATGATGTGACTGTGTTTTCAAGGAGTAGAAAAGATCACTTGCATCATTTGGAAAGAATGTTGATTAGATGTAGAGAATTTGGAATCTCTCTCAATCCAAAGAAGTGTCACTTTGGGGTATAAAAGGCCAAGTTGTTTGGTCATATTGTTTCAAAGGATGGTGTCATGATTGATCCAGAGAGAATAGAAGCAATCAACAGGTACCAGTTCCAAGAACGAAGAAGGTCATCCAATCTTTCTTTGGGTAAATCAATTTCATTATAAGGTTTGTGTCCAATTTTTTTGAGTTAACTCTTCCTATCACATGCATGTTGAAGAAATATCAAGTTATCAGATGGGAGGAGGCTACTATTCATGCTTTTGAAGGGATCAAAGAAGCAATTAAACATGCACCTGTCTTGGCAGCTCCAAATTACAAGAAGCCTTTCCAAATCTTCTCCTTTGATTTTGAAAATACTATTTCATCTGTTTTTCTCCAAAAGGATGCATATGGGGATGAGAGGCCCATTACCTTCTTTAGCAAGGATTTACAAGCTACTGAGTTAAAGTATATAATCATGGAAAAACAAGCATTTTCTTTGGTGAAAGAAACAAAGGTTTTCAGGTGTTATATTTTAACTTCAAAAGTGGTTGCTTATCGGAGATGGAGATCTCAAGTAAAATATGTAGATGGGTGAACAAACTACAAGAGTATGATATGAACATCCAAACCACAAAGTTGGTAAGAGGTTTGGGTCTTGCTAAGCTTATGGATGAGAGAAATTTGTAGACTGTGGAAGTGAATGAGGTAGAAGAAGAAAGAGAAGATGTTCTTGGGAAATTGGTAAGTTCTGAGTGGTACAAGGATATAATATTTTACCTTAGACACATATGTTGTCCTGATCATTTAAATAAAAATCAGAAAAGAGCCCTCAAGATGGCTTCTCAAAAATACATCATCACTGACTTTGGGTTGGCTTGGAAGAACCTTGAAGGTGTCCTCTTGAGGTGTGTAACTAAAGATGAAGCTCCCAAAGTGATTACTGATTTCCATGGGGGAGTTTGTGGCAGACACTTTTCTTGAAGGGTTACAACACACAAATTTTTGAGAGCTTGTTATTATTGGCCTACTCTCTTCAAAGATACAACCATGCTAATTAGAAAATGTGAAAGATGTCAGTGTTTCTCTAGAAGAATGAAAGCTTCAGGCTCCCTTCCTTTGTAGCTTGTATCAATTGAAGCTCCTTTCAAGCAATGGGGAATGGACTTCATTGGTGAGATTTCAGACCATTTTAGTGCTGGACATAAATGGATCCTTATAGCCATAGATTACTTCACCAAGTGGGTAGAGGCAATCACCACCAAGAAAGCAACACACCAAGTTATTATGGACTTCTTGTTGAACAATATCATATGCAGATTTGGTGTGCCAATCAAGATTGTTGTTGATAATGCCATTTTTTTCAGAGGTAAACCTTTGATGGAAATGTGCAAGGAGTATGGGACCAATCGACTTATTCTTCAAACTATAACCCCCAAGGAAATGGACAAGCTGAGTCCAATAAAGTAAGAATTTGTTAAAGATCATTAGGACCATGGATTTTAACTAGATAAAATGGGGTGAACAACTGAAATTTGTAGTTTAGGTGATAGAATCACTGCCAAGAGAGATAATTGTAAGAGCCCATTTGAATTGGTGTATGGAACTCAATCTTTTCTGCCCTTACATCTATAGTTATCTTCATTTTAGTTTTTCAATAGCTTGAGGATCAAGAGGTCGGTGCATATGAAGCAAGGATCAATCAAATTATGGAGCTAGATGAGAGAGAAGGGCATCCCACCATAGACATGTCGATTTAGAGAGAAGTTGAAAATATTATTTACTAAGAAGGTCACTCCTAGGGCCTTCAATATTGGAGATCTGGTTTTATTGTGGGATAGCATAAATGAAGATAAGGGAAAACATGGAAAAATTGATGCATTATGGATGGGCCGTTACTCCATTGATATCATAACTTGTGAGAATACATTTTTCTCAAAGATTTAGATGGGGAATTTCTCAAAATTCTGTTAATGGCAAGAATCTGAAGCATTTCTTGGATTAATCCCCAAATTTGAGGTATGCACCACTTGTACGAGTGTATAGTGTTTGGCTTTTTCATCTATTTTCGGTGTTTTGTCAGTTTGTGGTTTGCCTTGGTGTGTGGCAGCCATTTTTGTCAGTTTCTTAGCTGGTTTTTGGTGATTTTGGTTCATGACTTCATTTTCCCAATGGATTATTTTGGCACTTGGTCTACTTATTGTTCTTGTCGCACTCACTAGGAGTTCCTATTGTTGCAAATCAGCAGCACCCCCTGGATGTTGATCAGATTTCTAGTTTGATCACCCTATGCATCTAGTGTGATTGCACAACATTGAATCCTCTTCCCAAGTGTGGGACTTGCAAAATGGAAGAGGAATCTCCAAATTAGAGGTTGGTTCCTCAACTCCTCTGATCAACTATTTCACTTGCACAATTGCAGAGGTTTAAACTCATAAATCTACTCTAAATTCCAAGGAGACAGAGATAGAGAATGCAAAAAGAAAGAACTAATGCTAATAGGTTATGCACCAAAGGAGTTGTAGACACCTGATGCTACATGAAATACATAATCCACAAGGAAACACAGCACAAAACATGCACAAACGCTCAAAATGTAATGAAAGATCAAGAAAGCAATGATAGATATATGAAAGGATTGAGGGATTTTAATCACATAACATATATCAACATCTCAGACCCAATACAGTACATTATAGTGATCCAGAGGCAAGAAAAGGTGTTGCATTACATGGAAAGGTAAAATTTCTTCACAAATTCTGCCAAGGAGGAAGAAAAGGGAAGTTGCAGAGCTGAAAAAGTGTCTCTCCTTTGTAAAATGAACTCATTCTGGCTTTTACAAAGGCAAACCACGACCCGGGAGAGAGAAACATGGGAAAACATGCAAGGGTTCAACCATTGACCAAAATTCCATCAAAACAGCATGGGTGCCCCTGCGGACCCATTCCCTGACATTTTTAGCCATGCTGGGAGAGAATGCGAGCCATTCTTCATTAAAAACGGTGGTTGAAACGTCATTTCTGTCCATGACCACGTGCCAGAAGAATTTTTGATTTTATCTCTTCAAACTCCACCAAAATGAAAAATTTACCCCATAATCTTGTAGATAATTTCACCAGCTTTCCATTGATATAAAGAACGTGAAAAACCGAGCTCTGGATCGAAAGATATGGCGATTTGAAGTTTTAGGGCAAAACAGGGCCAAATCGGGTCGGCGGGCAAAAATTCAAATTTTTGCACCTTTTTGGTCAATTGGAAAATTTTCCAAAATTTCCCCATGCTCTGCCACTCTAGGTGCCACATGGCGGCATCTCATTAGCCACGGGCCTTTCAGGGGAAAATTTTCCACAAAAACTCCGCCGAGCCATAACTTGAAAAATACATGGAGTTAGGAGGAAAACTTTACCTTTCTAGAAAGTTGAGAAAGAGCTCTATCCAATGGTGTCATTTCCAGAAGGTTTTGAGTGCCTGAAAAGAAAAATATTATGACTAAGGCACAAGAGAGGAAAAAATGAGAGGAGTTAGCCACAAAAAATGAGCAGGGGCACATTTTGGATAACAAAGTGCCCATCCCCAAGATGGAGCCAATGTTGGTGTCCATTTTGATCTTACACCACCTTTTCCCTAATTTTCCTTTCACTCTGCATCTCCTGAAACATTTTTATAGTTTGATTGGATGAAATGAAGTTGCTACCTCTGTTCCCATGCCTTAATCCATTTGAAAATCATTTGACATGCCCTATTTTACAAGAATACTCAAAGTTTGCCCTAATTTTTTCCCTAAATTCTTCAAATCATGGGCTATGTCGTGTTCTCCCTTTTTCCCGATCGTGAAAAATCAAAATTGATCATTTTATACATATATGCCTTCAAAAATTCAATCCCAAGGTTGAGAAATGCTTGGAATCATGTTTTTTCTGGTTCCAATTCAAAAAAATTCCATCCTCGAAAAAAATCAATTTCTAGGGCATCCCTGGCATTTTCTATATTTTGACGGTCAGACGGGCATCATTTTCCCATCAATTTATTCCTTAGCATGCATTGGCAACGTGGTGGGTTCTAATTGGACGAGGGATGGTGGGTGGTCAGATTCCCTTAGAATTTTTAGACTTTATTTTGCAAAATTTTAAAAAGTCAAAAATTGGCCCGAAACCCCGTAGCCAATCAAGAGTTGACACATGTCCTAAAGATCAAAAAGGGAGGAGCAGGCCGATGGGGGACTTAGATTTTTTTAATATCTATTTTTCTAAATTTTCAAAATTAATTTCATCCCTGCTCCACTCGAGAGGAGGACATGTGGCATCATTTTGTGGTAGAGGGGATGCGACGGCGAAGGTTTTAAAGTTTTTACCTTTGGAGGTAGAAAATATTAAGGTAAAATTTTGGAGTGCGGCCCCATTTCCAATCACAGGTGGACACATGGCAGTGCGGTGGCGAGTGGGGAAGTGTGGGCCATGGAGGAAAAGGGGAAATTTTTCCCTTTTTAGCAAAAGGAGCTAAAGTAAAAAAATTAAGCCGCGGGCCCGCGAATGAGCCATAGGGAGACACGTGGCGAAGGCGAGTGGGTCGGCGGGGTAGTGGAGGAAAAAGGGAAATTTTTCCCTTTTGCAAAAAGACTTGGAATGGAAAATTTGAGGTGTGGCCCGTGACGAATCATCGAGTGACACGTGGCAAGGGAGAAATCGGGTGTGCAGGCCCGCGGGGAAAAAGGTGAAAATTTTCCAATTTTCCAAAAAGGTCAAAATGCACAGAATTGAAGCGTGATCCCAATGGGACCCACCATGTGCCACGTGTCATCACCAAAATTCAAGGGCGGAGGGGCGGAGAAAAATTCAATTTTTTCCATTTTTCCAAAAATGTCAAAAAGTCAAAAGGTGAGCCCGAATTGATTCCCAATCATATTTTGACACGTGGAGGGCCCAGATTGAAGGAAAAAGAGCAGATCAAGGGAAACTATACATTTTCATTTTTGGCTACCATTTTTGCTCCAGGAAGCTTGGAGATGTAAATTTTGCATCATTTTTAATCAAATTTTTGATGAATTCGTGTCCTTTGTGCCTGCAAAGATCAATGCAAGTGGTTTTAGGGATTAATTTGCATATTTGAGGTGTTTTTGAAACAAAGTTTTTCCCTAATCCGTCCAAACACGTGAAATGTCAAATTTGAAAGTTGCAAAGGTAGTTTTAAAAGGTGAAAAGGTAAAATGATAAGATGAAAGGCATCTGCATGCCTTGATAATGAAAAACGTGCCTCCAGGAAGGATAATGATCTAAATATTTGTAATGATTCAGTCTTTTTAAACACCTGGTAACTCTCGTTGTAAATTTGTTAAATGTCATTTTCAGTGAATCATGAGAAATTGTTGTAAAAAACTTTATCCCTTGGCATATGCTTTTCTTGGGAAAGAAGGCTCCAATGTGGCAAGAGGTATATAATGCATTTTGGAAAAATGCAAATGGTCGGGAAGTTGAAAATCACGAGAAAATTCTGAGAGAAAGCTCATTTTTGAGAAACCCACCAAAGAACCAGGTTAATTTCTTCTATGTTGGATCTTCATGTATGTGAGTTGGTTACAAGTGTATAGCCATCACATAGCTCTGAGATTGTTCATGAAAATCTCCCCTGCTGATGAATCTAACAAGATTTTGAGTTAATCTGTGTTTTTCTGGGAAATATGATGTCTTTTATCATTTTAAATAACTTTAAATAGTTTTCATTGTTATTGTTGCAATCTTGCCTTGAAAGTATTTATAAATCACACATAATCTCATCCTTATTGATAGTTTAGTGGCACTTATAGTTTTGTTTGTCGAGAAAAGATTTCATCGGCATTGAAAATAAGCAGTTTAAAATCAATCCACCTTCATTTGTTGATTGGAATTGCTTGTAAGCCTTTAGGGGTACCTTAGGCATGGTTTTATCAAGGAATTTTGTGCTTAATTAAGTTCTTTACTTCAATATTTTTGGTGAGTTCTCAAAGATTGTGTGAAGAGTGCAACCTAGGCTTCCATTTATGCATCTTCCGGTTGAAAGAACATCCCGATTATTTACAACATTTTATCTTATAGTTGTTCAAGTATTGTAGAGGTTGTCAAATATTTTATATATCAAAGTTTGTCTTGTCAATACTCCACCAAAAATCATCCGAATAACTAATCCTACCCATAATACCCCTACATTGCATTGTGTGTCAACAAAACAATATAACCCATCTACAAAAATGCACAAAGCAAATCAGATCATACCATGTCTCTAGCAACCTCAGCTTTGTTTTGAAAGCATTTCCATAATTTAGTAGTGATAGCTCTGTTGAGTTTGAATAATGTAAAATTGATCATGTTTTCCCAATGCCATCTCCATACAATATGCACAGTATAAGGATATCTCCACCTCCTTCACAAAACAGAGGCTACAATATAGGTTCTCTTACCTTGGTTGAAAGGCACAACCTAAAATAGTGAGGATTAGATCAAAATCATTTCAAGGTGCTACCCACTTCTTCAAAGCTTGAGTGCTAACAAGTCAGATAAATTGCTTCCCCAACTACAAAATGACATATAAATCATTTATCTACCTCTGAGTGTCTTGTAAAATCCATGATGCTACTCAAGTTGTGAAGGAGATTAAATCTGGGTACCAACAAACCCCAAGATTCTCAAACACTTTATTTCTCATCTGTTATTCATTATAAAATGTCCTCTCCTCCAAACAAAAGAATTTATCCTTCATTCAACTGAAAATGCATAATGTGAAATCATGAATCTGTCAGGTCACTCAAGTGTTCTACATTATTTCAAACTTATCTAGGTGTTCTTTCTTCAACATGAGAGGATCATCATCCTTGTTTCTTGACCAATATCCTGAAACTTACTATTTTTAGTAATTATTATTTTGAGAAGTCCATTTTAATTTCTAGTTGCTTAATTTGGCACTTTTGAGTTTCCTTAATGTGTAAGGGGCAATGGAAACTCTAAAAATGAACTATTTTGGTGCTTACTATTTATAGACAGTGAGGCTTAGGAAGGATTACTATTTTTAGAATTGGGTATTCTGGTGTTAGAATGGAATGAAATCGAGTCAAAAGTGTTAGTTTTGCAATGTGAGGTTTTGCTCCAAATTTTAAAGGATTTCAATTGTTGTGTTTTTGTAGATCTAAGAAAACATATTTTTTGGCTGACTATTTCAAATGGCTATAGAAAATGATACACCTTATTAATGGAGGCATGAATATACTCTTCTTAAAGGAATTTTTGGAAGTAATCTATAGTCAAATATCATTGAAAATGGACATGGGGTTTTGGAGATATGAGTAAAAAGGGTTTTGGCATGGAGGATGTCTAAAGAATTTTGGAAGTATACCTAAAGAGTAGCAATGGAGGAGAGAAAATAAAAAAATGAGGCTCATAAATGGTTAAGTGTTACATTTAAATAATTTTCCCTCTTTCAAATTTGTTTTTAATTCCTCTACCGTGGTTGATATCCTTAATGGCTTATGTAATCGAAGTTGCAAACATTGATAGGTGATTATTTTTGAAGGAAGTGTACTCTTATGAACTAAGTAATCATGTTTATTGTGGATGATATATTTATATTCTAAAAATAAATACAATCATGTCATGTCAATTCTAAATTTAAAATGAAGTATTTCATTTATTCTTTATGTTGAATGTACACTGCATGTGGATGGAGGAAATAAATTCAGTCTAAATTTGTTCATTGCCTATTTTACAATATGGAACTTGTGCTTCAGTCTATTTTATTTTTGATGCAAGTAATAGCCATACCTTGGATCAATTTCAGTGATCCAAGGCATGATTTTGATTTTACGATGTTTAGGTCATTTGACCAAGCCGGGCAATATGTTTGATCTATGAACCCAAGTTGTTGTGGGATCACGGGGGCATCTGGTAGCATGTTTAGCATGCACCCTTTATAAGTGATCTTTAAAAATGTCATTTGATTCATCACATAAGGTAATGTTTGTTAATTAGTTTTTGGGACCTAATTTAATCTAATATCCTATGATTTTTATCTTATCTTAAGCCTAAGTTAAGGTGATTTTATTAATGGTGATGATTAATTGGAAGAGGGTAATCCTAAGTCTTTGACACTAATTTATTCTAAGCTAAATTGAATTACTCCTAAGGTCCTAAGCTTGGTTTATAAGCTAATACTAAATAGACCTAACCTAAGGGCATTAGGCTAGCCTAAATGGAAATTGGGATGGCGTGGATGGAAAGTTGATAGGTGTCGGTGGCACCAATTTCAAAGGCATTTAGAAGGTTTAAATGTATCATTAAATACTTTGATTATCCTCAATTTTTGCCAATGCATGAAATAGGGGGAATTGTTGAGTTGTCAAACTCTGCTAAATTAATTTGAATGAAGTTTTAATTTATAATTCTAACCAACAGAGATTTGGTGATGGCGGGAATTTAGGATAGGAAACTAGCAGTCCTGTTGGAAATTAATGTCCTCAACCAAAGTGCAAAAATTGCCTAGGGAATAGTAGAAGGTTGAAGGAAATAGATAATTTGTGTTTTTATTATTCCATTTGGTTTTTGGATCTTTGGAGCTTTATATGTGGTTTACCACCCTTTCTAACCTTCAATTTGAATTTGTTACATGCATAATATCACCTTTACATGGCATAAATAATAATAAAAAATCTGAGCATGTAATCTATAAGGGGAGAATGAGGGAGGATATAGAGGCTTGGTTTTGGTGTTTTCATGGAAATATTGCAGTAGAAGTGTTGCATGAAGGATTGAGGTAAGGAAAGGAAGACAGGATCATTAGCATGCATGATAGGCCCTATCTCATTAAATATTTTGCTTTTATTTAAATGTTTTCATTAAGAGAAACTGCTCTTCATGAAAACGTCTCTGAGATTACTTTTTGGATGGTTTTATTGTTCTTTTCCTTCTAATTGTGTATTATTGGGGTATGGTTTCTTGGATATGAATAGTTTGGTGTGATAGCATTTTTTTAATGAATTCGGGTTTCGAATGGAACTAGAAATCCAATGTGTTGCTTCCTTAGGAACCTGGGTATGACCTTCTATGGGATTTTATATTCACTATACCTATGTCTTATCATGTCGTATCCTTGTTGTCTTTAAAAATGTTTTTGCAAGTTTTCTGTGGAAATATCTTAAATCTTGGAAGCACTCATCTTTTGGTAAACTAGGTTATGGTTTAATGATATGGATTTGACTATGTTCACCATATAAGGAAGGGTCTATAATGGAGCTTTAGTTTCAATTGTTGGACTTTTATTTTGGAAGTATTATCTTTTATTGATGGTCATTTAGTGATTGAATGTCTGTTGGGGTTCCTCTTTTAGTTATTAATTCTTCATTGGGCTTAAGTTGGTAACCAACCTTGGATTCGTATTTTCTTTATTGATATTTTGTTCGACCCATACTGGGCATTCACGAAGTTTTTAGCATTGTAAGTGATTTTAAGGAGAGAGTCTATTGGATTTTTCTATCTCTATCTTTTATATACATTTGTTATATTTAACCCATCATAGGTGGACCTGTTTTGTGTCAAAGACTAGTAAATCTCTCTCTCTCTCTGGTTGGTGGAGTTCACTTTGAATGTTTACCCATTTGGGTTGGCTTGAGAATCAAACAATGTAGTAGTTTGGGATCGTTCCAAGCCATAGTATAACATTGAAATGGTCTTGTATGGTAATATGGACTAGCAAAACTTTGTTTCTCTCTTTTTGGGTTTGTTCTTTATTGCTTGAATACTCCTCTCGAATCAGTTCCTGTTATGGAACTTGATTGAACTTTTGAGGGAATCCTGGGTTGTTATACTTTTAATATGGGTTTGTTTTATTTCCATATATGCTCCCATGTAGAACTATGGGCTTTGTGAGTGTATTTGGGTATTGTTTTATTTTTGCAGATCTTGTTATCCTTGGAAATCCTTGTGTTGGATCATTGTGTTTTCTTAATGATGGTTGTAGGCTTGATTGAGCCTTTTGATTGTTTTTTGAGACTGTACTGGCATCTTAAGTTATATTAAGAGTTGAATGTTGTTCTTTCTCTTATTAAAGTTAATCTCTGTAGTTTTTATGATTTAATGTCTACATTGATCATTATAAGGAAGTTTCACTTCTTTAATCTTGGATTTGGTCTTTTGGGTAAGATAGAACTCTGTGTTTTGTTAGTAAAACTGTTTTGATTCTTTCTCCATTAGTTATATTTGGGAAACATAGAACATTCAAATGTTGATTGTTTTGAGATGCATGGTTAAGCTTTGACTCTTTTCCCTTCCTAGTTTAGTCGTTATGATACGAACAAATGGGTTTTGGAAACCTATTCATCTTGTTAAGATAGGATTTTTCTGAGTTCTTAACTTGTGTTGGTTCTTCCTTTTCCCTTGATTGGAGTATCCTCTTGTAGGAATGTTCAATGAGTAATTTTGGTTCCTGTAATATGATCTTTGTTTTGATGGCTTCCTTTTATGGATGGGATCAGGAATTGGGTTGGAGGTGCTATGGTGGTGGTAGCCTGTTCATGTCAATTTTTAATTGTTCCTAGTTACCTTTTAGATTGAATGATAAGGAACTGGTTGTGTTTTTGTAGAACTTTGGTTTGGGAATTAAATTGAAAAGAATGAGAATAGAATATGAATTTTAATTACTTATTTTCTTAATTGGTTATAGTTGGATGATTATCAAGTTGAAATGATTTTCATAACTTTGTTTGAGATAGAATTAATTTGTGATGGTTTAATTAGTTCTTTCCTGAACATTATTACTTAGTAGATGATGTGACTCTTCTCTTTATCTGATTTGTAATTATTTGGGAAAGTCTTTATTTTTGTCCTTATTTTTGTACTTGGAACCTTTTCATTAACAAAGAAGGTTCCTTTTAAAAAATAGTTAGATAAAATCATATTGTTTTAATGTTATAGCATTTATCATGCTCAGTTCTTGTGAACTGACTCATGCTAACAATTTTTTAGATGGACTTTGTGAAAGATGAAAGGAGAAAGACTTATAGAAAGTTGCATTTATTTTACTAATGAAATCATTTCTCTTCATTCAGATGCCTATGAATTGACATTTCCTCGAAATGTAATTTTTGTTGGAAAAATAAATTATGAAGATGTATTAAAATTAGTTTCGTAATGGTGGAAATATATTTTGTATAAACCCATGGATTACTTATTGATTTTGGAGAGTAGTGAACTCTCTTTTTGATAAATGAATTGTTGTGGGAAAGTTGTTGATTTATGATTTATTTCTAAGGTCTTACATGACTTAGGTTTGTGTAATATTCCTAAATAATATCATGCATGATGGGACTTTATGGATATACTTAAATATTGATATACATAACTTAGTAGATTTTAAGGTATAAAATGCTACTAGGAATAAGGATATATACTTATAGTTTGATTCTTTTCATTTTGGAAAGAGCATAACTAAGTTGATTATTATTGGTAGAACCTTACTCGAAAAAAGTGAATATGTATAGTTCTATATAAAAGAATGTGGCTTCTTATTATGAAACTGAATCATATGTTTTCTGATTTCACTAATAGGAAAATAGTCCTTAATAAAGAAAGAAAATGATACTTTCCTTTGTAATTAAATAAAGAGATATGTATGATATCTTGTTAAGTAATTATGTTTAAATGATAAGCATGATTGGTTGTATGCTCCTTATCTGTTATCAATAAATGGAAACAGGAAAGCTTAAAAGAGTAAATAGAAAGATTTAGACTTTATGATATCCTGAAGTCTAATGTATAAGATTTCAATCAATTTCGATTACAATGTTAAACTGTAGAAAGAAAACTTAATGATCTTACTTTCTTAATATTGAATTCAGACATAAAGATAAATGAAAATAATGGGTTAAGAATAAGATGATCATATGCATGAATGTAGATTTTATCTGCATACCTTCAACTAGTGTTAAAGTACACTTCATACCCTTCTTTGGGATAATCATGCATAGTGGACCCTTAGGTGCATTGTTTAACGATAAATTAAGCAAGATAATAAATTGTTGGGTTAATAATCTAATGATCTTAAGTATGTTAGTTAGTTAAAGGAACTCAGTTGGTTATCATAACATAGGATGTAGTAGAGTACCCTCATAATGACATAATTCATTACGAGGTTACTTTGATACATCTAGTTATACTTGACACCCCACTTAGTTCAATTAACTCGATTAACATAAGTGGAATTTTGGTTCATGGTTCTATTCTAAAAGGTGATAGACACATGGACTAGTGTAGTGGTCAACTCATGTTGACTTAGGGTAACTAAAAACACCTAATCAATGAAATTTGATTGAGTATGTCTAGGTATCCTTAGTCACCATGAGTATTCTTCCACACTAGTGCACATAAGGTAACCTTGTTTAGTATGAAACTTTGATTCAGTTTGGTTGATAGTAGTCAAAGATGACCAATCTAGATAACAATATGAGTGTGGTGAAAGACATATTCCTTTCGACGAGTATGTCATCTTGGAATGTAAACATGGTAAACATGTTTAAAACTTTGGCCAAAGTATCGCAAGTTGTTGGTTGCATTGTCTTATGTCACCTAGTCTAAGATGCGGGATTTCGGATGAAAACCAGTAACAAATATTTAGATAGGATTCTTAGATAGAACATGTGAGTGACCCTAAAATGGTAAAATAACCAAGTATACTTAGTATACACTTTAACAAGTTGACATGAGAGAACAATTTAATACAGAGTCATGGAATGAGAGATCGGTGTTTCACCAAGTCATTACAGTTGCATATGGTTTTCCATTATCAAATGGATTGGAAATGGAATGTGTGTTCGAATTATATTAATTTAGAACATATAAAATTATATAACAAAAATTCCTTGTTTCTAAGTCATATAAATTGGATGTTATAAAAATTTTCCCTTTCATTCGCACCCCTTAACTCATAATAAACTCAAACAAGCTCAACCAGGAGGTCGGTGGAGTTCAGAGGTGTGGTTTCACCCTTAAAAATAGGTTAAAAGGGACAATGGTACATCAACCTCTCCAAAATTTTCCATGGGTGGGGCTCTCATGAGGATGGGGTCAAATTTTGTGAAATTGGTGAGTTGTTAACACTTCCCTAACACCTAGTTTGTCACTTTTAAGTGACAAAAATTTCCTCCATAGGGGATTCCACTTTTGTGTCTTTCATGTCCCATTATCTATTATTAAAAAGTGACAAAGGGACATCATACATCAAAAATTCCTCCATGGGTCAAGATATCATGGAAAAGTGGTCAAAATCCATCTTATGATGAGATTAAAACATGTTTGTAACACCTTAAGTTGTCACTTTAAGTGGTGCAACCAACTCCTCCATAGGGGAGTGCATTTTTTTCTTATATTACCTTTCACCAAGGTAAAAGGTACAAGGATATACATGCTCCAAATCTCTGCTCAAAGATGATTGGTTTTGCTAATGTCATCAAACTCAATGTGAAAATAGACTAAGGAGTGGATTCTCAGGAACGAGATAAATACATGAATTTAAAAGTGCCAACATTATATTATTTTGACTTTGAATGACCCAATGAGTCCATTTCCAAAAATTTCAAGACTTGATTCATCTTAAAATTTTCCTTTTCATTCTATTTTACATTTTTTCCTACGCATGTGAGCTAGTAAGTTGAGTTGTCACTTAAGTCCATAATGAGTATGAAAAAATCCAATACATGTACCATGGTGAGGGTCCAATGTACTTAACTTTGATGTTTATTTAGGATCCTAACTCTTCCCGAGGTTCCCAAAACCATTTGAGAAAGTTCCACCTTGTAGAAATACTTGTGTGTTGTGCTTAATAGAAAGGTTTCCACATTTTAATACTCCCATAATTCTATCTTGATTATTGAACCATGAACTAGGCTTTATAATTTTTTCAACTCCTATTATTTTTATTTCCAATAAGTCTTCTAAAACCCTTCGAACAAGGTGACTAGCTCCTTTGAAGCATGTTTTCCTAGTGTCTTTCCTAAAAAGACACAATTTTACTTGAAAGTTTCCCAACCACTCATGGCTCCATAGAAACTTCCTAAAATTACTTATATCATCTTATTAATCTCCCACACAACCTCTAGATGGGTTTTTCCCTTGAATTTATCTTCTAAGGGATGTCCTCATGTGATAAGAAGACCAAAATAGACCTTTGAAGCCTCCGGGAGCACTATTATTTCTTAATTTTCAGTAACCTCATGAATCAAGCTAGGTACACTTCCCTCCATATGAAACACACTTTAAAACCATTTTATCACATTCCTATTGACCATAATGAGGGTGACATAATTGAAATGTTGGTTGGAGGAAAGGTTTACATTGACCAGAAAGGGAATTTCAAGTGTGGGTTTGGTTGTCATGACCATAATTTTAAATTTTGCATGCGGATATTTAGCATGAAAACAGATTGGATATTACTCAAGAGTTTTTTTGAATTATAAAAAGGACAAAGAAGCAAGCATGAACCTCGGTTATCTCATGGGATCAAACCAGTTCCTTATACATTCGGAAAATAAAGTCACATGGCATAAAAATAATAACAACCAAAACAAACACACGATAGAAAGGGAAACACGTAATAGAAAGGGGAAAACACCACAAAAACAGGAAAAACACAACTGAAATGGAAACAAAACCTAATTAACCTATTGTACATGTAGGGGACATCCCACATTCACTGTAGCATATTTTCTTCTCTAGATGTTACTCATGTACAGATATCACCAAATGACTGCTCGTGAACCATTGATTGGTTTGATGAAGTATGACCCCTTTATAAAATTATTGAGAAAGATAAGTGTTGCAGGAGGTCTTTAGGTACCTGAAATGAAGAATATTACATGTCTCCTCTTGAGAAATTTAGCATGACTCCTCTTGAGAAATTCAGCATGACTCCTCTTGAGAAATTCAACATGACTCCTCTTACAACTGAAGATCAATATGAATAGCTCACTTTTCTCAATACCCTAAAATTCCATTTCAAGTTTCCAATCCATTGTTAGATTCTCCCATGCTTTTGATTTAACATTCTCCATTATAACATTACCATAAGACAGATTCTTGATCATACCAGCTCACCATGTTCAAAACTAGCCTTGTTCTCTCGATAATAAATTACCCCTTATCTATCATGTTCCTCATGACCATTGTTTCTATAGAATTGTTCTTGGTAGGTATTTTTAAATTTTGAACAACAAAGCATATACCTCTTGTTTATTTATGTTCAATACTTACTCCAGATTTTTCCATTTCCCACACACTAACTCATTATTGACCTCATTATCACTTTATGATGGAGGTACTATCCTCATGAATGAAGACATCCACAAGAGATTCAAGCATTTCTTTTTCATTCCATTCATCATGAATACAATATTTTTCACAAAACAAGAAATAGAATGACCCATATTCACATACATACTCATCAAAAAATGTTTCAAGAGGGACATTGAGATCTTCCATTTGTTTTGTTTCACTATTTAACACTTGTGCATCAAATGAAGAATCAAAATCAGACTCATGATTATCCTGCATATTCATTTAATAGATCAAGATTTCAAGAATGGGCTGAGGGTCTTTAGTTCCTTCTTTAACCTTTAAAATATCTTATACATATTTCTTATTCAAAATTTCCTCATACTCACCTCCATATTCATTTGAAAACCCTTCACATTGGGTCTTAGGGAGATGATTTGAAACCCGATCTTCATAATTATCAAACAGAGCAACAATATCCATTTTAAATGGGAAGGCCACATCTTCTAGTTTGAGATCAACCAAATCATTCTCGTGTTCCTTGATTGGTTCCATCACCTTCAGGAAATCTTCCATCAAGATAGGAAGTTCAACATTTTCTTCTGAAGTTTTGAAATAGTTACAACCTCTTGAATCTTGATACACAATGTTTTCCCTTGGGTCATTTTCCCTCTAAATAGTATATTTCATATTTCTTATCGAAATAAACTTCTTTTGAAATCTTGTTGAGAATAAATCCCACCTCTTCAAATTAATTCATTAAGAAATAAAGTAAAATTTAACCAACCTTAGAATGACAGGGTTTAGTGATACCCGTGAATGTGAGTGATGATAATTAATATTGTGCTCTATATATGATATGGTGTAGGATCTCTTCCTACAAGAACACCTACAAATCACAGACACTAAACAAAATATGATTAGTAAAATATGAGGTGGATTTCTAGAAAAGGCAGTCCCTGGAAATCAAAGGACTTCCTCATAAGGGTGTCAATCCGCTTTTACACAATCAAGTGGGTACAAAAACCATATAATATTTATTATAATCAAATCACAATAATATGATGATAATAAATGAGTTTATTACAAACATATAACTGATAGATAATGAGAAATGAAAGGTATAAACTATGGCTCAAATTCAAAATCTAAGTCCAAATCCAAATTCTTAGAGAAATCTGAATCCTCTTCTTCAATGTATTATGGAAAGAAGTTTGAATTTACATTGCGCAGTTGAATTCTAGATTTTCTTCTTCAATGTTGTATTGGTACACAAATTCAGAATTTCAGTCCTCAAAGTCAGTTTCATCCTTGTATTTAGACTCAGATTTTGAATCCTCCAACTCAACTTCGTACTGATATTCAAACCAAACAAGATCAGCTTGGATGCGTTAGACCTCAAAGTATGCTTCCCAAAATTCCTATACAAAGCATCACGAGATCTGCTGAGTGGAATCAAATATGATCTTTAGATGATCCAAAGGGGCACACTTGGATGGCACATAGCTCAAGATTGTGTAGGATGTCATATTGTTCCCAGTACAATGGATGAAAAACAATGGGCAATGAGTTGATACTAGTAATCTCGTGACTTGGACCATTTATTTCCATCTAAAACAATCCATGTTGGATAAAATATCAGAGATAAATATATTCAAAATAAATGCTTAAGGAGATTAAATGAAAGCTTATGGAAAAATAGAAGTGACAAGAATCATTGGCGATTATAAGAATTGCTAGAGATTCTAGAGGATATTGATAGATCTGATAAAATGCAGCATTTAACTAATTAATTTGAAATTGTGGTAATTTAAGGACTTAGATAATAATTTGAGATAAAAAATGAATAGAGAATAGTACTTGGATGTAGAAATGAGGCTAAAAATGATATTTGACCTTGATGAAAGATGATGTAAAAATTTGATGAATCTTGTTGCTGGATGATGAAATATTGATCGGTAAAAGCTCTAAAATGACTCCCAAGATGCTTGATGATTGTGAATACAATATTGGACTATAACGTGAACACTTTAATGCACAATAATACTCAAGTATAAAGCTCAAGTTTGAAAATTTGAGTGGATGATCCCCGAAGAGAGACTAAAAAATTATCTTAAATAATCTCTTGTGGGCCCCTAGAATTTTGGCTAAGTACAAAAGGTGCGTAGGTGCACAAGGCCCAAGTTACGTAAAGGTGTGCAAGGACAAAGCTCACGGGGTAGAGTTTAAGAGAAGGGTTTAAGGAATCTCGTGGCACATGCGGTGTGTGTGGATAGAACCAAGGGTTTGGGACTTAGCCAAATTGGGCATTCAGGGAAAAACACGTGAAAAGCATGACCCAAGTGTGCATGCTGAGTGGATAAGGTGCCAGCCTAGTGACAAGTTGGCCCAGAAAGGAGCATGCCTATGGTAGAAGATTCTAGAAGCACATCATGGTGAAAAGTGGAAAGCTCAGACATGGAGGAGCATGCTTGTATGGAGGACCACATTCATACACTTGGCATCAGATCTGTGGGGGCTGGAGGATGAGTTGGTAATCCAGAAAGGCTATAAATACAAGTGCCTACAAAGTAAACAGAGAGAGAACTAGAAGAGGGTGGAGCTCTACAAAAATATTGCAAGAACTCTGTTAGTGGATAATTGTATTTGGGAAAGGATGTATATTGTGTATGGGAATTGTAATTTTTCTCTTTGATGACCCACCTACATTAGTCCAGTTCTAATGTATGACTGTGGTTTGCTTCTCTGTGACATTTTGTAATGGCTCCATGGATGTAATGAGGTTACCAATTATATGAATATGAATATTGATGATTCTGATGCATACATCTTTCTCATAGGTTCTCTTTCATTTATGTTTATGCTAAGTATGGATGCTTGTATAACTTATTTATGTTTTGATACAAGTTATATCACCTGTTAAGTACTTTCTATCTGAAATGATAGCAAGGATCTAGAGGTCATTCTAAGCTCTATGGTTCTTGTATGTCTTAACTCCTTTTAAATTTCTTAAATGCAAATCATAGATGATGTTTCCCATTAAACTCACATAAAAGAGAGACTCGGAACCTGCACATGCCTCGGTGAGCGCCCAAAGCATCCACCGGGTTATAGGTCGGCGTGCATGGGGTTCCTTTCTTTTGTGATATGGGTAAAAATGACTACAATCTCTAGCAATTACCCAAATCACTAGAGATTTTAGTTTGTTTGATCCTTGCAAGAAAAATAGTTTGAACATCTTACAAAAATGATGCTTTTTTTTTTATTTCAAGGGGATGATGTGTTGGGTAGTTAGGGATGTGTCAATTTTTTTGGGGGTGACAGAATAGGGTAGATCATACTAATTTGAGTATGATATGGATAGATGTATAGGTGATTTTCATGAATGTGCAAATGATATAATAGGTGTATATAGGTGTTTCAAGATAAGGGAGTTGAAAATATATGAGGTGGATTAAGGTAGTTGTAATATCATGGAGTATTTATATTTAAGATAGATAATGTAATTAAATGTGATCAAATGATGAAATATTTAATTAATTGAGTAATTAATTAAATAATAATGGGAGGTGATGAAGGGTGTAAGTATGGGACATATTTATTTAATGAAAAAATGTGATGGGTATAATGTAGACTTAGGGTTATAAAATAGGAATGTGTTTAATGATTTGTCCAAAGATGAGGGGTGTAGATTTTTGGTGTCTACATTTGCCCCTTTTTCTAGCAATTTTATGGCAAAGCGTTAGAAAAAATGATAAAAATTGGTTTGTATGGGTGATCCAACTGTAACGCAATATAGGGAACACCGGTGTTTATATATCATGTGTTTCATAAAACAAAAGTTTCCCTAGTCCAAGGTACAGAAACAAATTGTGTTATCGAGGGACCAAATGATAGGGGAACCAAAGGGTTTGATACCTATAGTCATGTGATCCATGAAGGTAGGCTAAATAGATGGGAAGGTCAAGTGATGGGGGCCAAAGGGCATATGTCCCATAGACATATGATGGATCCCGATGTTGATTTTATTTTTTCGATTAATGTTTCAAGGACTAGGGTCCTTTGAAAGGGAAAAATTTATGTGAAAACATGATGCCAAAAATAGGGGAATCGCTAGTGATTGCAGAGAAATCACCGATGATTAGGGAAATCATTAACGATTGCATTGGGTAAAAAATGGGGCTATAAATAGCTGATTGCAAGGTTATTTGGCTCATTGTTACCGAGCTAAAAATTAAATCGTAGAGCAATTTGTGGTGAAAATGTGTTTGTGAGTGGAAATGTTGAAATTTCAACACAATGGCATCATCATCCAAGCATCGAAACCTACTTTGGCTGAGGTAAGTGATTTTGACTTGCTTTTGTGTGATTTTTTGTTGTTGGTAGTTTTTAAAGGATTTTTACCGTATTGGGGGTAGATGGATGCCCTAGTTTTCACGCACAGAATCATCAAAAATTTACACAATCTCCATCAATTGAAGCGAGTCACTAGTGATTCACATGTGATATGGGAAGTTATTATTTTTATGACAAAAACATGATTTTTAAGAAATGTTTTTAGTTTTGTATGGTGTTTGTGGTTTTAATTCAATTATTGGTGTTTGATGTATTTATATTTTGTGATGATGTTGGTGTTAATGTTAATGATGTTTTAGATGTTGTTGGTATTTGTTTGGGTGATGATGTTGATGTTGATGTTTTAATGTAAAGAATTTTTGATATTTTTGGTGACGATACTAATATTTGTTTATATATTTTGTGTTTACAGGTAGATGCTCAGTTGACTATCCATGATCATATACCACTAATCTTGGATGAGGTGAGGGATAATATGATAGATAATGACTGGGAACATATTGAGGATATTGGTTTCAGTACCATGATACATTATCGGCATGATACACCGGATGTCGAGTTTGATGTTGGATTTGTTAGAGTGGTGGAATCCTTCCACATGTACTTTTGGTTTCCCACTGGGGAGATTACCATTACCTTAGAGGATGTACACCGCATCCTGAGACTACCTATTCATGGAGAGAGTATATATATTATCAATGAGGTGGAGAGGCTAGATGTGATGACTAGATTGTATGGAGAGGATGTAGAGGATGTCAGATATGATTCAAGGACCTTTGCATATGGCATATTATATTCACCTAGGAGAGAGGGTTGTACTTGGATGACCATGATGATGATGGCCATCATTTGTTATGCTTTTCCAAATTCTGGAGGTGGTCATTTTCCATGGATGATGACTGGTGTTGTGGATGAGATGATGGAGTGTCATACATTTTTGAGTGGGGTCCTACCCTACTTGCATAGACTTTTAGGGAGTTATGGGCCTAGAAGGCCCGCAAGAGGTTTGGAATTGATGTGGCCTTTCTTCTACAGGCTTGGGCCTTCGAGCACATTATTGTTGCTTGACTAGTGGGGTTTCCATGGAGGATTGGTGATGAGCATCCTAGCTTCATGAGGTGGAGGTAGGATGTAGGTCATGGGTTGAAGAGGAGGAGGACAGATATTATTGAGAGTTATTATCTAGATTGTAGGTGGGTGATGTAGTATGGAGGCCTTATCTGTATTTTCTTACTTAGCTTGAGTATCCTTATAAGATGATTAGCCTACATAAATATATGTTTGTGTAGGCTCATAGAGTAGGAGAGAATGAGCTACTACTTTTTGATTAGGTGAGGAGACAGTTTGGATTAGTTCATGGTGTACCCGAGGATCCCATTCAAGATAGACGGTAGGATGGATATATTGAGACTCCGAGTTACATGGTAATGAGGCCCATGATTATTGTTAAGGAGGAGGGAGTTATGGGCCCTAATGATAATGGAAATATAGTTCCCATTAATGATGGGGGGTGACTCTAGATTATACAACATGGTGGACCCGAGTATTGAGGGGTTTTGACAGGACTTGAGTAGTACAAAGCGGATGAGATGGGTACATGCTTGGGTAGAGGGAGGATCACACGCACATGAGGTGGTGCATGGTTTAGATGATGATGATTATAGTGATGAGGATGATGGTGATGGTGATTTTTCTATAGTTATTACGGTGGTGACCTCTGAGAAGGCCATAGTGGAGGGAGAGAGGAATGTGGCCCATAGAGAGAGGGATGACCTTTTGGAGTTATGGATGCTTTGATTATTGAGCGGGATAGGGTGGTGACTAAGTGAGACACTACACCTCGGGCTGAGAGAGAGGGTCTAAAAACATATTTGACTTGGGCTACTTTTGATAGGGATAGATACCGTCAAGATCTGGATACACTAAATAAGGCCCTAGAGATCGGTGGGTATCCTATTTTGGGTGTGTAGTTAGCGAGGATGGCTCAAGCTAGTGGACAGAGGGTATAAGATAGTGGGTGGGTACTAGATCTGGTGGATAGAGGAAAGCACCTATTGCACCATGTATGGTCTCCATGGCACATTATCGATGTTACGGGCTGAGTTCTGATTACTATGTTGATATGGTGACTCGTGACTATCCAAACGTGACATTAGATGTTGATTATTTGGCCGCAAAGGTGGAAAGCTTGAGTACTAGTGTAGTTATTTTGGGTCACCCATCGAGGAAATCAAAGAGAGAAGACAGTAGCATGGGAGGATCTGATGGTGATACTAGAGTTTTGGTGATGTAGGTGTCTAGGGTGGAGAGGGCAAGTACTTTCCGGCAAGTGGTTTTCTTGGAGACATCCATTTTACTGACTCATGATATGTGTTGATGATGGATTTATTGTACGGATCTTAGAATCCTTGTGATATTGATACTTTGATGTATGGATCATGTAATCCTTTGATATCTATGACATTGATGATGTATGACTTGATTTATATATGATGATGGTGATGTGATTTATGGCTTATATGTTTTCTAATTTCCATGTGTGATAGTTTATGATGATGTATGTTATCTTTTGGACTTATATGGTGATGATGATGAGGTTTAGGACTTATCTTTTTTTATCCGGTGTGTGATGTATATTTTTAATTTGAATGTGTTAATATGTTTGATAAAATGTAGCTAAACATGGTTGAAAATTTAATTAATATGATCTTAAAATGAATTGTATCAAAAATGTGATTAAATAAAACAGGTAAAAATGAAATGATTGCTCCATTATGGATTTGATACATACACGATGGGTTTGGAAGCTTGAAAGCACTTGCACTTGTATCCTTAGTAATAGCTAAATGAGGGTATCAATAAGTAGTTACATAAGATTTTTAGTGAAAGTGGGATGAAAATTTGTGTATGTGTAGATCAACGTGGGAAAAGGGTTCTCCTCAACAGGTTCATAGGGAAAATGCCCCATCTTTACATATTTGATTTTAGATGCAAACTAATCAATGCGGGAAGTATTATATGATGGGAAATCGATCAATGTGGGAAGCTTTCTGGATGCTTTTAATATTGATATTTTAAAGGTTGATTATTACGGGAAGCCTTTTACATGGGTAGCCATCCTTCGAGGGTATGATCTACATTTTTAATTTTGATTTTTATAAATATCCATCCTTCAAGGGATCGGTCTATAGTTTTGTTAGTAGTTATCCTTCGAGGGTTCAATCTACTTTTTCTTTTTGACAATATAATTTTTGATATTTTTAATATTTTTCCTTTGAGGGATCATTCTATTGTATTTTTATTTTGATATGAAGCATCCAATGACTTTTTACATATATTTTTGAGCTAAGGGAAAAACCCTAATAGACTTTTCAAGGAGGGGAGAAGATGCGTATATGACCTACACACACGTGCCCCATGTCATGTATTTTATATGATATAGGGTAGGTGAGTGTAATGATTAAGGGGTTCCCATAAAAGAGGAACTTGTCCAAAGTGAAAGATGTGATGAACAGATCCGTGGTGCTCATCTTTAAGGTACATCTAGGATAATGACAAATAATCACATGCTTAGGACCATTCTTTGTGACAAGATGGATGATTTAATGGAGTGACAAGATTTTAAATGTAACTACTATCATGATGATCAATCATTTAACAATAGAAAGGCTGCAAGTGTAAGGCATTCAAAGGTTCCTTTTCAAGTTCACCATCAAGAGAAGCAAGATGATATGCTCCGACCCATACTTGTGAGTGATGACGTATGGACCGATCTAATTAGGGGAAAACTTTCCACGTTTACTCCATTCTAATTGAGTGACATTTTTATTTTATTTAAGCAAAAATCACCAATTTCAAAGTCACTTCCTTTTATATGTTTTTATAAGATCATTTAACACGTTCTTGATAAACTTGATGATGTTTGAGAGCCATTAGATGTTTTTCATCTAACAGTTCAAGTTGTGTTAAAAATCTTGGTGATATTCTTCATCTGGGATGAAGTATTTAAGTGACACATGAAGTGATGGGATTGAAATTCGAGAGGTAAGATGGCTTCAGAACCATAGACGAGTGAATAGGGCATAGCTCCCATAGGAGTATGGATTCTAGTTTGATAAGCCCAGAGAGAAAATAAGATTTGGAGATGCCAATTCCTGCCTACATCATCTATTGTTTTCATAAGGATTTTATTAAGTGTTTTATTTGAGGCTTCATCCTATCCATTTTCTTGGGGATAATATGGTGATGAAAATATGAGTTTGATGTTAAAGGTATCACAAAGCTTTTTAACTTCTTTATTTTTAAAGGATTTTCCATTATCTATGATAAGTTTATGTGGGATGCCGAAATGGCATATAATGTATTGATATATGAAGTTGATAATAGGTCCTAATTTAGTCAAGGTTAAAGGGATAACTTTAACCCATTTATTAAAATATTTAGTAGTTGTGATAATGGAGTGATGTTTTTGAGATGATTTAGGATTGATAGCACCAATGAGGTCTAACCCCACTGAGAGAAAGGCCATAAGTCCTAAGCAGGTTGTAATGCCTAACTGGGGACATGGATGAGATCTGAATGAAGTTGAAATTTAACACATTTCTTGACATATGCACAACAATACTTGGTGATAATAGACTAGTAATACCCTAACAATATGACATGTTTGGTAATGAAATTTTCAATGAAATGTCATTCACAAACTCCATCATGAACTTTTTTGATTGTTTTGGTTGATTTATGCGATTAAGGAACCATAACATGATACCTTCAAAAATACGTTTGTAAAGGATACCACCTATAATCACAAAGTGGGTAACATGTTGAAGAAATGATCTTTTAGCATTACGTGATAAGTCGGATGGGATTTTAGATTCGAAAGGTAGTCGTAGATTTGAGTATACCACAAATCATTGTCAATGGCATTGATAGGAGGGAGTTCATTTTTATGTGAGGGATAATCTAATCTTTGAATAATCACATATACTTTAGTGTTATCTTTTGACTCTTGTTTCTAATGGGATGAGGGCTCCTAAAGAGGCCATTGTATCTATAAATTTGTTAGAGGATCATGGGATGGTTTGGATAGTGTAGTGATCAAAAGCACCAAGGAGAAAGTCAACATTGGCTTTGTATTTTTGCAAGATTTCATTTTTACATTAATATTCTCCTTTAACTTGACTAATGACGAGTTGTGAATCTCCATAGATTTCTAAGATGTGAACACCTAGGAGAATAGCAATCGTAAGGCCCATGATTAAAGCTTCATATTCTGCCATATTATTGGTGCATTTGAAGTTAAGTTTGAATGATAATGGAATAGGAATGCCCTAAGAAGGTATAATAATAACATCGGCCCCTCCCCCTTGCTAGAATTTAGATCCATCAAAGAAGAGAGTCATTTTGACAGGGATAAATTCATATTCATCGACATTGCTGATGGATTCATCTAGAAAATATTCATGAGGAAGTTGATTTTTAGGAAGGGGAGCATCAGCAAGCTGGTCTACAATATCCTAGACCTTAATAGATTTTTGTGATATAAACTCAAGGTCAAATTTGGTCATAATCATAAGCCATCAAGTGATATGGTCACTATGATATGGTTTAGAGTGTATGGTCTTGAGTGGATTGAAGTTAGTGACAACATAAGTTTTGTGATTAAGAAGATAATGATGTAACTTAGAAGTGGTGAAGTATAAAGCACAACATATCTTTTTAACTTCGGTGTAACAATTTCATATTCATGGAGTGTGCGGCTAATATAGTATACGGCCTGTTCATGACCCTGATTATCACGATGAGTGAGCATGGCTCCTAGAGCATGTTCTGAAGAAGATATGTATAGGTAAAATGGCTCCCCCTTGCAATGTGGGTAATCATAGGTGGTGATAGAATATATTGTTTAATTTCATCAAAGTATTTTTGACAATAAAAATCCCAGTGAAATTCTATGTCCTTGCGGAGAAGATGATGAAATGGCTAATAATGATCAGAAATTTACAATATAAAATGTCAAATGGACTACAGTTTACCTTGAAGGATATGTAATTGTGTAAGATTGGATGGTAGAGGCATTTCAATGATGGCTTTAACCTTTTCTAGGTCAAATTTAATACCTCAAATAGATATGATGAATCCTAAAAAAATTCTAGTGAGGACACCGAAAACACATTTTGTGGGATTGAGACAAAGATAATATTGAATGAGATGAGTAAATATTGATTTGAGGATGGTAAGATGATCTTTGCGTTGTTTGGATTTTCCTAAAAGGTCATCAACGTAATATTCAACTATTTTTGGATGAGGTCATGAAAAATGTAGGTCATGGTGCGTTGATAAGTAGCTCCTGCATTTTTAAGGCCGAATGGCATAATGCGGTAACAAAATGTTCCCAAGGAGTGGTGAAATATGTTTTATGTTGATCTTTAGTGGCGATAAGAATTTGATTATAACCAAAAAATCCATCCATAAGGGAGAGCATTTTATGGTTGGTTGTTAGGTCAACGAGATGATCTATATTTGGAAGAGGGAAATCATCTTTAGGACAAGCAAGATTAAGATCCCTGAAGTCTATGCAGATACGTAACTTGCCCGAGGCTTTGGTTACAGGGAAAATGTTAGAGATCCATTATGGATAATCAATGGGTATGATAAAATTAGTGGATAAAAGAGCGTTGTAACTCCTCTTTAACTAGAAGAGATGTGCGAGGATACATTTAATGAGTTTTTGTTTAATAGGCTTAGCATCAAGATATGTGACAATGTTATGTATGACAATATTAGGATCAATTATGGGCATATCACTATATGACCAGGTGAAGGCTTGATAATATTTTGCTAAAAATGAGGTGAATTCATCTAGTTCTTGTGGATTTAATGATTGACCGACCTTAACTATGCAAGGATCCTGAGGGGTTCCTAAGTTTACGTCGATGGTGGATTCATTAAGGAGAGTTGGTGTATCAAACGATAGGGATTTTTGAAGGAAGTGATCCTTAGCTCCCATATGGGAAATGATTTTGGTCATCATGACATTGAAGGATATCTATAGTGGGTAAATATTCTTCAACCATTTCTGGCCAAATAAGAGGTAAGGTTTTGATGGAGTGATCAAATTGATAAGTAAGCAGTCCTAAAGATATGGTATTGACTAAAAACAATTATATGGGATGGAAATTATTAAGTGTGGAGCTTAAATTCTTCACAAGAAACTTTCTTTTACATGTTGTTGGTTTTGACATGACAAAGATCGTTAGGAGGTAACCGACATCAATTAGGAAGTGATTGACATCAATTAGGAATTGATTGACATCAATTAGGAAGTGATTGACATCGCTTAGGTAGGAACAAAGCATCGGTCACCTGTGTAATAATAGTTTGTTCTTTAAATGAGAATTAGAATAAATATCTTGCTTTAAAGATGATTTATTAATTTTAAAAGCACAGTTAGTTTCCCATAATAGTTATATATTCATGTATGCATTATATGATGGCATGAGAGAATAAAATAACAATTGTTTGCATGTACATTTTCTTGGTGAGCAAGAAAGAGTAGTTGAGTGAGGGAAAATCATTGAACATCTTGTGAGGTGTTGTGAAGACAACAGATCTTCATTGTATTTCCTTTGTAAATCATTAAATAATATTATTGGTCATTTCTTAGTGGATGTGGCCCACACTAGGTGAACCACATTAAATTTGGTGTTATTTTCTCTTGTTTATTTTATCTTCTGGCTTATTTCTCGCATTCATTGCTTGTATGCTTTATCTGATTATAGATCTATGCAACATTTTTATATGGTTTAACCCCAACAACCTGGTATCGAGCTCTTTTTTTGGAGTTTTTTTGTGTTGGAAGTATTTACTCACATAGGGTTTTTTGATTGAGTGGGAGCAAAGAAATGGTAGAAGATAGTAAATATCGAGTAGAGAAATTTGATGGTCGTAATTATCAACTATGGAAGATGCAATGGAGGATTATTTGTATCATAAATATCTATACTTACCATTGGATGAGCATGGCCATCTAGACATGATGAATAATAAAGAATGGAAGGTTCTTGACACTTGACATAAAGGCTATGGGATCTATAAGATTGAGCTTAGCAACATCAAGTAGCTTCAAATTTTACAAATGTAAAAACCACAAGTAGAGTTAATGAAATATGTATCAAATTTGTATGAAACTCCTAGTGCTTTGAATAAGGTTTATTTGATGAAAAATTGTTTAATTCTAAGAAACAAGAAGGTGGATCTGTATCTAATCATTTGAATGATTTTTGTCTATTGTAAATCAATTAAAATTGGTAGAAAGTTTGTGTGATGATGAAGTGAAAGAACTTATATTTTTATGCTCTTTGTCTTATAGTTGGGATAACTTGATGATGGTTATTAGTAATACATCGATCGCTTCTTAAGGTTTGAAATTTGATGATGTGGTTATAGTAATCCTTAATGAGGAAATATGCAGGAAAATCTCATGAGAAGCATCATCTGGAAATGCTTTAACTATAGAAAGTAGGGAAGATATAAGGAGATATCATCAAAGAGTAAGAATAATTGGAGATCAAATTCAAGACATGGAAGATCTAGATCCGGTATAGAGATTTACTTTGCTGGAATTGTGGAAAGAGAGGACACATAAAGGAGTGTTGGTCCAAGGAAAACAAAGAGAATACATCAGAAAAGGTAAAGAAAAAGGTAAAGAGGAAAACGTTGTAAGTGAGGTAAGACAATATGTCTTTATTCTCACCTTAGATAATAAATTAGAATCTTGGGTTTTAGATTCTGGAGCTTCTTTCCATGCTACCCCTAATAAGGTTTATTTCATAAATTATGTTCAGGGTTATTTTGGACAAGTTTATTTAGGAGATGATTAGCCATGCAATATTAATGTTAAAGGTGATGTTTATATAAAGTTACAGAATAGAAATCCATGGGTATTGAAATATGTTAGGCATGTGTCAAGCCTCAAGAGAAATATAATATCTGTAGGGAAAATTAGTGAATTTGGATGCGTGGTTACATTCATAGCTGATTCTAAAAAGGTTACCAAGGTATCTCTTTTTGTGGCAAGAGGTAAGAAGGTAGGAACTTTATATTTGTCTACATGTGTTACTGATTCCTTTTCTATGTTATCTACTATAGATTCAGATGTAACCATGTGGCATAATCAGTTAGGCCATATGAGTGAAAAAGGAATGCAGATATTAAAGGCTAAGGGTAAGTTATTAGATTTGAAATAATTAGATATTGAATTTTTTGAGCATTGCATATTTGGAAAGCAAAAGAGAGTGATATTTCTCAAGGTTGGGTCAACAAAGAAGGAGCAGAAATTGGAGCTTGTACACTCAGATGTGTGGGGACCAGCTCAGGTAGCTTCTATTGGAGGATCCCAATATTATGTGACTTTCATTGATGATGCCATAAGGAAGGTATGAATTTATTGTATTAAGTGTAAATATGATGTTTTTGAGACTTTTAAAAGGTGGAAATCCCTTGTAGAAAATGAAACAAACTTAAAATTGAAGTGCCTTAGATCTGACAATGGTGGTGAGTATTACAGCAAGGATTTCAATGATTATTGTTTAGAGAATGGAATATGAAGAGAAAGAATGGTTCCTAGAACTCCACAGGAGAATGGAGTTGTAGAAATAATGAACAGAATAATCATGGAACATGCTAGAAGCATGAGGATACATGTCGACTTGCCTTTGAAGTTTTGGGTAGAAGCAGTGGATACAAATCAGTGTACTTGATCAACCATGGACCTTCAACAACACTGGATGGTGGAATACCAGAAGAAGCTTGGTCAGAAAAGAGGTAGATTTTTCTTTTCTCATAGTTTTTGGCTCAAAATATTTTGTTCATGTTGATAGAGAAAATAGGAGGAAGTTGGATGCTAAATCTAAGAGATGTACTTTCATTGGTTATGGATCCGGTGATTTCGTATATTGATTTTGGAATATATAAGATTCTAAGATTTTTAAGAGTCGTGACATTGATTGAAATGAAAAAATATTGTATATAGATCAGGTTTTGGTGCCTAAAAATGAGCAAGTTGAGGAGATTTTGAAGGAAAATCAGCTTTTAGACATTCTCGACACACCGACGTCGGTTCTACAGAAACTGATGTCGATCAAAGCAACCAAAATCGATAGACATGATCAAGTTCGAAGAAGATGACTATAAGAACTAGCGTCGCAAGACTCTAGAATTGATTTCAGCGACGCGCAGATTGGTCAAGAGATAGAGGAACCATGTTCAATTACAGGTGACTAGCATTGGTCACTGAAAGATATTGGCATGAATGTGCAACAGCATGAATGAGCCCTGACTTTGATCTCAAAGTATGAAGGTCATAAAGAGTAAGTAGACGTCTAGATATATTTTCACCTTCCTTTTCTTATTTATTATTGATTGATAGTTGTGAACCAGAAAGCTTTGAAGAAGTAATGTAGGTAGATATCCACGAGTAGTGGGAGCATAGCATGGATGAGGATATGGAATCCTTGGAACAAAAGAAAACATGGGATTTGGTCAAGTCGCCACCTGTAAGAAAACACTATAGAACAAATGGGTTTACGAGAATAAAGGAAGAAGAGGATAGACTAAAAGGTTTAAGGCATGGCTTATAGTAAATGGATTTACACAGAAAGAAGGTATTGACTTTGATGAGATTTTTTCTCTTGTAGTTAATATGAATTCTATTCTTACTATTCTAATTTTGGTTGTAACAAAATATTTGCATTTAGAACAGCTTGATGTTAAGATGTCTTTTCTTCATAGTGATTTGGAGGAAGATATTTATATGCAAAGTCACTTGGTTATGAATTCAAGGTTAAGGAGAAACTTGTGTACAAATTGAAAAAGATCCTATATGGGCTCAAGCAAGCTCCAAGGCAATGGTATATGAGATTTTATAGTTTTATGCATGAGCATGGTTATATGAGATGTGAATCTAACCATTGTGTTTATTTTAAGAAGCTTGAAAATGGGAGTTATGTTATTTTGTTACTGTATGTGGATGATATGTTGATTGTAAGATCTAGCATATAGGACATTAGTAAACTAAAAGAAAGGTTATCTCACACATTTGCAATGAAGGATTTGGGAGCTGCAAATAAAATCCTTGGCATGCAAATTCAATGAGATAAGAAAAACAAGAGGTTGTATTTGTCTCAGGAGACTTATATCAATAAGGTGTTGGAAAGGTTTAACATACAAAATTCAAAACTTGTTAGTACACCTATGGCTGGAAACTTCAAATTGATCAAAGATCAGTATCCTTCATCACATGAGGAGGTTGAGTACATGGTACGTGTTCCCTATGCTTCAGCAGTAGGAAGTCTTATGTATGCCATGGTTTGTACTAGACCAGACATTACACAGGAAGTGGGAGTTGTGAGCAGGTTTATGGATAATCCAGGTAAAGAACATTGGAAAGTAGTCCAATGGATTCTCAAGTATTTAAGAGGGACATCCGGCATGGATTTATGCTATGGAGGGTCAGATACTTATTTACATGGCTATGTTGATTCAGATATGGATGGATATTTGGATGGTAGGAGGAGCACCACTAGATATGTTTTCATAGTAGGTGGAATGGTAGTTAGTTGGATTTCAATATTACATAAGTTTGTGGCTTTTCTCTGCTATAGAGGCATAGTATGTTGCAGAGCTACAGAAGCTAACAAGGATATGATATGGATGAGAAGGTTCATGAAAGAGTTGGGTAAGGAGAAAGAGGATTGCATATTATACAATGATAGTCACAACGCAATCCATCTAGAAAAGAACTCATCATTTCATTCAAGAACAAAACATATTCAGTTAAGGTATAACTTCATACGGCAGTGTTGGAATATGGGCAGCTGAATTTAGAGAAAATTCATATGGATGAGAACCTTGTGTACATGCTAATGAAGCCATTTGTAAGGGAGAAGTTGGAGCTTCACTCCACTTCTGTTGGTCTTTGAGTTTGATAATTGAAGAGGAACAAACGGGCCAAGGAAAAGGAACCAAGGATGGTGATGCACAAAGATAGTGCAAAAATTAATCTCCAAGTGGGATATTGTTAAGTGTGGAGCTTAATTACTTCACAAGAAACTTGCTTTTACATGTTACTAGTTTTGACAAAGGACCGACATCGGTCAGAGGTAACCAAAGATCGATTAGGAAGTGAATGGCATTGGTCGGTAGGAACTGGATCGGTCACCAATGTGATGGTGCTTTGTTCTTTAAATGAGAATTAGAATAAATATCTTGCTTTAAAGATGATTTATTGATTGTAAAAGCATAGTTAGTTACCCAAAATAGTTATATATGTATGTATGCATTTTATGAGGGCATGAGAGAAGAAAATAGCAGTTGTTTGAATGTAATTTTTCTTGGTGAGAAAGAAAGAGTAGTTGAGTGAGGGAAAAGAATTGAACATCATGTGAGGTGTTGTGAAGACAATAGATCTTCATTGTATTTCCTCTCTAAATCAGTGAATAATATTTTTGGTCATTTCTTGGTGGATGTATTCCACACTTTGGGTGAACTAGGTTAAATCTATTTTTATTTTTCTCTTGTTTATTTTATCTTTCGGCTTATTTCCGCATTCATTTCTTATATGCTTTATCTGATTATAGATATGTGCAAAATTGTTATATGGTTTAACCCCAATAGATACAACATCATTTATGTCCATAGGATCTTCAAGAGTTTCATCTATGTCAATGGGATCTCCAAAGGTTGCATCTATGTCCATAGGAAATTTAGGGTTTATAGGTGACAATGGTTCTAGTTCAGTGATATGCATGGATGTAGTAGGCGTGGATGGGTTAGAGCCAGGTTTTTTATAGCCTAAGCCATATTTCTCATAAGTTTTGAGGGAGCATTGGACTATTAAGTTATGTGTTCCCTGTTCATAATGGCCAAGGCCAAAACCTTTCCATGCACAAAGCAATGAAGGTACATATAAGTGAAATTTGGGTTATCTAAATATTTGAAATCTAATGTGAAAGGATTAGCATGGTGTGGATTGATAGAATGAGATGAAGGATGATCATGTCCCCCATAAACAAGGTTTGTTTTAAGATAAGTAGGGCCATAAGGGATAACATCCCCTACATTAGGCTCATACATGGGTTTCTTGTCAGGGTGACCATAAGTTTTAGGTGAAGGGATGGAATTGAGCATGAGAAGGTGGTATTCCCCCAACATAAGACATTGTACAATGTTACTAAGGGAGGAATCATCTAGTAACTTAGAGGATGGGATGGATGTGCTAGTAGATGTTTCGTTAGATGATTTTGATATGGATTTAGGTACAAGGATGTCATTTAGATGATATGTCATGTAACAATCAAGCAAAGGGATTTAGATATGTGGGAACTATAAATGTTTTACCTTCATGTTCGTATTTAAGACAACAATGGAGTGTAGAAGGAACACACCACATAGTGTATATCTAGGGGCATCCTAACAACATATTATATTGGAACTCTCCTTCTATAATGTAAAAGATTTCATGTAAGGTTTTAGTGTCGACTTTAAGTGGTAGAATAATTGTGCCTAATGTGGGTGCGATAGTGTTGTTGAAGGATCATAGTAACACCGGATTTCAACTAATGATGGAATGGAATAGTGCTCAATCATGTGTCCTAGGAGGTGAAGGAGGGGCAGCCACATGTCCCCCATTATCAACCTATACATGTGTTTTTGCCAATTGCGTCTATAAAGTAGTCACATGTCCCAGAGATACTACTAACTACCACCGTAATGTCATGACCTTTCCCTGTAATGTGATCACATGTCCCTGTAATTTGTCCCTCTCAACAAAGAATAGTAGACAAATCGGGATGTCTTGGCCTTGGCGATCTGCGCCTCTAGCCGGGTTATCCGCCACTTCCTATATCCTCCCGTATATCTTGCATCATCTATCCTCCTATCTACCACCTACTCCTCTACCCCTATTAGATCTGTTGGATGTGGTGGAGATAATGGTCTCTCCACATCATCCCTATGGTATTGTGGGAAGGGAAGAGGCACATCCTACCATAACCCAAAATGTAGTCTAACCTAGACAATCGATATCATCTCATGCTCTCCGGGTCTATGTCCATGTATCCATCACACCATCTATATACCTGCCAACTCCTCCTTCATACCTCCAAATGAAGGTTAACCAAGATATGTCTCGCCAAAAATATCGATCGTTGATAAGACACCCAAGAAATTCTTGTAATATGTCACATCTCATGACGCCACATCCACCCTCGCATGAGCCCCTATCTAAATCCATCCCCTACATCCTGCTCTATAAATACCCATGTACTAATCTTTTTGTAGTAGGCCTAGCGAGAATAGGAATACTATATGCTTGTAAGAACAACAGTGAATAAGATAGGTGTAGCACAAACCAAATCGTTGAATCCTTTTATATGCCCATAGCTCCATGTATAATTATACTAGGTATGTTAGCGCGCCATGTAAATTAGACCCTATCCTCAATCATGTCCTCCAATACTCCCATTAGTTCTCATGGAAACCTCCCACCCTCTGATTTTGGGAGCACATAACAACCAATCCCCACCATCATCAGCACTACTAATATACTCTCATGTGTATGTGCAACATACATCTTGTCGTAGATAATACTCACACTTTGTTATAAGACAACTCTCTCATGGCCTCTCCAAAAACTGTAACCATAGGCTCGAATGAATCATCTAAAGAGATATGATACAAAGGCTCCCCAACAATAGGTAACCTCAAGATCCTGTAGACGACCTCTAAGGTGATATTCATCTCTCTGGTAAGTAGGTGAAATGTGTTGGTTGTCGGGTCCCATCTATCGATGAGGGCGACCATCATGTTATGATCTTGAACTATCCTCTTATACCACCTAATAAAGACCTGCATCGACATCTCTCATGTGATCCCTGGGTCATCCTCTATAACGCTAGGTCTCATCTACACCAATAGGGGTAGTAGTCTATCTATCATCGTCATTCTACCTGTCGTGCCTACATTATCAAAATTCACATCAATCAATCATTTACCCTTGCCTACCTAGATCTACATTCTACCCCGACTTACCATTTTTAACCTATGACATATATTCCTTACACTATTTTCCTTTCCTTCTATCTTATTTCCCATGTCTCTGTTTCATTTATTTCCCTCCTTCACTTATTGACCTCACTTACCTTGTTTATCTTGTGCCTATCCTACATTGTTGACCTATATCTTCGATTTGTTCCTACACCTTATCATTTCTTCCTACCCACTCTTACATGGCCTAAACTCATCCATTCCTACCTTGGGCACCCTAAACCCACCCATTCCTACCCTAGACACCCTAAACCCACCCATTCCTACCTTAGACACCCTTTCCCTACCTTTTGATCTCCCCAACTAACATCTATTCTAACTTATTCACTTTTCACAGTTGATCGAATTCGACCACCATGACCGATACCAATCCCTTTTCACACGCCGATGTCGGTGATAGCCGATCGGTGTTGGTTACTAGTTTGGCCCTAGGCTCAACCCCCACATCCCCAATTTTAACAAAATTCATAAAAAAACCTAAACTACCCACCCAAATAACCCCAAAATTCCCCAAAATTCATTTTCACCTCTAATTAAACTATTTTCACTATCCCCATACCTAATTTCACCCTCTTTTAACCAAAATTCCAATCTAAATTTGCATTTGGAACATAATGATTAAGTGGTCTAGCCAACCCTTAATGTATATGGGTCCATCACTAATATATAGGTTAATATTTAATAATATTAAATATTTCTATTTCTATTATTAAATATGCTAACCTAGGTATATATACTTTAAGTTAAATAATTTATTGGTAGGGTGAAAGTAATTCTCCCCTCCATAAATCTCCGGTTAACTTATATTTTTTCATGTGGAATCATGCCCCTTGGTAAAATTCATTTACTATTTTAACCTTATTGTGTTTTCAAAAGTAATCTATGTGTGTCATTTGGACTCCTTTAATAAGATTCGATTTGAAAAACTATAGTTTATAGTTAATCTATAACTATATCCTATATAATTTGAAAACTATATTATTATTTTTAAATAAAAATATATATAATATAGAATAAGGTTTATATAATAATTTATATAAACATCATATTAAAATTGATATAGTTTTGGGGAAAAAAACTATATATTAAAAGTCTTAAACCGTATTAAAATTACATGGGATTAGGGGAAGAGTCAATAGACCATATTCTAAGCTTAAGTTTAAATCATATTTAAACTTAGCTTATAAATCTAGGCATATATAGTTTTTAAAAAAAAAAAAACCTAAGTTTGAATCATATTTTATATATATGGTTAGTTTGAACCGCTTAAAATATAAATTTTATTAGATTTGGTCTATATATTTTTTTAAAAAAACCTAAGTGCTTACTTTTTTTAGTAAAAGGGGCCATGTTTATTGTTTGGCCATGAAGGGATTAATTTTTAAATCTTAATACTTATTAAATAAAACCTAACATGTTTCCCTAACCATTTATATTATCCATGTAAGGGGGCCCCATTCATTTATATCTTATAGTTTATAAAAACTATATAAATAAACCTATTTAAAGGTTTTCTTTTATATAAGAGTGGGAGTGGAGAATAAAATGGGATAATATCTCAGGTATAAATGTAGAATTCTCAAGTATAAATGGAGAATTAAAAATGGGGGATAGTTTATTGGTGGCCCACGTGAAATGTGGTAAATATTTATTAAAATATTGGTAGTTATAGCCACATAAAAGTTTTAAAGTTTTTGTAAGAATTATATAAAATAGTTTATAATATTTCCATAGTTTTAAATATGTGCAAGGTAAAATTAAGAGTAAATGAAGGGAGGAGACAAGGTTCATGAAAATAAGGATTTCAATTTATTTCAGTGGTCGGGTGAAATTACTTGTCCCCTCTTGTAAAATATGCAGGTTAATCTATACTCTCATAAATCTACTTGCAATCTGGTAAAATTCTTTTAACCTAGGGCTATGTCCTTTAAACCCCTTTAATAATGGTTATGTGTTTTTTATATAGAAACAATATACTATAGTTTATAATTTTTATGAACTATATGTTGTTTTTTATTTTACATTCTATAAACTATATACCTCTTTTTTTTTTAAAGTGTATATATTTTTACATTATAAATTATAATAGGTTATTATAATGTATTAAAATATAACCTCCTAATATTATACAAAATAAGAAATTATGGAATTTCACATTCTGGAAATACATAGCAATTTTTAGTTTCATTAAATTTGACGGTCAAATGACCGTCACGGTAGACCAAACATAAGGCAGTATGACGGTCATTTAGACGTCAAATTTAAGCTCATAGGTTCCAAGAAATTTTCACTGTGTTAAAATTGAGAGTCAAATGACCGTCACGATAGACCAAAAATAAGCTATTATATGACAGTCATTTAGACGTCAAATTTAAGTTGGCCGGATTTTTGTCTACATTAATTTTTTCATAAATTTGAAGTTATGCATTCTTAGGGGTCTCTTCTTCACTTCTATATGGTCGGAAATATTTTTATATAAATATGAGGTATAATGCAGAGCCCTTTATATTGTGGGTTATTATTTTGATCATGGGAGGTTAATTAGTATGCATTGTAATGACATAATTAGTTATGATCAAATAGTTTCTTTAAGTCTATAAAATTTAGAGTGATTCTATTAAAAGTGTTGTCGTCTTCTCTTGAAGTTACTTCATTAAATGCTTCTAAATGATGGTTTTGATTCTAATTTAATAAATGGTCATAATGATGTTTTAATGTTATAGATGTTTCTAAAACTCTTATCATCCTAGATAAGAAATTAAATTTGGCTCAATCTATGTTAGAAAATTCAAATCCTATTAACCTTAAGAAAATGACCAGAAGTTATCATATGTACCATGCATTAATTACCTTGTATGAACCTGAGCCACGAAGTATTATAGGGTCTAGGTGGATATACAAAGTAAAATATAATACTGATGGTAGTATTAACAAAATTCTAGACTTGTTGCTAGAGGTTTCACTTAGAAACCTGATATTGATTATGTTGAGACATTTTCCCCTATAGCTAAAATGAGTACTATTAGGGCCTTATTTTCAATTGTCGTTCAATTTTGGTGGGAAATCCACTAAATGGATAAGAAAAATAATTTTTGAATTGATATTTAAAAGAATAACTTTACATGTTTCAACCTAAAGGATTTGAAGAAATTGGTAAAGAAAACTATGTTTGTAAGTTGAGAAATCCTTGTATGGTTTAAAACAAGCTCTTAAAGCTTGGTATGCAAAAATTGTTTCCTTCTTTAAACTGTTAGGTTTTGTTAATTATTCTTCTAACAATGATATATTCATTAAGTAATAAGGCTCACATATTATCATTATATGTATATATGTTGATGATTTGCTTATGTCTGGTGACAATTCTGATTTAATTCATAGGATTAAAGATAAATTAAAGCAGTACTTTGAAATGAATGAGTTAGGTCTATCACATCATGTTCTTTTAGGAATGTATTTCATTCTATTGTTATTTTTTAAAACACAATATGCAACATTTTTATTGAAAAAGTTTCTTATGATTGATTGTAAACCATTTTCTACTTCAATGGAAGTTGGAATAAATATTGATCCTAAATCTGCATATGAAAAAGGTTGATCCTATTTTATATAGGTTGTTAGTTGATAATTTGATTTATCTAACTATAACTAGATCATATATTTCCTATACAATAAGAATTACTTCAAGGTTTATGCATGAACCTTTTTTAGAGATTATTAGAATCTTGTAAAAATAATTTTTAGATATATTAAAGGAATAATAAATTATGGGTTACATTATACTAAGAATGAAAATGCTATCTTATATGGATTTTGTGATCCTATCTATACTATGATGTTGTGTTATAAAATATATTGGATATGTGTTCAAGTTTTTTGGTGTAGGAACCATTACTTGGAACAAAAAATGTAATCAATAGTCTCCATTTCTTCTACTGAGGTAGAGAAGTACAATGGAAGAAGTAAAGAAGTCATGTGGCTATAACGGTTGTTGGTAGAGATACACATGGAAGCTAAAGAAAGTATTCATCTTCTATGTGGTGGTCAGATTTGTATTACTCTTGATTAAGAATCTAGTTCAAAATTAGAGAATGAATCACATTGAAATGCATATACGCTTTACACGTGAGAAGGTGCTAAGTGATGAGATAAATCTCAAGTTTGTGTTGACTGAAGAGCAGGTTGCTGAAATCTTCACAAAGTCCCTGAGTGCTGTAAAGTTTTGTCACTTTTGTGAAAAGCTTGGATTGTTGGAGTTTCCATTGAGGGGGAGTGTGCATGACAATGTTACCTCCGATGGAACTTTATTTTTGTTAAAATACCTTCAAGCATTTGTAAAATACCTTCGAGCAAGTGTAAAAAGACCTTCGGGAATGTATACCTCCTCGGCTTTTATTTGAGAAAGAATTATAGAAAGTTATTAAAGGTAGTCTTTAGTAAACTCTTTAGTGTTATTGAGTTTATTGGTAATGTAACATTCCCATTTTAAGACTTTAGAAACAAGGGGTAAAAAAAAATTTACACAATGTTCACTGATCTAAATAAAACATTATTTAGAACAAAAATTTCATGCCAATAAATCTCAAACAAATAACCATATGCAGTTGTAAATGACTCGGTGATCCACCGATCTATTCATTTCATAACTCAATGATCTACCAATCTATTTATGTTAACTTTAAGTATTGAATACTTATCGTATACTTTGTATACTTGGTTTTCCTACCATAAACCAGGTATTGAGTGATCTTTTAAAAGAACATAGCTGAATATTTGTTACCAATATTCATCTGATATCACGTTGCTTAGAACTTGGTGACATAGGACAACACAACTAGTAGATTACGATACTTTGACCAAAGATTTACAACATACTGTGTATGTCACTACTCCTAGACAGCATACTCGTCATTTTGGAATACCTCCTTTACCTCACTCATCTGTTATCATGAATGGTCTTTACTAACTACCGTGAGTCCACTTGTCCAAGTCCTGGATAGAGACATAATTATTATAGGAAGACACTCACAATGACTTAGGGTATATGGGCATACTCAATTGACCTAAGTCAACTGAGTGTGCCAAGGTACCCTGAGCCATTGAATGCTACTACCTATCCTAAACACGCCACTAACTTGACCTAGAGAGGAACTAATATCAAGTCCTTATTTGTGTGTAAATCTAGATGATCAATGCAAAAGGGTGTTGCCACATGTCAACTACAATGTTATATCCTTGAGAAAACCCTAGTCTTCTTGAAGGTACAATCCTATAGTTGGCATGTGCTAACATCCTATAGAAACTACCTCATCAAGATGTACATACCCCAAGGAGGTTATTAATACATTATTAATTTGGATTATATAATGATTACAGCAACCTTGTTTGACCCTAATCCAACCCTCCATAAGTTCTTTTCTATATTTGATTCAATTAATCATTAAAGAACTTTCTTAGCTTATTATTGCTTTTAATGTTTATTTACTAGTTTAACAATAATTAACCAAAAATAGGACAGCAATATCATAAGTTCCATTATAATGTAACTTAACCATTCAAAGAAGGTGTAGCAACCAAATAGGTTCAACTATAGTAGACTTCATAGGAAATGAATTCTAATGATTAACGATCATATCACCAGTCTTTACATTACATTCCTTTGAGCGAGGAAGAGTCTTCCTCTTCATGATTAAGTGTTAGGGTTGTCATACCCTTCTTATCCTCCACAATTTCTATAGTTTACTACGTATTCATTACACATTTCATTACTATATTAAATTGTTTAGATATAAACATCATCTTATGCAACTTAACAAGCTACATCATTATAAGGGAGAAATAACTAATTCCCTTTATCCATCTTATCAAAGGATATTCAGATAAGCATAGAATAATATGAAGAATATCAACAAGATAGAACTTCTATCTTTCTCATAAAAGTATGAGGTAGATTACACAACCAATGCAAGTAAATCTCCAACTTTCAATTCATCATTAAATACTTATTCATTTACAAGACTATACATTTCAGGCATATTGTATAACAAACAACCTTCATTCCAAAAAGAATACAACTTTTCTTTTTCAATACAACTCAAGAATGAATCAGAATTCTTTACAAAGAATCAGACTTATATCAGCCAATGCATCATATAAGTTTTTCCTTCTTTTATCACTTACGATGTCCATCTGCAAAAATTACTAGCATGGGTCAGTTCAATGAACTAAGCATGATAAGCACTAAGCATTAAAACAAAGTGCATTCCACTAATTGTTTCATTAAAACAACTCTACTTTAATGAAGCAATTAATGCAATCATACAAAATAAGCCTAAGTAATAACATCCAAAAAGAAGCACAAATATAAATCTGCAATCACTTTATGAGAGTCCATTATATAATCAGCAACTACTGTAGTATATTCTATAAGTATTGTCCCAACCGATACTTATTTACATTAATTAACAGCCTTGGCATTTAACTACCCCATAATTCTTACAGAATTTGAAATACAGAATTGATCTTTCTATCGTCAAGAGTTCCCTTCGAAATCAAATACTTCCTTAATATTCCTTCCAAGTTCCAAAAATATGTAAATCCAAGTTAATTACAACAATGTAATCTTTTAAGATGAATCATCCTACATCTTAAATAACCAAAAGATTCACAATTCATAAAAAGGGCAACCTAATTCTAGGTTAAGTAAAATAACCTAGGTTCTAGATTAAACCTCTTAACAATTCAAGAATGTATACCAAGTCATCAATGTTTCATTTACCAAATTGAGACATTCCCAAATGTCCATAGGTATACATCAAGTATAAATGTAACAATATCAAATACTAGATAATTACTTACAATAAGTAAAGTATTTGATTCAATCAAACCTATACAGGTTCATAAAAAGATAAAGGAGAACAAATTGAAAGTATATAATTTCCATTACCTTTTAATCCTCAGAAGGGAAAGATCAACATCTTCAATTTAAACAACTTAAATGATTTAAAAGAAGATTCAACACAACTATTCTTGAATTCCACATTCATTATGAAATAGCAATCAGGTTCAGAGTGAACCAAATTCATACATATATTATTTATACATATGAAATAAAGAAACAGATTCTTCATTAATTTAAGAGATAAACATTCCTTAACAAGAATTCCAATCTATTCCAAGAAGGAAGAGGAACAAACAGTTATAAAATCACTTTCAACCATTATGAGTTTCCAACATTGATTCAGATATTAGTAAATGATCAAACTCCTACATTCCATTATGCAAGATATGACTATTACAGGGTTAACTTTTACCCTTATTCAATCAAGAAAAGATCTTACTATCTGTTAAGTACATAGAGAGTAATAACAAATACAACTTTCAAAAGATGCATGCCACTTCCATATGCAATAGTCAAAGCAGAGCAATATCCATCTACTTTCAATAGGTCAGACCTAACTAAAAACCACCTGGAGTCGACAAGGCAATAAGAACAATACCTCAATTATAAAACCAAGCAGGCTCAAACAGAGTTGATTAGGTTTCCTAATAAAACTAGAAAGACAAACTTAAAAAGAAGTAAGTCTATCATCAAATTATCGAGAATAACTTGAATAAACCAAACAAACCTGAGAAGGTAATTCCCTCATGACATGTAGACAGAGAAAAGTTGATTTCTAGTTTAGAAATTAATTTAACAATACTATCCTCATATATCCGAATGGATAGAAAAATGATTCCAAGAAACTCAATCAGACTAACAAGATAGTTTCCAAGTCAACAAAATAAATTTGGTCTCCAAAGAACATGATCAGCTGAGTTCCACCAAAAACAATCTAAACTTTCAACATCTGAAAAGAAAGAGCAAAAGGAAAGAACCCCAAGCCAAGTTTAGTGTACCGAATAGTTATGTTCCCATTCAGTAAGAAAACAAGACTCAATACAAAGCTACAGTCAACAAATCTCGTATCCATATCAACTTGAACACAAAGACTCAAACTGAGCTACAGTCAAACAAGCTCGTATTCATATCAACTTGAACACAAAGACTCAAACCGAGCTACAGTCAAACAAGCTCGTATTATCTCTCAAGACCAAACAATATGACTATACAACTCTTAATAAAAGCAAAGTTCATGGCAAAGAAAACTCAAATAAGAAAAGGGTATTCATCCCCCTCCTTCACTGTTTAAACAAGCCAAGTAACAACTCAATCCACACTTCTCTTTTATCCACAAAACACGAGTTCCAGTCTGAACTGAACAAAAAGATAAATATAGATTGAAAGAAGATTAAAACGCTCCTTTCTCAACACAACTCATGATGTTTCCGATGATCAAATAAACAATCGAGACAACAAAAGGAGTAATGCAAGATACCCAAAAATGGGAACAATTTATCACAAAGTATTATTCCACAACTCCTGTTCAAAATCCATTAAGTGCATTCCTTTACAAAACATAAAATAGAGTAACCAATGCAACAAAACCATCTCAGAAAGCATAAAGAACTTAACAATACACTTTCTATTCTCAACAGAGACTTCCTGTTAAAATTTCCAACAAAGCTTATACACCCAAATCCCTTTTCGAGTATACAACCCAAAAATCAGAACTAAAACCAAACAGAAGGGTCTCAAAACTCAAAATGTTTTACCACATTTAAATAATTCAGAGAGAACATACATACAAGTACAACCTTCTCATGCAAGGAATATGAATCCACAAATCACATATTTCTTCTATCAAGCAAGTAAATGACCAGAGCAAACAGAAAACTATTTACCCACAAAGAGAAAAGTTGTTTTAATGAAGCAATTAGAGAAAAGCAAGAAATCTTAATGGGTAGATCCTATCATGCCTGATAGTGCCTCTCTGCTAATTTGAAGAAGACTTCCAGCTGAGTTTCTAACACCTCTTCTTCTCCAAGCAAGATCAAACAACAGTAATATTTTTCCACATTGCCTCTTATACATTCCTTGAACCGAAAATAGATCAAAGAATTCAAAAATAGCCACTAAGTGCAGATCAAACTGTTGGTTTGAAAAACCAAATAGCTCCATGTAGAGAAAAAAATCATGAAGTATGCAAAGCAAAACAACCCCCAACAAATCTGCTAGCATGCCTTCTAAGACGGCTTGCTCGCCAAACCCGAGGCATATTAATGACATTAATTCCAAATTTCCCACTTATCTTTCCTTACCACCGCCATTCATAGTTGGTGAGACCTAATTGCACTTCCAAATGCATTTCCAAACTTAGCAATGCCTCCACATAGGTTCCTCTTAAAATTTCACTAACCCCTACCAAACTGGCAAGTACTTTCATGCATTTAAAACCAAATCAAAACCAAATCTCATTAATAGCTTAGGAACCGCCGCTTAGCTCCCACTTGCCAACCGACCCCCTAGGTTCCCTTTCATACCCAATAGTTTAGGATAGATAGAATTTAGCTTAGGTTAGATCTTAGGTTAATTTAAAAAATATAACCTTAGGATATAACCTTCTATCAATAGATTGTCACCTTAGGTTAGGTCATAGTTTAACCAAATACAATAGGTTAAAAATAACTTAGCATCCCTTAGGTTATTTCCCTCCACACTAACTTAGCATTTACAACTTAGGTTAGAATGTCATCCCACGTAAAGTGGCTTAGAAGGAGTTAGGAAATTTTACTTGAGCCTTGAATCTTATTAGGATAGACTGTATAGATAAAGGGCTCATTATAATTTCCTTTTTCTCAAGAATCCTAAAGCAGGTTTCCCTTAACGCCATTAAGCACCCTGCATAGGTTAGTCAAGAAGAGTCGGGCACAACACAAAACTAAATGTTGGCATTGTCTTCAAGATGATAAAGAATTGCAACAACACAAATTCAGTCTGTTAAGTCTCTTAATCAATGAATGTCAGTTTTTCATTCAGTTTAGATAAGAAGATTTAAAACATTCCTTGGATCAATGGAATTGATCCAAGGGATGAGTCCAATTGTAAAAGATAAATTTACAACCCTTAAAACCAGATTGCAGCTTACTCATAAGAAGTGAGATAGATTATTGTAAGCAACAACATATTGACCCTATAATCAAAGAGTGGAATAATTTATCCATGGAAAGCATGATTTTTAACAACCATGAATCATACATGTCCTTAAAATCACATGTCAATTCTTCGCAATGCAAAATAGGAATACAACAAGATTATCGAGGGTGTTACAGGTAAACATCCAAGATAAGCATATTGTGAAGGAGGTCCTTGGTTTTAAAAGACTCTTATATGCTTGGGTTCAATAACCTTTTATGAGAACTGTGAGAACATGTAAAACCGACAAATCATACTTAGCCACCGATCATGGGATGATCTTTGGGATTCCAAATCCTTTTGTACCAAAAGGTAAATTGAGTATGATGAAGGTGCTATAATTCCTTCAAAATGATATGCTAGCCTAAAACCTTTATAGTTTAAGGATTGTAAATACTGTAGTGTACCACGGGAAGGTAATCTATTGGCAGATTTATGTTATCCCACTTAACATTAAGGGGGAGTGTTAGAACATAATGATTAATTGGTCATGCCAACCCTTAATTTATATGGGTCCATCACTAATATATAGGTCAATATTTAATAATATTAAATACTTATATTTATATTATTAAATATGCTAACTGGGTATATACTTTAGGTTAAATATTTAATATCATGAAATGATTATATTTATAATATTAAATATTATAAACTTAGGTGTATGTGTCAACCGTTTAGGTTGAAAATGTGGGTCGGAGACATACCCGATCACCTTATATAAAAAGGACTTTAGGTCCTCATTTGATATATTCAAGAAATATATCAAAGGTGTGCAAATCAATTGATTTGGTTTTACCCTTGGTAAGTAGGGTTTTAAAGGAGGAGATGATATTATTAGATGTAAAATAAGTTCTCTGAAGTAAAAGGTTATTTTCAAATTGGTTTTTACCCTATTGGGGTTTTCCACTATAAATATTGTGTCACATGTGTTATTTATTTCATGTAAGTATTTCTTTATTTACTTATGTTATGATGTAATTTATATTTAAATATTTATTGTAACATTATATAATATGTAAGTTGATTAAATCTGTATTTATTAGAATCCTCAAATTCTAACAATTTCCAAATCCAAATTTTTAATTTATTCTACCTTATTCTTCACCAAAAACAAAAATGGAGCTCGAATCCTACCTCTATTTGATGATCGCTCCGTGGTGGGATCTCTAGAATAGGAACATGACCTCCTCCTAAGCCCTCTCCTACCTCTACCATGTCTAAATCAACCTCCCAACTCTCAACCAATCAACTCGATCGGGTAGATCTCGTGGGCCCGCAAAATCCACTCCTACAACCACTAACCTCTTGCTAAATCACCTCTCTTAGTCTCTCTATCATTTTCCTCATGAATATACCCTCTCTCCATCATTTTCAACAAAGTTAAAAGGCTCAAATGAGCCTTTTCCACGCGGTTTTTTTAACCCATCAAATTGATGACTAATGTCAATCGACATCATTCGGGTCATGCCCTAGGTGACCGACGTTGGTCACCCATACCGACATCATTCATCTTCAACCAAAGATCGGTCACCCTACCTAAACCAATTCTACCTACTTTTCACAAATTTTCTGTCGCATACCATTTTCTTGCTACCATGACCTTATTACAACCCTACAAGCTCACATACTAGCCTTATCACATAACCCTCCCTAATTATACTTAGGGGCACATTTTTCCTACACCTCGGCCTTACCCACAGCCTTACCTATACACCCACACCGACCTCACCCATTTGACACTTGAATTCACTTACTCATTGTATCGTGTGATAACTCTACTCGTGTTATTTAGCCTATAGACCTTGTTTTGCCTTATGTCATGATGTTTATCTCAACCAAACCAAACCTTTTAGTGCTTCAAAACACACCTATGCATGTTCCCTTACCCTAGCCTCATTATGTTTCCAGGAGCACTTCATATACCTTGGATACCTAGACCATATCAACCTTGTTTGGATAAACTATTGACCTTTGATGTTGTACAGTTTGTGAGCTCTTCAACCTAGTTCCTTTTCACAATCTAGATGTTTGTGTGTGTTTTAATTCCTCCACCTCTTACCCACACCGACATCACCATTTCCTATACTTGCACCTTACCTCATTTTTCATCACTAACCACTTTATCAAACCCATCACCGATTTTTTCTTGCTCCTTCATCACTTCTTAGTTTGAGGGGATCACCTCTACCCATACCTAGGCAACCTAACCTTCACCAATATGGTAACATTCTCATTTTAAGACTTTAGAAACAAGGGGAAAAATATTATCTTACATAATGTTATCTATTCTAAATTAACATAATTTAGAACACACATGTCAAAGCCATCTCATAATCAGAAAACCATATGTAGTTGTAAATGACTTGGTGAAACACCAATCTCTCATTTCATGACTCGGTATTAAACCGATCTCTCATATTAACTCAATAATGTGTATAATATGTTTACATGATTTCTTTTACCTTTTTAGGGGCACCCAAGTGTTCTGTCTAAGATTCCTATCTGAATATCTGCTACAAATATTCATCTAAAATCATACATCTTAGGCTAGGTGACATAGGACAATGCAACCACAGCTTGCGATACTTTGGCCAAAGTTTTTAAACATGCATATCATGTTTACATTCCTAGACGACATACTCATCAAATATAATAAGTCTCTTACCACACTTTTCTATTATCTAGAGTGGTCTTTCCTGACTTCTATCAGTTCAATATGATTCAATATTTCACACTATACAAGGTTAAAAACATGCACTAGTGTGGAATACTACTCATGGTGACTAAGGGTACATAGACATACTCAATTGACTTACGTTGATTGGGTGTGTCTAGTTATCCTAAGTCAACATGAGTTGACCTCGACACTAGATCATGTTCTCTATCCCTGTATAGGGTAGAACCATGATCCAGTATTACACTTATGTCAATCAAGTTAAACAAACTAAGTGAGGTGTTGAGACATAGCAACTGCATCCTAGTATCCTCGTAACGACTCTGTCATTATAAATGTACTATATTACAGTTGATGTGTACCAACATCCAACTGAGTTTCCTCAACTGGACTAACATACTTAAGGTTATAAGTTTATTAACCCATTTAATCATTGTCTTAAATATTAATGATAGAATGCTTAAAGATTCAACTAGCATCATTTAACCTATTAGGTTACAAGTTGAAACTACATGTGAGGTAGGTATGCAGGTAAAATATGCTTCCTAACCATTCCAATTACATGTTTAAGTTTTTCTTTAAACAAAACAGCTTAAATCTTATAATGATAAGGTTGATCTTAATGTTATGAACGTGTGTTCATTAGATCCTTTGTTATTTTAGCCTTAGCTTAAACAAGTTTATTTAAAACCTTTATTTTAGACTTCATGAAGATGAAGTCTAAATTCCATTTAATTCCTTTTAAGCATTCCATATTTTGATTAAATAAATCTGCCTAAGGAAGAACACAGTCAACCATTCTCTTATTATATTCATAACACTTTAACAAGATCTTCAGTTAAGTCTCTATGATTGATTTCAAGGAAAATATCATTTTTCCTATATCAAGGACTAATGTCCAATTATGAAAATAGATCATATATGTTTTAATACAACCAAGAATTCACACACACACACACACACACACACACACACACACACACACACACACACACACACATTCAATCATAATTCTTTTATATTGTTTAAGGTTCTATTTAAGAGTATCAACTATTAGTTGCATCTCTTTTATGTGAAAATAAACCAACTAATATTCAGATCCTCAATCCAAATTCCATAACACTTAAATATATAAATTTCCCTCCCCTTCATTAGGATATTACTTAATAATACATCCCAATTTATGCCAAAGAAGGTATTACAATAAAGTAATATTCAACAATCATCAAACCATTTATTCATCAAAAAGGAGTGATCCATTCATTGATTACAGAAGTATTTCAGAGATTACAAAGTGTCATAACATCAATATAAAACTAGTTTTATTACATCTTCCTTTTCCGACAAAAGTACATCTCAAGTAATGACACCACATAATCATCATAATAAGAGACAATTTCTTTTAGTAAAACAGATGTAATTTTCTATATGTCTTTCTCCTTTCATCTTTTATGAAGTCCATCTGCAAAATCGTTAGCATGAGTCAGTTCATGTGAACTGAGCATGATAAGCATTATAACCTTAAAAATTATGCTTTTATCTAACTATTTCATAAAAATAATCCTAATGTTTATGAAGTAGTCCCAAAACACAAACAAGATAAACATAAATACTTTTCCCTAAAAGATTACAAACCAAGAAGAAGAGAAAGATTAAATTTTCTATAAGTAATGTATAAGTAAGGACTAATTAATCAGCATAGTTAATCCTAACTTTTCATCATAAAAACTCTTTTCAACATGCTAGAAATAAAACAACAGAATTAAAGAAAAGGGAAATTCATATTTCATCCTAACTTTACCTTCTCATTCAAGTTTCCAAATTAAGTTCCTCCCTTTATCATTTTCTAACTTTTCAAGAAGTAATACAAGATATATATAACTACCTTAAGAATAAGTATACTATTTTGTAAAAACAAATTAGAATTACATTCCATCTAAAAATCATACTATCTCAAACTCATCCTAGTGTCTAAGAAGTACATTGAACACAAGTATGTCTCAATATTACAAGGATAACTTAGTCAATAAAAACAACCAAATTAACTCACGGTTCACATTCACACAGTCTTACATTCCTATCCAATTCCTAACTCAAACGTGACAATCATAATATCATCATGTAATCCTTAAGACATCAGCAACTGAAGGTTCATTATTTCACAACAAAGAAGCATGAGCTATCCTTTGGATACTTCCCAACTCAATCATTCATTCCTACTTCAAAGAAAGGAATAGGGAACTAAAATTTTAGAACCATATTAATACCATATCATTCCCAGTCCTATCTTAAGTTTGAGCTCATCCAAAGGAAGGATTAGAAAAATAATGAAACAACAATTCAGAACTGAAAAATACTCCAACCAAACAAGGAACATTCACAAGAGACTCTTCAGTTCAACAATCTCAAAGACATCATAGTAACATAAAGATTCAAGATAGTATAACTATTACAGAGATAGGAATATGGATATTCACCATGCAGATCCAATTTTCCCAAACTCCAGTGTTGGAAACAACTCATAAAGAGTAAAAATTAAAGTGACCAAACTTCCCTCTATACAAAACTAATTAGACGTTACAACACATCAAGGGGGAGTCACAAACATTTCCCATTTCACAGGCTAATCAGCCACTCCATGTAAATATGGACAAAAACAAAAGAGATACTCCTCAAGAGAAATGCACTTCAAGTGCAGGAACAACTTGAAATGCCCACATGAGATCAACAAGCTCATACCTGAAGCACCAATGTAGCCCAAATTTAGGTAAACATTAATGAATCACTCAAAAAAAAGAACAGAGAAAAGATAATCAATAGTTTTTACTTGTTTATTCTTCCTCCTACGAAGATATTATCTCCATACATGGATTAAACTGATTAACAAATGACTCACTTTAGTTCCAAGTAAACTTAGCGATGAAAAGAAATAATAACAACCCAGACCAAGTTCAAAACTAGTCTCCCAAAGATCTAATAATCGACAAAACAAGAAGGCAGATAGATCATTCGAACAACTTCCTCTCAAAAAAAGTTCATCAACACCAATGTTTCATGAGAACCTTCCAAGATCAAAAGATCTACTAAGGAAACCAAAATCCCGAGTGGGTTTACGAAATTAAGAGTAAATGCAACAGAATAGAACCTAAAACTTTCTCAGTCATTCCTTCTATTCAACTTATCTAGACAAGGTTCAACAAAATGACCAAATGATTAATACAATCCCAAAATAAGTGTATTCCAAATCTAAACATGAGTTGGATATTCCACTCAGAATGAAAATATAGTCACGAAATAGGATGAATAGAATATTGGTCTCCGCTGCCATTATCAAGAAATCAGTCTAAAACACAGTAAATAGTTTAACCTAAAACAATGGTGTAATATAAAAATGAAGACTCCTTCAAATCCAGTTTTCTAACGACAACTATAATGAGAGCATGCAAGGTAAAATCTATGGATTTCCACAAAACCATGCAATTGTTAAAGCTTAAACAACCTTCAACTAGGTATTCATTCAATCAGAGAACAAACATAGATCCATTCCAATGTCAAAAAGGTTCGAATATAAGCAAGTTTACACAAAAGTATTAAAATAACACTTCCAGATTTATTTTTCCACCCATCACACAAAAATCATTATGCATCCAAAGGAAACAAAACAAAAACACCATTGAAGCAAAGAATAAGAAATCACATGAATATAAGGTTTTAAACATAACAAAGTTCTTCTAATGAAGCATTTAAATAAAAGTAGAAGACTTAAGGGATAGGGCCTATCATGCCTGATAGAGCTCATGTCTTCACTTTCTCACTATAAATATTCTAGTAGAGCTTTGATAGCTATTCCTTTCCATGAAAACACCAACAAAACCTCCTCATAACCTTCTTCTCCTTCCTCTTATAGCTTCACAGTGATATTTTCATCACTATCACCGCCATGCAAGGCAAAACAAACATGCAAGGATTTGAACTGAGGGTTCAAAGAGAAAATCGCATGCAAAGCTAAAGCTCAAAAAAACCAAATGATCAATGTAAAACTCAAAACCATTATTTCTTCCAACTTCCCTTCTTCCTAGGTGGTTTTTTCACCATTACCAAAAACATTAAATGTCAAACAGGATTGATAGTCCTTCCACTTCTCCCACCACCTCCAACTTACATTTATCCATCACTAAATTTAAAATTTCATGCAACTAACACTTTGGCAAAGGTGTCAACTCAACCTCTTATTTTCTTTCATGCATTTTCCAAATTTAGCTACAACAGAGGATTAAAATAGCATTTACTCCCTCATAATTCATAGAGGTTGGTACCACCAACCATCTTTGTATGTCATCCCATCCAACCCCTTAGGTTATTCCAAGTATAATTTATCTTCATAATATTAGTTTAGGAATTAACTTAGGTCCTTAGGTTAAAGTCTAAGGTTTTCCCCTTTCTATTAACATTCCAAACTAACAAAAACCTAGCAACTTAGGAACATAGATCAATTAGGTTCCTTTAGCATTAGTTAAAATTTGTAAATTGGATCTTACCAAAAGAAGTATATAAATGTCATTCAAAGATCACATACGAAGCACGGGAGCAGAAGACTTCACCTGGGACTTCAAGATAGCTAGAGTTCAGAGATCTTAAATTTTGTCCACTCGATCAAGATGACCACAATGTCATGAAGTTGAAAGCATGCCTTGGATCACTTAAATTGATCCAAGGTATAGCTATCATGTAGCATAGGTTATGAAAACTTAAGCACAAGTTTGAGTGTAATAATTTATTAACTAGTTTAAACTGAACCAATTCCTTATTTTCCCAAGCAGTGAATTATTCAGCATAAGAAGGAATGAAATACTTCCTTTTCAATTCAACATAAACATGGCAGAATGATATATATTTCAGTAGATAACCTATTATCCATAGAAAACATGATTTCTTAGTTCACAAGAGTACACTGTCTTCAAATAAGAATCATATGTCAATGTTTGAAACTTCTAATACATAAGCCCTCACAGATATCAACCATGTTAGAGGTGTTACAAATACCTAGGTAACCACTTCTTGTTTTTGTCATCATCGTTTATTAATACAAGCTACATGACAAAAAGGGGCAAATGTATAAACCTAATCTTGGGTCACAACCCTCTAAGCCCCTTCCAATTAATTAATTCAACACATCCCCAATCATGGCCCCTTTCACACATTATAATTAATTTAATCACTTATATTTTTAAAAATAGATAGGGTAAAAATAGATATCAGCTCCCGAGGCCGACATGAAAGATAACATCATGAAATCACATTGAAAGAAAAAAAAGAGGAAAATTACCAAAAGGAGTTCAATAGGATTAAATCCAAAACAACAAGGTCTAGAAACCCAACTAGCGAGAGAAACAGAAACTAAACAACTAAACCAAAAAATAGAGACAGTTTGCCAAAAAACCTCTGAAAGTTCTGGAACATCACCATTAATTTTTATTTTTATTTTTGGAGGGTTTGGCCTCCATGGTCACAGTCTCCTTATTGTGCTTAAGTTGTAGCTTCTTCTAAGGTGCATCCTCCTCATCTTCACCCATAGCATCCTCCTCTGTCTCATCCTCATCCTCATCTTCTTCATCAAAGCTGGTGGCTCTAGAATATTTTATTTTCCTCTGATCCTCTTCAAATACTTCTAAGTGAACCTCATATCCTAAACAAGATTATCCACACCATTGATTTCCCCTAATATTCTTTTGGGCCATGCAGATTTTTGGTGGCTTCAATGTTGTCAATCATGTCATTCCTAACCACCGAATTCATCTCCTCCATAACCTGTAACACAGTCTCCAAGTACTACACTTTTTTCTTCAAGTCCTCGTAGCTCAGCTCAGCTTTTGAGATCATATTGCCTTTACCTTTCGAGGACCCTGCCTCCTAACTCACCGAGCCAACCACATTCTTCCCCTCCTCAACTCTAATATGGCCCAATTTTCCCTCACACATCTTTATAAGACATTCATCCAGATTAATGTCCTCTACATCCTTGATTTGTGGCATGGGTTTATCCAGAATAGGTTTACCATTTTGAAATAGGAGAATGAGCCCCTCATGAATAGGGGTATCCACCTTACCCCTTTGAAAATCTTTCAAAGAGTTAATCAAAGACATGAACAAAAATAATGGAATACTTAACATTTTCTTGTGCCTGAACATATTCAGGAGAGACAAGTGATGAGTGTAGATCTTACAATACTTTCCTTCCAAAGTTAAATACTTCATAATGTGAAGGCAAAACTCCTTCCACAATCCATTATTACCTTTATTATTACCTCACATCATTAATAATTTAATTTAATTAATTATTACCTCACATCATTATTAATTTAATTACCTAAATTAAATTAAGGTGGCATTCCTTAGTGTGTGCAGCCTTAGTGGCATTCCTGATAACATCTGGGATTCTAATGAGACTCGTGACCTTGCACTTGCTCAGGTAGACATGAACGATCCTTCTCATGCCATGGCCATTGTGCTCTTCACCTCTCTCTAGAAAATTAAGGTCAAGATTGACAAGGCAAGTCAAATGATGCGGTGCCTAGATGTTGCTTTGTTGTTGTGAAGTTGTTGTTTTTCAGTGGTTTTGATGTTGTTTTCTTGTTGGGATGCCCTATTTTGGATCCTCTTTACTATTTTTGGCCCTTTTTTCTTCTTCATTTATGTCTGGATTGATCATTTTGTACTCTCTTTACTAATATATCTGGCTTTTGAGCCTCCATGTTTAAGGTGTTTAGCCTTTCTTGGATGGGTTTTCTCCTTCTGGTATCTGGCTTTTTGAGCCTTTTTGTACACAGGGTATAGTCCCTTCAAAACTATTTATCCATAATAAAAAAATTAATTACCTCAATTAAATTAATTTCTACCTCACCTACCCACCTCACCTCTCCACCTCACTTCTCCGCCTCACCTTGGACCCATTCCCTAACCCTAACCACCTAACCCTAGGTCATAACCACTTAACTCTAGGTCATAACGTTCCATAACTAATTGTTATCCAAATAACTCTCCTAGTTATTTGGACAACTTACATACATATTATGACTCAGAGATCTTCATTACAGTAGTGCGTACCTCAGTTGTCTCCTTGGCACATTCACTTGGTCATTGTTTCCTCACGTGCCCTTGTGCACTTCCCCTTCTCCCATTTTTCATTTCCTCTTTGTTCCACTCTTACCTTATGTGCATCTTCTGTGCATTCACATTCTTCCTAGAAGTTATTCATCTTGCACACATGCCTTGCACTTTCTTTAATCAACTAATTCCCTGGCCCTCTTGAGTGCCCCCACACATTACCTTGTAATAGTTGTGCCTTGAACATACATTCTCCACTCATCATTCTACCTCATTTCCTCCTTGTACATTGTGTGTGCCTTCTGCTCGCCATCATCCCACGCCTCATTCTTCCGTGCATATATATTTTTGCCCTCTTTTATACCATTCCATGCCAATTCATTATGACATCCTTGAATGTACCACACGTAATCGATCACAAGTGCACCAAAATGGCACCGAATCCTTACAAAAATCAATAAATTACACATGGTATAAATAACAAGAAAATTTTCATAGTTGGTCATACTTTCAGTTAATTGGCATGCACCACGTGTCTTGCATATGCAAAAAAACTCGAAAATTTTTTTGACAACCATATTTGTTGCACAGAGCTCTAATCGGCACGCCTAGTCTCAACCGATAGGTGTTGACATAGGCTATAGTGTTAGACATTTAAATTCAAATTCTTAGCAGATCTGGTAGATGAGAAATGGGAAAAATTCTTTCGGGCATTAATGATTAGATCTAATTTCTTTAACCACTTGATTTCATCAATATCCACCCTCTTTCCTTCTCTAACGTATCAAACAGACTTGGGGAAGCACATTTGACATATTTTTAGGCATATTTACAAGCATTGAATGCTTCTTGTTGGTGGTTGCATTTCAAATTCAGATTTTCCCTCCTTCTTCTCTTCTTCTTCCATGGATTCATCTATAAATGTAAGAGTTTGGCTCATTTTTTATGTTGGAAATTTTGGATCCTTACGCATTTTGATAAGGACTTCATATTTTCTGTATTCTGAGTCGTATACCTCTAGATCCAGCTCGTTCATGTGGATACCATCCTCATTCACCATTTTAACGAGTTTTATACATTTCTGGAAGTAATGGAAGCATTGTTTTGTGACTATTCTTTGTCCTAAGCATGTTTGTATTCTTTCTTCTTGCCTTTCTTTTACATTGCGTGCTTGTTGTGTCATTCTATGTCCCTTGTAGTCCCCTTTCTAGTTGTGTTCCATGAAACTGATTTGGTAAATATGTTTTAGTTGTGTTACACATGTTTAGCCTTCTTTCACACATTTCCCTTCATTTTCACTCAGAACAAATAGTGTTCATCCCTATTTTTATAGTGTTATCACCTTTTAGTGTAGTTTCCTTTCATGTTATCCTTCTATCCTCACTCCCTTGGCATTGTTAGCTTAGATTTCCCTTTCAAAGACTAGGATTAGCATGTAGAAGAGAAATAGATAGAGGAACCTGCCCTACTCCAGAGATCCATCTCAAGCATGCAAGGTCCCACAACTTAGAAACGGTTCCATTGTTATCTTAAATGACTCGATCCTTCTAGATATGAGACACAGGTGCAATTTTGATGACCAACAGTTTCTGGCACGCTCGGTGGAACAAGTAGTGAAAGATTAAATTTCATATTTCTGAGTTTTGTTGTGTGAACTTAGTATTTTCAGCCTTTGGAGTCCTAGTTCAACACATCTAGAAACTCCCAACATTTCCAGAACTCTTGTTTTGTAGTCGTGAGTGCCTTTTATGAGAATAGTGCATACCAGATAGAGTTATACAACTGAAGGATCCTTTAAATACCTCCATATTTCACTGAGAAACACATGCAGTAGATGTTCCACACATGCATCCCCATCTCCAATGCATCACGTGCACTCTACTCCTTAAAATAGACAAGCATGCCCTTTTATGGGACTTCAGCCTCCTCATCCTCTAAGTAACTTTGCCAACTTCACTGGTGGAAACCAGCTCAATCTCAATACTCAGCATGATATGTCAATGGAAGAATTCAAAAGTATTGCATACTCCATGGGAGAAAATCAAGTCACCCCTGTTGAACACATTCAAAATGTGGCCAATGTATGCTCTGTATATTTGATTGAACATGATGATTTTTTGTCAGTTACTTACTGACCTCTTTTAAGGGTAAAGCACTTCAATGGTACCATGGCCTAAGACATGCATCTATTGCTACCTAGGATGATCTTGGAACAACTCTTTACAATTACTTTGAAGATAAATCAGATCATTTATCACTGGTGGAGTAGTTGACTACAACAAAGTGCATGCCCAACAAGTAGATGACTGATTTCAACATCATATTCCAAAAGACTTGGGACAAAAATTCCTCAAGTGGTAAGGCCTATAGCCCAAACATGCTTTCTTTTACTATTTAAGGGCTTTGAATAGTGACATTTTAGTCATGATTCAATCCATGGGAGATATAACCTTACTGTTTTATACAACATTACAATAAGGACATAAAACAGTCTCATTTTGGCTAGTAAGTTGGCACCTAGGCCTCTTACGCCCTTTTTCCCGTAAATGTCTTCAAAGACCCCAACCCACCTTTTATTACTCCAATTCTAGTGTAGAGTGCGCAACTAGTTACGTCTACATCCTACTCACCCACACACAAAAAAATAAGATGATGAATTGAAGTCCCTGATTAGAAACTTGTCCAACAAGGTCATATCATTGGAGAAACAATAGTCACAAGCCTACCGAAGTAGTTCCGATCGGGTGCAAGGCTAGAGAAATCAACCTTGACAAAATCAAGTATGGGAATACAAGGTAGAGACAAAACTAGTAGAATGGTATATGGCATGCTAATGTGCTCTTTCCTTTGCAATGTATTCCCTCTACATAACCACTTCCAGTTCAAAGACAAGTAAGGCACTTGTCCTAGTCCAGAACAACATGGCGTAGAATTTTGAATGGTGTTTTCCTTGCAATATGCCTCATAGGCATTATTATTATGCTAATATTACATGTGCGCAATCCTACATAATTCAGAATGCTTCTAGTTGTGAGCCTTCAATAAGTGCACCTGAAGCAGATAACCAAGAAAGGCCAGAAGCTCCTCTAGAGGAAAATTTGATGTTCTTTGGTGCTGAGGAATTCGGTGCAATTAGCCAAGCTACAAAGGATAGAAGAAGACTGCATGCCCAAGTTAAAGACAACACAAGATACAAGAAGATAATTCTTGAGTCTAGCGTGTAGGTCACAATCCAAAAACACAAGTAGACCCTCAAAAGAAAAAGGAAGTAACTAATACATACAGTAGTAAAAGCACTCAAATTCCAACACCCGAGTCCCCATGTAAATCTCCTCTAGAAGTGGTGCATGCCCCTCCTTTTGTAGGTCAAACCTCTCGTGCGCCTAATGTTCATGCCTCTATACCCAAGAAACCAAGAAATGATGTTGTTGTTCCTCAAATGCACAAGTCAATGGGTTTTCCATTCAGCATTGTGGACCAAATGAAAAAGAAAAACATAAATGTTACAATGTGGGATGCCCGACCATTCCATCCCAGCGTGACTTATTACATGAAGCTCTCGGTGCATCTCTTACACACCGATCAAACTATTCATAACCCACACTCTTCTATTAAAATATTCCAAGAAAAGGAGTGGCAAGTAAGTAAATTTGTTAAAACCCCACCCTTTTATATGTCCTTTATCATAGGAAACATCTTATCCATAACTGCATGATTGATGTAGGTACTAGTATACATCATGTCTAAAAGGAATTTTGATGTCTTAGGACTCAAGTATAGCCCCCGACAAAAAGAGTCTACGTAACTCGATGGTTCAACTGTCACTACCCTAGGAATCCTTCATGATATTGATTTAACCCTCCATTCATGTCTAAGTATAACAATAACTCAAGATGTTTCAATCATTGATATGCCCCCTTTGTTTGCCTTATGTTTGTCAAGAGATTTTATTGCTAAAGTGGGTGGTTACTTGTCTTTTGATTGGTCCCATATGTTACTCAAGACAAGGTATGGTACCTAGTTTACCATACAAGTTGAGCCAATATTTTCCTATCATGTAGAGTCATATGTCTCATCCCCTCTCTAAGCCAACTATTTAATCAAAGAAGAACAAGCTTCGATTTCTGAAGAGCATCCTCTCCCAACTCCTATTACTGATCTAGTACTTGATGAGTAGGAAGAGAGGCACCATAAATTTGACCCATATGCTAAATAAATAGAATTTTATGAAACTGGGCTTGGTACTTACTGCATTCTTGAAGAAGAATTTATGCCACCACGCACACTCAAGCAAGGTGAGGATAACCTTTGTCTATGGAATTTATACTTTGATGGATCCATAAGTATAAATGGCACGAGATCAGGATTCATTCTCATTTCTCCTAAGGATGAGAAATTCTTCTTTTCTCACAGGTTGTAGTTCACATGTTCTAACAATGTGGCAGAGTATGAGGCATTGGTGCATCGTCTGTTTATTGTTGAAAAGAAGAAGATTAAGGTGCTACAAATATTTAGAGATATTGAATTGGTTATCCACCAAGTCACCAACAAGTTCCAATAAAGGAATAAGCTTATCAAATCTTATGAATACGGAGTTTGGGACCTCTGTGAGAACTTTTATGATCTAAATATGCAGGTGGTGCTGCACAAAATGAAAAGGGAAGCTGACCAAATGGTCACGTTTGGTTTGCGCTCTCTCCTCGCTAAGGAATTTTTCAAAGGAATAACTTTTCATATTAAGATGGTGATCAAACCATACATTCCGCAGACAACAACACTAGTGGAAAGTGTTTGAAAATGATGCACTGAGATCATCCAGTTCATTCAAAATGAATTTGAGTTCTCATTGAATATGCAAATTGACTTACATAACAACTCGGTGACCAAGTGATACAACTAAAGACAAGCAAACTACCTAAAGGTTTGGTCACTTCAGAGAAAAATTTTATCCCCGATGATGAGTTTAAGGGTGAAAAAAATATGCACTCTACACAAGAATATTTCTCCCCATTCACTATTGTGTGTGGAAAGGAATTTTTGTTTAGTAAATCTTGCACACATGATGAAAAGTAGGCCTTCATCTCTCTCTGTCAAAAATACAGTGATATATTCTCATCGGAGTATAAATACCTCAAAGGTTTTGATCCAAGTGTTGCTCAACACTCCATTGACCTTGATCTTGGTATCAAGCCTGTCAAACAAAAGTAGTGACTAGTCAATCCAAAGATAGAGCCCCTTATGAGAAAGGAATTATCCAAACTCATTGAGGCGAAGATTATTTTTCCCATCAAGTACTCTACTTGGGTCACGAATCTAGTTCCGGTGCACAAGAAGAATGATGAAATCAGACTCTGTGCTGATTTTAGAGATTTGAACAAGGCTTCTCTAAAGGATCGTTATCCTTTTCCTTCAATAGAGAAAATTTTACAGAATCTGGATAGCGCACAAATATTCTCAATGTTAGATGCGTACTCTGGTTTCAATTCAATCCTAGTTAAGGAAGAGGATCAATTCAAAATAGTATTTACAAATAAGTGGGGAACATATGCATATCAGAAGATACCCTTGGTCTATCAAATGCAAGCGTAATGTTTTAACATATCATGGACATTTCCTTCAAAGGTTACATATGTTGGTACCCAGATTTTTTTCCTTTTCACTCGAACAACATCAAAGATATGGCATGATGCTTGAAGATAGATGGATCGTGGTGTGTGTCATTTTGTATTCGGGGATATGATCTAACTAGCACTCGATTTGTGGAGAGATGGATAGCACTCAAATAGGACTTGATCTTGTTATAACTATTTTAGGTTGTGCCTTTTAAACAAGGTAAGAGAACCTATTTTTTAACCCTAAAATGGTGAAGGAGATGAATATATCCCTCAATTTGTGCAAATCTTATGAAAAGGGCATTGAGAAAATATGATCAACACTCTAAATCTGACTTTCACAAGTTGTCACTTCCAGATTATGGAGATACTTTCAATGCAAGGTAAGGGTTACTAAAGACATTTTGAAATCTTGATCTGTTTCTACATACTTTAGTGAATTGATTTTGATCTTACGTGGGTATACGAGTCAAAATAGGGGTAAAATAGGGTAGGATTAGTTTTTGGGTGGGATTTTAGACAAGACAAACCAAGGTCCGCCATAATCTTTGAAGATTTCATCAAAATATGGAGAAACTTAACGGCAAAAGTATCAAAATGGTTAATCATCCCTTCAATCGGGATATGTGCATCAAATAGAGGCCTAGATCTGCACTTTTCCACACAATCTTTGATCATCTATCACAAAAGCTTGAGATAGAATGAACCAATGAAGCATTTAGAAATCACTATTTAATCATGACCTAAGGTGCACCCAAAGGTTTATAAACAATCTTTGAAGTTAATCAAGGTAAAGTGATTTTAAATTTATTTATCTCTTTATAGATGAAATCTCTTCGAATGTGAGATTGTAAATGCCACTAAAATATCACAAGAAATGAGACCATGTATGATCAAGAGAGATTTTAAACACAAGATTGCAACAGGAAACAAGAAACACAAATTTGAAATGTACTCTAAAATGTAAGCATTCAGAGATTTTTCCCAAAGAAAACATAGAATAACTCAAAAATGATCAGATTTATCAGTAGGGGAATGTTTTGAAAACAATCTTAGAGCTTGTTAATGGCTATACATATGTAACCAACTCAACACAATTTGAAATCTGATACAGAGAGGGTTGTATGAGTTTCTCAAGTGGTCACTCAAAGAATGGGCTTCTTCCAGATTTTCCCATGAAATTTTTAGTTTTCTAGGCTTTTTTAAACTCTTCCAACCCTTTGCATGACAAATTCATGCAATATATAGCTTTCAATCTCCTTCGAGCCTTCTTTCCCAAGAAAATAATATGCCAAAGGATCAAATTTGTTACAAAAATTTCTCATGATTCGCAGCAGACAGGGGACATTTAATAGAACACGTCCAAAAAGTTGCCGTTATCTCAAAAAGAGATGAATCATTGTAAAATCCACATCATTATCCATTGTGGAGGCATGTTTTTCATCTTCAAAGCATGCTGACCCCCTTCCTTTCATTATTTCATCCTTATCCCTCCAAAATTTGACTCTGTAAATTTTAGATCTGATATTTCAAGTTTTTAGATGGGTTAGGGAAAAAATTCATTTCAAAAGCATCTCTAATCTTCAAATTGATCCACGAAAACCAATTGCATTGGTTCTTTGCAGCACAAACGACATGAATTTATCAAAAATTTGATGAAAATTGATGCAAAAAATGCATCTCAAAACTTTCCCTGAGAGCGTTCATGGCGGCTAAACTGAAAAATGCACAATTACCATTGATCTTCCTTTATCCTTTAATCTAAGCCCTCCACGTGTCACAATGTGATTAGAAATGGGTTTTGGATCACCTTTCAACTTTTTAACACTTTTGGAAAAATGTAAAAATTTGACATTTTTCTCCGCCCCTCTACCCTTTGAAAATGGGCCTGACACGTGTCCCAAAGTGGGCCCCATTGGAATCGTGGACCGATTCTACACATTTCCACCTTTTTGGAAAAATAAATTTTTCCAAATTATCCCCACGGACCCACACCTACAATTTTGTCCCGACACATGGTGCAATATGACTAGATATGAAGTCGCAGCTCAATTTTACACATTTTGCATCTTTTTACACAAAGGAAAAAAATTCAATTTTCCTCTGCGACTCTGGCCTCCCTCAAGACACGTGTCCTCATATGATTGGCTAAGGGTCAGTGCTCCTCATTTCATATGTTAATCATATTTTGTGAAGGAAAATTTTTAATATTTCCTCCACCATCCCGCACCTCCGCCATTGACTCCTCAAATGAATCTTGAATTTTTACCTTCGGGCTCACGGGTCCATTCAACAATTTTACCCTTTTGATAACTAGAGGCTAAAAATATAACTTACCTCTAAAGGCCCACCTCCCTACCCTGTGCTTTGATGTTGACATGTGTCTTCATCCCATTGGCTATGAGTTTGCGGTCCAATTTTATACTTTAACTCTTTTTCACCAAAGGCCGAAAAGTATCAAACTCCTCTCGCCTTTCCATCTCCCCACCTGCCATGTGTCCTCCTCTAATTGGATGTGGGCCTTAGAGTATTTTCTTCATTTCCACACATTTTCCAAAGTTCCCTAAGGCAAAAAATGACCCACTAGTCTACCTTCACTTTGCCTGTGACACGTGTACCTCCTATGGGGCTGCGGAGCTTGGGGGCAACTTGTACATTTTTCCAAAAACTCAAAAACATTAAGTTTTTAGAAATGACCCACCGATCCTTGTCCAATTAGAAAAAGCAACATTGTCAACGAATGCTCAAGAAGAAATTCATGGGAAAATGATGCCCGTATGACCGTCAAAACACAGAAAATGCCAAGGTTGCCTTCGAATTCAATTTTTTTGCTAAGGACGACAAATTTCTCGAAATTGAACCAATTGAAACATGTTTCAAAGAATTTTTAATCATGGGATTGGATTTTCAATGGCATACAAGTGTGAATCAATCAATTTTAAACTTCCATGATTGAGAAAAAAGGAAAAATGGTAAAGCCCTCATATTTTGGAAAAATTAGGGCACAAAACAAGGCACGCATGTTGATTTTATTCAAATTGGGACAAAACAAAAATTTTATGAGCATTTAAAGGAATTCAATCTGGAGGGAAAATTTGCAGACCACCAATTTAAGAGAAAAATGTTCCAGAGCATGCAAACCAAAGAAAAATTTAGGGAAAAATGGTGCAAGCTCAAAAATGGCACCAACATCAGGCTCCTACTCAGGGATGGGCACTCATAATGAGTGCCACAAGAACAAAAGAAGCAAACCAAGTGCCAAAAACAACCATTGGGCAATGGATTCAAAAATGCAAGGTAGAAAACCAGACCCAATCGACAAAAAATGGCTGCCAAGAATAGGGCAAACCACAAACCGACAAAAATAGCAAAAATAGAGCCAAAAAACAAAGACTATACACTATACAAGTGGTGTATACCTCAAATTTGGGGATTAATCCAAGAAATGCTTCAGATTCCTACCATTAACAGCAATTCAAGCAATTCCCTATCTAAGTCCTTGAGAAAAAAGGTATTTTCACCAATTCTAATATCAATGGAGTAAGGGCCCATCCACAATGCATCAAATTTACCATGTTTGCCCTTATCTTCATGCCTGCTATCCCACAACAAAACTAGATCTCCAACATTGAAAGCCCTAGGAGTGACCTTCTTGTCAAACAACATATTCAACTTCTCTCTAAATCTAACATGCCTTTGGTGGGATGCTCTTCTTTCTTAATCCAACTCAACAATCTAATAAATCCTTACTTTATATGGATTGACCTCTTAATCTTCAAGTTATTAAACAAACTGAAATGAAGATAATTGAAGATGAAGTGGAAGCAAAGCTTGAATTCCATATACCAACACAAATGGGATCTTACCAGTAGCTCTTTTGGCAATGATTATATCAGCCCAAACTACAAATTTCAGTTGTTCACCCCATTTTCTCTTGTTCAACTCCAAGGTTATCCAAATGATCTTCAACAAGTTCTTATTGTTGGACTCATCTTGTCCATTTCCTTAAGGGTTATAGTTTGAAGCATAAATCATATTGGTTCCATACACCTTGAACATTGCCATCAAGGGTTTAGCTCTAAAACACATGGCATTATTAGCAACAATCTTGACCTGTACACCAAATCTGCATATGATATGAATCAACAAGAATTCCATAACAACTTGGTGTGTTGTTTTCTTGGTGGGGATTGCTTCTACCCACTTGGTGAAGTAATCTGTGGCTATAAAGATCCACTTATGTCTAGCACTAGAAGGGTCTGAAATCTCACCAATGAATTCTATTCCCCATTGTTTAAAAGGAGCTTTAATTGATACAAGTTGCAAAGGAAGGAGCCCGAATCTTTCATTCTTCCAGAGAAACGCCTGGCAGCTTTCACATTTTCTAACCAAAGCAGGGTTGCATCTTTGAATAGAGTAGGCCACCAATAACTAGCTTTCAAAATTTGGTGTGGTGTAACCCTTCCAAAAAAGTGTCCTCCACAAAATTCCCCATGGAAATCAGCAACTATTTTGGGAGCTTCATCTTCATTACACATTTCAAGAGGACACCTTCAAGGTTCTTCCAAGCCAGCCCAAATTCAATGATGATTTATTTTTGAGAAGCCATTTTGGGAGCTCTTTTCTAATTTTTATTCAAATGATCAGGGCACCATAGATGTCCGAGGTAAAAGATTACATCCTTGTACCATTTAGAACTTACCAAATTCTCAAGAACATCAGCCCTTTCTTCCTCTACTTCATTCATTTCCCAATCTCCAAGTTGCTCTCATCCATGAGCTTAATAAGACCCAAACCTCTCACCATCTTTTTGGTTTGGATATCCATGTCATATTCCTATAGTTTGTTCACCCATCTACATATTTTTCTTGAGATCTCCATCTCTGATAAGATTCTTTTACCATGATGTGGGGAACATAAGCAACAACTTTTGAACTTAAGATATAAGGCCTGAAAACCTTTGTTGCTTTCACCAAGGCAAATGCTTGTTTTTCCATGATTGTGTATTTTAATTCAGCAACTTGTAAAGCCTTTCTAAAGAAGGCAATAGGACTCTCAACCCCATCTTCATCCTTTTGCAGCAAAACAGATGCAATGGTATTTTTAGAAGAAAAGGAGAAGATTTGGAAAGGCTTCTTGTAATTTAGAGCTGCTAAGACAGGTGCATGTTTCAATGCTTCTTTGATTCCTTCAAAATCCTGAATAGCAGCCTCCTCCCATTTGATAACTTGGTCTTTCTTTAACATGCATGTAATAAGAAGAGTCAATTCAAAAAAATTAGACACAAACCTTCTAATGAAATTGATCTTCCCAAAGAAGGATTGGATGCCCTTCTTTGTTCTTAGAATTGGAACCTTGTTGATTGCTTCTACCCTCTCAGGGTCAATCATGACACCAGCCTTTGAAACAATATGACCAAGCAGCTTGGCCTTTTTCACTCCAAAATGAAACTTCTTTGGATTGAGAGAAATTCCATATTCTCTACATCTTATCAACATTCTTTCCAAGTGTTGCAAGTGATATTTTCTGCTCCTTGAAAACACAATCACATCATCTGATAGAATGCAATAAAGTCATTTATGTAACCAACAAAATCAACATACATTGCTCTTTATAAAGTAGCTCCAGCATTCATGAGACCAAAAGGTGTTCTTACATAGACATATGTTCCCAAGGAGTGCTAAAGGCAGTTTTAAATCTTTCAATCCTTGACAACAACTTGATTATAGCCAAAAATCCATCCAAGGTGGATAACAATTCAGATCCAGTCACTAACTATAGCATGTTTTCTATGTTTGGAAAAGGATAATTGTCTTTCATCTCTATTTATATTTTTGAAGTTTACACAAAGTCTGATATCTCCATTTTTCTTTCTGACTGGCATAAGTTTTACAACCCAAGATGAATACCTTGTGGGCTAAACGGTCCCTCCTTCTTTCGTTTCTTCAATTCATCTTGCATTTTCATTGAGGGATTGGATTAATTGTCCTTTGCTTCTGTCTGAAGGGCTTGGCATTTGTTTCAATAGGAATCTCATGCTAAAACAAGTCCTCTTTGTATGCTTTCATCTCTGAATAAGACCAAGCAAGACAGTCCTGATATCTCTTCAATAGTTAAACATAGGACTATTTTTTTCTTTGTTTAGATTGCTTCCCAACCAAAATTTTCTTAGTTTATCATTAGTGCCCAAGTTATGCTCTTCCACATCCCTTAAGGTAGACATGTTTCTATTGATGATGCAATCATCGATTGTCAAAATTTGACTCAAGTGCAATAAGACCTTTAGGAATGGTGTTAGTTTTCAATTGGATAATATCCTTTCCAAACAAAGTCTCTCTTCCTTCACTCACACACACCATTGGTTCCAAATCAATATTTTGATCTATAAACTCACCTTTATTTTGTAATAACCTTTGCACTTTATCATCATCATTAAACACTTGCCAATGCGTGATGTTTTCAGGGACAATTTGGCCTAGTTAACACTTCAATATTGTAATCACAATAAGGTGAAATGGTGCAATTTTCAAATCTTGACCTGAACACCGCCAACTTGTCGAAGCAACATTGAAACTTCTATCATGATGCATAATGTTAAAGGAATCAAACATCTCAATTAGATCCCAAACCGCATGTTTGTACTTGTTTCATCTCCCGATTTTTGTAGCATATAGTTTTCCTATTTTCTTGACAACTAGCTCGAATCTTCGTTTGCAATGATGTCCTTAACACCATACTTCCATGCAATTCTCAGACCAACAACAAGGCTTCATACTCAGTAATGTTGTTAGTAAATTCAAAATCAAGCTTGAAGGAAAAAATAAACTCTTCCAAGCTAGGATAAATCAGAATTATACCAAAGCACCATTTCCAAATTTGGAGCAAGGTCCATCAAATAGCAAGTTCCAAGGAGAACCTACCTATTCAAGGCACTTTGACTGATCCATCTTATGTTCTTTGCATTAGAAAACCCAAAAAAATTATCAACATCTACATCAGCAAACAACACCTCATAAGAAGCATTGTTGGGATCTTCAATAAGGTGTAACATCTTCTTTTCTCCATAGAGCTTGACAAGGCTGCCTTCAATGGGAATAGTGGAAAATACATGTCCATTTGAATAGTCCCACCAACACTTGCAGCCCACTTTCTTGACAAAAGCATACCCCATTTGGCAGGGCAATCAACAATCAAAACATCAAGTTTCAAATTCTTACCCGGATAGGTTGCAAGTTGTACCACCAAACCCTTCACACAACAAACTATCGGCACTTCTCTTGAGTCCATGGTAGTAAACTTTCCATAGGCTGTTTTCACTTTGATATCCAACTCATTCATAACTTCTAGAGGCATGACATTGCATGATGCACCGAAATCAAACATACAATTGTGAAGTAGTCTATCCTTTATGATCAAAGTTGTAAAGAATGGATCAACATTCAATTGAGAATTAACCAAGGATGTCCCCAAGTATACCTCGACTTTTTCTCCAAGATCCTCTAATGTTGGTTGTGTTTCAAGGTCTGTAATGATTTGAGGAGGAGTTTCAACAATGTTTACATTTTTGTTTGGGGTACTCTTCTCCTCTTTCAATCCCAAGTACTCAAATGCTCTCTTCTTGTGCTCAGGAATCCTAAGCAACTCAATGATTGGAACAGTCACTTTGATTTGGATCAATACCTAGGCTTTTTCATAGGGAACATTCTTTTGTAAGGTAACGTTGGAATGGAGACAAGCATATTCATTAGATGGTGTGGGATTCTTGGCAGTTTGGGCATGAGGAGGACTATAAGTTTTTCTTGGGATAGCAAAGCTTTTGGCAGGTGTTTCTCTTCTAGGATCTTCTTTGGGAATACTTGTAAGCAAGGGTGTTTTAGGTTTGGCTTGAGGCCGAACTCCCTTAACAACCTTACTCCTAGTGTTATACCCTTTCTCTTGAGCCACAACAAAGCATTCATTAACAATTTTTTATCTTCCTCCAAAGGGATACCACCATAATACTTCTTAATCATCAAAGCTCGTAAGTATTAAAAGTCATTGTTAGGAATTTCAAAAGCTTGCACCATATCAACTTCAAGGGTATGAGAGGGAAGAAGGATTTTTACCCATTTGATGCAATCCCAAAAGGTTGCAGCTGTCCTTGCACTTATTACCTCATTAATGTTGTTCCTTCTTGTGATCTTCAAGAACATCCCACCATGTAGATATCATCATCGATTACATCTTTATTATTAGCTTCACCATATTAATGGTCCATTTCACATGGAGGATGGGGTAGAAAACACTTATCACACCAATCAATATCAACAACTTCCCCAACAGCAGCAATTCTAGTAGTTAAGGGATCAAGTAACACTCTTCCTTCACGTTCTTGAGGATGTCTATTTGCAGACCCCATGGGTCATTTCCCTCTATCATCAGATCTCTGATCACCCCTAGGATGATTGGAAAATCTGTCATGGTTTTTTGCTTTTTACTAACCTTGTGAAGTCTACCCAATTCCCTTCTCTACCCGGGCTAACTTGTATGAGATTTCTTTGACAACCCCTGCCAAAGTTTTCATAACCTCCTCCAAATCAGCACCCTTGCTAGCTTAAGTTTTTTCATGGTTTATCAACTTTACACCATCTCTCGAGAGAGGTTTCCAATTGCTTTGATATTGTTTTCAAATTGTAGTGACATGGTGAATTCGCCTTAAATTGGTAGGGTTCTTGTCTCTTAAGTAGTAGGCTGCCTTCTTATCAAATTAATAGGCAACCTTCTCAAATTTTTGTTAAACCTTGTGTTGAATTCATGAACTGATTCATTGGGGTTCTTATTGATATTTTCAAACTCAGACAAGAGAAAACTAGGATCATTTTTATCACCATATTGCAATCTGAATGCATTCTACATTTCAATCCATGAATCAATAGAATTATTAGGCAAGGCCTTGTACCAATCCCTAGCATCCTCCTCTAAAGTGTGGATAAACAATTTAATGTACACATCCTCAAATTCAATTTCAAAATCCTCCATCATATTAATAAAGAGTTTCAAATGCTGATCACTTGTTATGGCATTATTCCCTTGGAACTTTGGCAATCTACTTCTAACATCCCGAGGCACAAACATTAGGATAACAAGACATTCCCTAAAATTTATTGGGCCAAAGGTATTGACCACAAATGGAGGCACAGGTGGAGTCTCGAGCCATGTTGTCGGTGGAGTTGATCTTTTGGGTGACATAAGATGATGAGGAGTGCGAGGTCTTTGGGTCTTAAGAATGTGGTTCACAAGATTGGTATTCTCTATGTGCTGATTTTCTTGGAAATTTTTACTAGAATTGAAATACACAGTGTAGTTTGAAAAATGAACTCACCGTGTACAATAGAAGGACCTTCACTAGTTGAAGTAAATAAGTTTATGAGAATATTTCTTGAATCGGAATCACTTTGGAAGAAGAGTGATAATACTCTACTAAAGGCTTATCTCTCTCACCAATGGATATACCTTTTCCGATGTCTGATTTTCAAAAACCTTCCAAACTTTTCTTTCCTCTACAACTATCTTTTCTAATTCTTGAAATAACTTTCTACTTGGGTACCTCCTGAAGAGAGATCTTCTTCCTTCCATGTTTGTAGATTTTATGTGACAAACTTCACTTAATGTATGATAAGGTACTAGTATTTATCAAAATTATAACAGCAAGGATTCGCCACTAAGGACTTTCACCCTAGTTTGTGCAAATTCACTATGAAGATTTATCAAATGACTACAAATATCAGCACTATGCAAAGTTTTAACAGATATGATCTTCTTTACTCAAATTTTCAACTATGGTGCAAAGTTTGAGGCAAAAATTGGAGACACTTGAAAATATCAAACTCAGAACTCTACTCTTCATTCCAACCTTATAAATTTGATTAGAAGATGATGCTCAGATTTGTAATTGCACATAAATCACATAAGAACTATTACCAAGGATCTGAAATGCTGAAATACTAAATAATGTTCCCGAAAATGGTGCCACTGGTGTTGGTACCCAAATTTTTTCTCCTTTTCATTCTGACTAGCATCAAATATATGACATGAAGCTTGAAGACAGATGGATCATGGTGTGTGTCATTTTGTAGCTAGGGATATGATGTAAACTGGAACTCATATTTGTGGAGAGATGCATAGCACTCAAATAGGAATTGATCTTGTCCTAACTCTTTTAGGTTGTGCCTTTCAACCAAGGTAAGAGAACCTATTTTTTAACCCTCAAATGGTGAAGGAGATGAAGATATCCCTCAATTTGTGAAAATAGTATGAAAAGGGCCTTAAGAAAATATGATCAACACTCCAAATCTGACTTTCACAAGTTGTCACTTCAAGAGTATGAAGATAATTTCAATGCAAGGCAAGGGTTACTGAAGACATTTTGAAATCCTAATATGTTCTGCATACTTTAGCAAATGGATTTTGATCTTCTATGGGTATACAGGTCAAAATAGTGGTAAAATGGGGTAGGATTAGTTGTTTTGAATTATTTTTTGGGTGGGATTTTAGACAAGACAAACCAAGGTCTACCAGAATCTTTGAGGATTTCATCAAAATATGGAGAAACTTAACAGCAGAAAGTATAAACATGGTTAATCATCCCTTCAACCAAGATATGTGTATTAAATGGAGGCCCAGATCTACACTTTTCCTCACAATATTTGATCATCTATTAAAAAATCTTGAGTTAGAGTGAACCAATGAAGCATTTAGCAATCACTATTTAATCATGACCTAAGGTGCACCCAAAGGTTTACAAACAATCTCTGAAGTCAAGGAAGGTAAAGTGATTTTAAATTTGTTTATCTCTTTATCAGATGAAAGCTCTTTTGAATGTGAGATTGCAAATGCCACTAAACTATCACAAGAAATGATACCATGTATGATCAAGAGAGATTTTAAACACAAGATTGCAACAGGAAACAAGAAACACAAATTTGAAAAGCATTCTAAAATGTAAGCATTCATAGATTTTTCCCAAAGACAACACAGAATAACTCAAAAATGATCAAATTTATCAGTAGGGGAATGTTTTGAAAACAATCTTAGAGCTTGTTAATGGCTATACATGTGTAACCAACTTAACATGATTTGAAATTTGATACAGAGAGAGTTATATGAGTTTCTCAAGTGGTCACTCAGAGAATGGGCTTCTTCCCAGATTTTCCCGTGAAATTTTTAGTTTTCCAGGCTTTTTTAAACTCTTCCAACCCTTTACATGAAAAATTCATGCAATATATAGCTTTCAATATCCTTTGAACCTTCTTTCCCAAGAAAATAATATGCCAAAGGATCAAATTTGTTACAAAAATTTCTCATGATTCGCAGACAAGGACGTTTAACAGAACACATCTAAAAAGTTGCCAGCTGTCTCAAAAAGAGATGAATCATTGCAAAATCCACATCATTATCCATTGTGGAGGCATGTTTCTCATCTTCAAAGCATGAAAACCCCCTTTTTCATTATTTCATCCTTATCCTCCAAAATTTGACTCTGTAGAACTTTTGGATCTCGATATTTCACATTTTGGACGAGTTAGGGAAAAAAATCATTTCAAAAACATCTCTGATCTTCAAATTGATCCTCAAAACTGATTGCATTGGTCCTTGTAGGCACAAATGACATGAATTTGTCAAAAATTTGATGAAAATTGATGCAAAAAATGCATCTCCAAACTTCATGGAGCATTCATGGCGCCAAACTAAAAATGCATAGTTTAGTTGATCTTCCTTTATCCTTTAATCTAAGCCCTCCACATGTCACAATGTGATTGGAAATGGGATTGGGATCACCTTTCAACATTTTAACACTTTTGGATACATGTAAAAATTTGACATTTCTCTTCACCCTCCACCCTTTGAAAATGGGCCTAACACGTGTCCCAAAGTGGGCCCCATTGGAATCACAAATCGATTCTACACATTTCCACCTTTTTTGGAAAAAATATTTTTTCCAAATTATCCCCACAGACCCGCACCTTTGATTCTTTCCCTGACACGTGGCGCAATATGACTAGATACGGAGTCGCAACTCAATTTTACACATTTTGCATCTTTTTAGACAAAGGAAAAATTTTCAATTTTCCTCCGCGGCTCTGCCCTCCCGCAAGACATGTGTCCTCATATGATTGGTTGAGGGGAAGCACTTCTCATTTCATATTTTAATCATATTCCATGAAGGAAAATTTTTAACATTTCCTCTGCCATCTCGCACCTCCGCCATTAACTCCTCAGATGAATCTTGACTTTTTACCTTTGGTCTCGCGGGTCCATTCAACGATTTTACCATTTTGATAACTATAGGCTAAAATACAACTTTCCTCCAAAGGAATGCCTCCCCACCCTGTGTTATGATGCTGACACGTATCTTCATCCCATTGGCTATAAGTTTTTGTCCAATTTTATAATTTAACTCTTCTTCACTAAAGGCCGAAAAGTATCAAACTCCTTCGCCTTTCCATCTCCCTGCCTACCACATGTCCTCCTCTAATTGGATGAAAACCTTAGGGGATTTTCTTTGTTTCCATGCATTTTCCAAAGTTCCCTAAGGCACAAAACAACCCACTCATCCACCTTCACTCTGCCTATGACACGTGTACCTCCTTTGGGGCCTGCGGAGCTGTGGAGGCAACTTGCACATTTTTCCAAAAACACAAAAACGTTAAGTTTTTAGAAATGACCTGCCGATCCTTGTCCAATTAGAACAAGCCATGTTACCGATGAATTTTGAAGAAGAAATTAACGGGTAAATGATGTCCTGCTCGACCATAAAAACACAGAAAATGCCAGGGATGCCCTAGAATTCAATTTTTTCACTAAAGACGACAAATTTCTTGAAATTGAACCAATCGAAACATGTTTTCAGAGAATTTTTATCATGGGATTGGATTTTCAATGGCATACAAGTGTGAATTGATCAATTTTAAACTTCCATGATTGGGAAAAAGGAAAACGGTAGAGCCCGCAGATTTTGGAAAATTTAGGGCACAAAACAGGCACACATGCTGATTTCATTCAAATTGGGACAAAACAACAAGTTTATGAGCATTTCAAGGCATTCAATCTAGAGGGAAAAGTTACAGACCACCAATTTAAGAGAAAAATGTTCTAGAGCATGCAAACCAAAGGAAAATTTAGGGCAAAACGGTGCAAGCTCAAAAATGGCACCAACAACATCAATGAGTTCATCTTGGTTTACCTTGATGACATTACAATCTTCTCAAATTAGAGCATGGATCATATGGCACACCTAGAAAAAGTCTTTGAGAGATGTAGAAAATTTGGGGTATCCCTTAACCCTAAGAAGTGTAATTTTTCTATGGCACAAGGAAATATTTTGGGCCATGTGGTTTCCAAGGATGGCATCACAATTGATCTTGAGCACGTTTCAGCCATCCTAGCTCTTTCCCGCCAGCGCACAAAAAGGCCTTGTATTCCTTCCTTGGTAAGATTAATTTTATTAGGTGTTTCATTCATAACTTTGTAGGATTGGTAAGGCCAATCACCTTGATGCTCAAGAAGAACATAGCTTTCAGATGGACAACAGAAGGAAAGGAAAGCTTCAAAAAAATCAAGCAAGAAATTTCTTACGTGCCAACACTCATCAACCCAAATTACTCAAAGGATGTTATATTTTATGCTTATGGCACTGATGGGAGTGTTGTTTCTTTCCTAACACAATAAATGAACATGGGTTGGAACAACCAAAGTGGATTTCCTTAGCCAAATCTTTGAAGGATTATGAATTAAAATATTGTTACACGTAGAATCGGTCTTCGCCATCATCCATGTGCTCAATAAATTCAATATTATGCTCACCGTAAATCATATCAAGGTGTTCTTCTCCCACTCTTCTTTCAAAGACTTCATCATGGGAATAGAAATCATTGAAAAAAAGGGCATGATGGGTGACCAAAATCATGGAATATAATGTGAGTATCAAAGCCACAAAAATGGTAAGACCTAGTGTACTCTGTAAGTAACTTTTCGAGGATGCACACAATGAATCTGAGACTTCATTATTTCTTGATGAAGCTCTCCAGTGCATAGAACTTGAGTAGAATACAGCTCTTGGCATGCGTGAATGGATGAAGGACATGATCATATTCCTTTCCGAGGGTGCATACCCTCTTGGCTTAAACAAGGCAAAGAGAAGACATCCGATGTTACAATCTATCCCTTATGTTTTGATTGATGGACTTCTCTTCAATAAGAATCTTGATGGTGTGTTGTTAAGGTGTATTAATGGCATGTAGACTGAAAAAGTGTTAGCAGAATTTCATGATGGATTTTCTAGTGGACACTTCTCTTCCAAGACTACAGTAATAAAGATCATAATGGAAGGTATCTTTTGGCCTATTCTATTTTCAGATTCACACGAGTGGGTCACAAAATGCAAGGAATGCACTTTCTTTGTAGGAAAGAAGATATTGGTCGTGCTTCCTCTTTGGCCAATCTAAGTGGATCAACCTTTTGCGTAATGGGGTCTCAACTTCATAGGAATGATCAATCCACCTTCAAGCACTTGACACAAGTGGGTGCTCATAGCTACGAACTACTTAACCAGATTGACATTTTTTGCACTTAAGGAATCAACTGAGTCAGTCATCCTTGACTTTCTTGAAGGTATAGTTACAAGGTTTGGAATTCCTCAAAACATTACCTCTAATAATGTAAAATCCTTCCTCGGCACTAAAATCACTGATTGGGCTCTGAATTTGGGTATCTATCTGAATACTTCTTCCAACTATTACCCCCAAGAAATGGTCTAGTAGATTCAACAAATAAGAACCTGATCAGGATCATGAAGTGCATAATGAACATCAAGCAAATAGTGGCATACAAAAGTATTTTCTGCACTTTGGGCAGATACAATCACATTTTAAAAATAAATAGGAACTTCACCTTACAAGCTTGTTTATGGCAAAGAGGCTACCCTCCCTTTGACATTGGATTTGAACTCATTAACGCTTGCCCAACAACTGGAGTTTGAAGGCGTAGACCAGAGAGAAATCGAATGGTAGAGTTGGTTAATCTTGATGAGATAAGGAAATCTATGTGATCAAGCTAGAACAACATCAGCAAGCAACAAATAAATTATTTGACAGAAAGGATAGACCTCAAGATTTCAAAGTTGGGGACTTGGTTTTGAAATGGGATAGTGACAGAGCTAAACCAAGGTGCCATTCAAATTTTTATGCACTTTGGAGTGGCCCGTACACTATTAGTTTGTGAAAAGATGCTAACTCTTTCGAGTTAACTCATCTTGATGGAGACGCTTTACAAATCCCAAGAAATTGGATCTATCTCAAACCCTTCTATTAAGTTTTTGCATCATTTTGTACATGTTAGAGTAATTTAAATTCCTCCAAGTGCGTTGCGTGTACATTATTTGTTTGTACATAGTTATTTTTTCTCGTGTTCTTCATGTGCATGCTCTTCTTTACTTCCAAGATGCCGGTAATTTTCAACAGTTTGCAGGATTTAGAATAGAGTCAAGAAATGATCCTTCACAGTGACTTCATGGATAGTTCTTCAAAGCTGTAAATCATAACTTCATAATAAAATTGTAAGACTTCATGCCCAATGGGTGATCCATGCTAGTAATCTCCTTCATCTATTAGGTATATGGCCACAAAATTTGGCAAAACTACTATCCAAATAACTCTCCTAGTTATTTAGAAAACTTACATACATATTTTGACTTAAAGATCTTCATTGCAGAGTGCAAAACTTAGTTGTCTCCTTGGCACATTCACTTTTTCACTATTTCCTCACACACCCTTTTGGGCTTCTCCTTCTCCCCTTTTCCATTTCCTCTTTGTTCCACTCTTACCTTGCGTGCATCTTCTATGCATATGCCTTATTTCTAGTAGTTATTCATCTTGTGTGTGCACCTTACACTTACTTCAATTATCTAAGTCCCGACACTCTCGCGCGCCCCCACACATTACCTTGTAATAGTTACACCTTGACCATACATTCTCCACACTCATCAATCTACCTCATTTCCTCCTCACACACCGCGCGTGTCTTCCTTCTACCTACGTCATGCGCCTCATTCTTCTACATCCATATCTTTGCACCCTTTTATGTGCCATTTTGTGTCATGTCATTTCGACATAGTTGAGTGTGCCACACATAACTACTCTAAGCGCGCCAACACGGTGTCAAATCCTTGCAACAAATCAATGTGTGACATGTGGTAGAAATGACAAGAACATTTAGATAGTTGGTCGTCCTTTCAATTAATTGGTGTGTGCCATGTGTCTTGCATGTGTAGACAACTCTAAAAAACTTCTAACAACTAGATATATTGCTACAGAGCTTTGATCGCCCGCGTCTAGTCTTAACACTACATTGTGAGACATAGGCTACAATGTTAGAAATTCAAATTCAAATTCTTAGTGGATCTAGTAGGTGAGAAATGGGAAAACATCTTTTTGGGAATTAATGAGAATATTTGATTGCTCCAACCACCTGATTTGATCAAGATCCGCCCTCTTTCCTTATCCATGTTAAATGAGACTTGGGAAGTGTATTTGACAAATTTTCAGGTGGATTTGCAGGCATTTAATGCTTCTTTTTGGTGGTTGCATTTAAAATTTGGGTTTTCCCTCCTCTTATTTTTCCATGGATTCATCTATAAATGTAAGAGCTAGGCTCATTTGTTATGTTGGACATTTTGGATCCTTACACATTTTGCTAAGGACTTCATATTTTTGTATTTTGAGCCGCAGACACTCTAGGTATGTCTCGTGCATGTGGATATCACCTCATTCACCATTGTAATAATTCAAAGTGTATTTTTGAAAGTAATGGAAGCATCGTCTTGTGACTATTTTATGTCCTAAGTGTGTTTGTATTCTTTCTTCTTGCCTTTCTTTTACATTGTGTTCTTGTTGTGTCATTATTAGTCCCTTATAGTCCCCTTTCTAGTTATGTTCCAAGAAAATAACTGTAAATACGTTTTAGTTGCTACGCATGTCTAGCCTTATTTCATGCATTTCCCTTCACTTTCTCTTAGAAAAGATAGTGTTCATCCCTCTTTTTCTAGTGTTATTTCCTTTTAGTGTATTTTCCTTTCATGTTATCCTTCTATCCTTAGTCCCTTGGCATTGTTAGCTTATTTTTCCCTTTCAGCACTAGGAGTAGTAGTAGAAATAGAAATATATAGAGGAACGGGCCTTCTCTAGAGATTTGTCACAATCCTGCAAGGTCCCATAACTTGGATACATTTCCATTGTTGTCTCAAATGACTCGATCCTTCCAGATCCGAGACATGGGTGCAAGTTTGATGACCAAAACTAACCATGACTCTTTCTAAAACTAAAGAAAGACTTATTATAGTCCTTTCCTTAATGACTAATCACTTCCCCTACATTGTTCTCGTAATCTTGAGAAATAATTAATCAACTCTTACCGCAACCATCCTCAATCACGCTAAAGGGGAGAGAATAAGTTATTTTTATTTAAAAACATCTATCGTTCCCTAACCAAATCTGATTTATCCTCGGTCGATGCCGGTCACGGAACCATTGTTGGTTCTATTAAGCAATCAATTCCAACTCATTCATCCAGTTTTGAATATACTTTGGGCTTAGGGGAATTCTTACTTTGTCATTCTTAAGCATCCAAGAAACCTTGTGACAAACTAGATACCATCCCAGGAATTCACAACCTCCACCAAGCATCAACACAGTGTTCCAGAGCATTGGATCATTCACAAGGAAGTCCAGATCCTTATGTTGTTGTTGCACAAGTTCAGGACTTATCTCTCCTTCAAGAATATCCATTCCTTATACAACCGTGATTCTAATATGTAAGTAAGTAATCTCTACCTTGTGATTTCTTTCAAGTATTTTGGTTGTTAATCATTTATTTTCTTTCTTTCACCTTTTACCTCTCCCAAATCTCCTCCGTAGCACCTCCACCCAACCACCTGCCTATTGAGCCTTGTATTCTTCCCAACCACCTATTTTACCATCTCTAAATCTTCACATAAATCCTAGCACCTAGCCTAATCCCTCCAAACTCTTTATGCAATCACAGAGAGTTCCCAACCAACCCATTTTAACCTTCTCATATAATTTCCCCAACCGCATCGGTCACCAAGCCAAAGATCGGCTATTACCATATATCGGTATCGGTTAGCCTACCGATAGCGGTCACTACGTCCGGTAATTTTTCCCAAACCAAAAATCCCATAACTCACCCAAAACCTTCCCAAACCTCACCCAATCTCACCCAAACCTTCCTAAACACATCTGCCACACCTACCAACCTTGATAACACCCCGCCTTCTTTAGATTTAGTTGTATATTCAATATTTATTTTTAATCTAGTCTATTGTTAGCATATGAGATACCTAAATTGTATTTTTATAATAGGACCTTTCTTTTACCATCATCTATTTATAATAAGTTGTTTTTAAATAGTGGATTGATGACCTTTCTAGTAAGTATCGTACATCCTAGATCTAGCATACACTAGGCATTGTTGGCAAGAAAATTTGTCTTGTGGGAAAATTGGTGGGTTTCAAGCCAATGCTATGGGAATATAAGTCCCTCTACTTGAACAAAGGCAACTTCCGTAAGTGCCAACCTAGAGATCTAATAGGGGAACTCCACCGACCTTGTGGAAAAGCTAGCAATGTCTCACTAGAGAAGAAAATTGTATTGGAAAGGGGAAGGGGAGTGGAAATGGAGGTAGGAGAAAATAATGTTATGAGTAGAATATCATATGCCCACATACATTAATTAGAAATTTCATTTACATGCATTTATAGTTAGAAGAAAAATAAATCCACAAGAGAAGCTACAAGACCGAATAAAATTCATTGGTCATAAGGTACCAATCAATCCCTCAATCAAAAAGGTGAAAATTCCTTCTTTTATTATTGAAGATAAAGCAGAGTTTGTACAGAGCTTTGAGAATAGAGGAAATTCTAAGGAGAAGGGAAAATAGAAGAAGTATGGAATTTTTTATCTTTTCTAGGTACAGAGCACTCTGGTCTTTTTGAAATCAATCACCAGCCCCCTAGAATGGCTCTGAGGAGCCATTATATCTCATGCCAAAATGGTTACAACCTTACAATCATTTTCACCTCTTCAAATTCGTCCATTGTGAAAAAACACTCATGGCGGGTTAAAAACTAGATCTTGCAATGTAAACGTTACATTTGATTTGCCTGTTTGAATACAGACAATTTGATTTTCTCTTATAACTTTTAAATCGGGCCATCCATGTGGTAGGAAGAGTTTGGAGTGGGTACATGGGAAATCCATTTACATTTTGTAATTTTTTAGAGATTTGGCAATTTGGAATAAATTGGCCCATACCCATACTTCAAATTTTTAACTTAGGCATGTGGCACATTTTTATTGGAAATGGGGTCACGACCCTTTTCTCAAAATTTTAACCTTTTTTCGAAAAAGGCTCAAAACCTCAAATTCCTCTGCCGACCCACTCTCCCACTTTGAATTTTCAATGGCAGGCTTCACCTTTGACTTTTTCCCTAAGGGCTTCACCTTTGAATTTTTCCCTGCGGGCTCAAGATTTGAATTTTTCCTTGATAGCCTAATCGGGGTTGTGGGTTACTTTTTAATTTTTCACCTTTTTACAAAGAGGCTCAAAATCTCAAATCCCCTAATGGCCCACTCATCTGCTTTGACTTTTCAACGGCGGGTTTAACCTTTGAATTTTTCCCCGATAGCTCGATTAGGGTCAGGTTACTTTTTAACTTTTCACCTTTTTTAAAAAGAGGCTCAAAATCTCAAATCCCCTAATGGCCCACTCATCCACTTTGAATTTTCAATGGAGAACTCTACCTCTCCAATAACTCCAACCACGTGCCAATCTAGCACTGATTTAATAATTGTCCCTTTCTACCCCACCTTCGGAATTACAAAGATTGTGCAATGTGGAGCCATCGCTAAGCCTTCCATAATTATCCAATTTTATCCTGTTTTTACCTTCATTTTGTACGGAACACATAGAAATCCTACGCTTAATCAAGACTGTCCCTTGGACCGTGCCCCTAGAGTTGCGTTGTTTGGACGTGTGGCTACTTCCACTAGATTTTGAAATATGACCAAACCACATCCAATCAAAGAGACCCACATATCGGTGGATGATGGGGCCAAAATTTGACAGGAAGAAAACACCCATCATTCCCGATGTGGAAAATAAACAGAGGAAGATAACTTCCTCATTTTGAGTCTAATTTTTGAATATCCTTTGCGATTGAGGCATGGAGGCAAAACAATGATTTGACAACCCAAGCCTTAGAACAAGCTTAATAATTTTTATCAAAAAGGATATTGTAAAGAGGATATTACGTGCACGTGCATCGGGAGATGGAGAATTTCTCAAAATGAGCAAAACAAAGATTTAAACAACACTAGGCCACTATTTTTCTATTTCTTCGAACTTTCAATGGCTTAAATGATTTAGAGGGCGAGAGATCTAAATTTCAAATTTAACTTGGAAAATGAAAAGTAGTTTTCGGGAGACAAAGCAGTCCACCGGCATATACTATTTAACTCTATTTGATGGTATTGTTGTGATTCTACAGGTAGTCCTTCCTAGACAAAAAGGTGCTCTTCACGATCAAGTCTGGTCTTCTACAATGCGCGCACCTTCTTCAACTTCACGGGTATTCCTCCTCACCTCACCTTTACCTTATCTATTTTATATGCAACATTGTGGTGAAACATTTTGGCACACTCGGTGGGACCCTTGTTTGTGGGTTCCTTTCTATTCATATAGGTTGCATCTTGTGTGTTTCCTTTCTAAATCATTATTCACTAAATCTTCTTCTTTGGTAATCTTCTCCTTTCTAATTTCTCTAAATGAAACACTTATTTTGGTGCATTTAAAAAGAATCCTTCTTCTTTATTTTGTTCTTGCATTAGTGAAATTCATCCTTCTTCCTATTCACTCTTGTTTACATCGAATATCATATTTTGATTTGGGGCTTAAAACACTTGCATTTCATCCTTGTATGTCTGCATATTTATCTCACATAGTTAAGTAGAAATCATATAATGGAGTTTGTGACCATTTTTGATTGATTAATAAAGTGTAGTTCACATTTATGCACACACTCCTTATCCAAATCACTTAACACAATCTACAAACTTCTTAAACATTCCCTTCTAGGAAGAAGTCGTCAAGGATTTAAAACTCGTTGACAGTTGGACCCCCTCGGTGTTCTGGCCAGTTTATCATATAAGAGCTTGGACCTCACATATCGAAAGATATATCGAGGAATCCTTCACCAAAAAAAAAACTTGAAACCATCCATAGATTGCTTTCTAGGTACCTTTATTATCCAAACATTCTATATCATTCACAATCAGTCTTAAGGCATAAGCCAACTAAACACTAAAAATTTGATCCTAGGATAACGTGTTTATTTAGTTTTTTCTTGTTCAATTGTCATATTTCTTTCTTGTCTTCTGTAGTTTGAGTTGTGAGGACATATTCACCACTTTTTCTTCTTTTTTTCCACACTCAACCATCACAACTAGTTAATTTTGGTTTTTCCTGAGTGTGTTAAATCATCTTTGTCATACACAACCTCTTTTGGGGCTTATTTTCATCAAATTTAACTCAAACAATCATATTTTATTCATTCTTCTAGTTTTTATCAAAATAGAATTAGTCTAGTGACTGGCATCAATTATTTCATCATACCAACACCATTTTCCGATGTGTATCGGCTTCTCTGTGTTTTGATTTTATGTCAAAACAACAATCTATTCTTACATATCGTCTTTTTGTATTTCGATTCTTTAGATTAACCAGTTTCCGAGTTTCTATCATCCTTAACATAGCCCAAAATACCTGTTTTCCACTTTTCTTCCCCATATTTTTCAAATTTCTTCATTTTCATAGTAACCGGCATGAGTTGCCTTCCTAGTAGCATCGGTCGAGTGACCGGCATCATTCTTTCCGCCTAACCGACATCAAGCCATCGACTCGGTGCACGGTCTCGTGTTTTTTATTTTTATCAGAAATAACAACCTATTTCTATCCTCTAGACTTCACCAAACATTTATTTTTGAGTTTTGTCAATTCTGCAGATCCTATAATACCTATCTTCCATCTTTCTTATGGTTTGGACTTATCAATATACGTGAACACTTGCCTTCCATGCTAGCTATATACCCTTACCTACTACCCCCTCATCGCCTTTTATTTCTTCACCAATGGACCCCAACGTTCCTACAACTATACCTATAAGTGATAAGGAATTCACTAAATTCCTTGATCATAATTTCATAGCCTTACAGCATTACCTTGCCCACTCTTCTACCCGTGACTCATTGGGTCAGCCATTGTTTGGTATGCCTACCTCCATACCCCCTGCCATATTTGTGAATACTACTTTAGCATTACCTACTCCCGTATCAATGCCACCTACGAAACCCATGACATATGTTGTACCTTCAATGTCTTTCACACCTTTGACGTTTTTCACTCCCCGAATTCTTCCAGCGCTTTAACATTTGTCATATCCCGATCTATGGTTCCTAGTATAGGGATCACAACATCATTGATACCTATTTCTTATCTACCACCAATGGCATCAACATTCTATATGCCTTATCATAATTTTGTGGTCTCGATTTCTCCTACTCTACCACCTTTAAGAATGAGGATCTTTTCACAAGCTCCTTCCACCTACACCCCACCTTATTCATAGCCTATAGCATCACCCTCATATTTAGGGTACATGCCATTATCATCTACTCTTGCCTACATACTTGCTTCTCATTTCACATATTCGGCACCGACATACACTTGTATGTCATATATGACCTATTCATGACATCCACCCTTATACTATAAGGGGCGCTCCTCAATCTAATCCTACCATGGATCTTATCAAGATGATGATGGATAAGATGAAAACACTCGAGGCCTTCGTTTTTGGATCTTGTAATGTCCTCACTTATGATGAAATTTGTAATGAGCCCATTCACCCATCCATACCTATCCACCCTTATCCTGCACAATGGAAGTTACCCAAGTTCAATAGTTTTAATAGCAAGGAATACCCTCAACAACATTTATGATCATTCAAACATGTGTGTTATTTGATCTCCCATAACGATGCCTTACTCCTTAGAATGTTTCCCATGTCGTTGTCGATTGGTATAGTTATTTTCCTAGGAACTCAATCTTCTCAATCAACCAATTGTCCCAAACATTCCTTGATCACTTCTTAATCAATATCTCTAAGAATGTCTTTATGATGGACTTATACTCTATTCTCCAATACGAGGATGAATCTATTGCAGATTTCATCACACATTGGTGGGGCCTCATCAATCAACTCACCTTCCAGCTACCACAAGCAGATCTCATAGATTTGTTCACAAGGGCATGTGCTAGACACATTTCCCTGACTCTCTAGGTTCAAATGTTTCATATGTTTGACGAAGCCTTCACCATGGCCCAAAAACTAGAGATTCATGCCCTTGAAGAAGAGAAAATTAAGTTGTGTAACAAGAATACTAACTTCAAATCGAATGACTCTTCTTCTAAATTGTCGAACAACCATTCTAATAACCATTCTAAGGCTAAAGGATCCACCAACATGGTGATTCTAAAAGAAATACCCTCTCATAAGTCTAATCAACCAAAACCACATGTCAACCTCTCTCCTATTAAAAATTTCAATACAAATATGAACAAAGGGCTTACACTCCTATCAGATAAGCATATTCTTTTGTGTTGGAAAAGCTTTTAAAAGTTGGATCCATCACCCTTTAATCTATCAATCCAAACATAGGTTTTGATCATTCTTTTCCTACACCTTCGTGGTACAAAGAAAATGAATTCTGTAACTATCACCGAGTTAGGGGACATAGCAATAGAAATCACAAAACCTTCAAGAACATTGTCCAAGGAATGTTAGATAGTGGTGATCTCTGTCTTGGATAACCCTAATGCACTTGCCAATGCCAATATGGGTGTGTTTAAGAAACCTTTTCCTAATCATACCCCTTCATCAAACCAGATTCAGAGACCTCTACTAGTGACACCAATGTGCATGAGGTTCATGCCATTTTTGACACAAGTACAATTCCATCTAGCCGCTTCCTCCCATAGTGTTTATTGAGGAAATTATTGTATGAACTCCTCTACCCATAGAGGAACCTATCATACCTACTTCTCAATCCACAAAGGAGCCTATCACACCTACTCCTCTACCCATAAAGCATCCTACCTCACCTATTTTTCTACCTACCATAGAGCCTATATTTCTTGTTCCTCTACCCAAGGAAGAATCTATCTCACCCATTCCTCTACCCAAGGAGGATCTAAACCTATGTACCTGTCTACCTAAAGAGGATTCTACATCACTTTTTTTTCCTTCTCCTTGACCCATAGAGGATCCACTCTTATCTCCTCTTCCTATAGGAAATGCCTCTCCGGGGTTTTCCAAGATCCTATCAACCTTCTTACATCACTCCTACCTACTGAATCAGAGGTGAAAACCTTCCCTGTATCACAGGACTCGATTTTTGGATGGGTTTCACCACTGGTTTTTCATCTTCTAAACCAAAACCATTCTCATGTTTGGTGGACCAATTAGAGTATGTTGATTACTCCACACTCTGGGGATGCCTTCAACTCCCAGTATCCACCCAAATGAAGATGTTGTCCCCATATACCTTAACTATCTATCCTAAAGTATTCAAGGCAACCAAGACCATGACACCGAGCCGATCATATCAGCCCCTTTTTCTTCAACCTCACCTTCACCCAAACCCCTATCTGTACCTAAACCTACCACTTCCTTAGGGTTCCTACCAACACCTAGCCTACTACATCCCGCAGTGAAACTAGACTTGTCTACTCAACCACCACCCGTCACAAAACCGATTCCCACACCTAAGAGGAAGACCCAACCTCCTAGGCCTCGTACCTCAGTCTATCCCATGCCTTCTCTTTCACCTTCACCTCTACCTTTGATTTTAGGCCCACACCCTTCCACCTTAGTCAAGTTACCTCTTCACCAAGGTAAATCCAAGGTGCGACAACCCGCATTCGCACCTTTACCTTCTCTTTTCCCACACCTTCACCTTCATCACCGCTTCTTCCTACCTCTTCTCTATTACCTACAACCACACTATTTCCAGCACTACCACTTTTACCTTGGCTTTCTAGAGTATCGCCACCTTCTACATCTCCTTCTACCTCATGCATACCTCATGCACCTTTACCCAAGAAGGTACAACCTAAACCAAAACTAAAACCTTCACTACCTACCAAAAGGTAGTCACACCTACACCACCTCCAATAGCACCTCTCCCATGAAAATCACCCACACCTTCATCCAAGCCAACTCTGACTTCTCATTGTGATCCATTGGTAGGATCCTATTCTAACATCCTCGCTAGGTTGTTAGAAACATCTGTTATCTCATTACCACCTATTAATCCTTATGACCCACTCAAACCCAAACCAAAGTAGGGTTTGACGAAACTATAATTTGCATTTATCATCACTCACCAAGGCATGATGTCGAAGGTTGTAAGGCCCTCAAAAACATTCTCCTTTAACTTTGTACTTCATATGGTATCTTTGAAGAAGATGATGTCTTGGAGGATAATCACATTTCCCCTTCGCCCACCGCCACACGGTCTAGTCCTATATCTATTCAGAAGCCTTTACCTACATCTCCCCAATCCTATTTTTCTCCTCTAATCTTTGAAATAAATATGATTTGTGTAACCACTCGATCACAAAAAGATAAAGGAAAAGATAAAACTAATAGCCCATCCAATGCACCTTCACCCACTATTACACATGTACCTACCCATCCATGGGCCGGTTTATCCTAATTTTTACGGAGTTGCATATTGTTCTATGATTAAATAGCTTCATTAATCTCCTCTAAAGATGTCCTGTATGACCTAATTCAAACCTTCGAGTCTCATCATTAGGCCCTCATTGAGGTCCTACAATCTATCGAGGTTCCACCAAATGATCCTACACCTATGGCCACCATCTTTACCCCTCATCATATGGCTGCCCTCACCACTTCACCTCAAAATTCTACCCCCATTACCTCTCCTCAGATTTCCGCCATCATTTTTTATGACTCATATATTTCCCCTCTACAATTAGATGATCTTGATCCTTCCCTCTTCATCTCCACCTACATTAATGATACTCATGTTCGATGCATTATGATTGATGGAGGTGCTAGCATTAATATCATTTCTTCCCATGCGTACAAATAATTGTGCATACCCACCAACTGCATGCATAGTAACCCTATTATGCTACATTCTTTCAATGATGTCATGACTTCTACCCTTGGCACCATCATCCTCCACATATGTGTGGGTCCCCACACCAGTCCCAAACTATTCTATGTTCTTGAGGGGGAATTTCAATATAACTTGTTGTTTGGCCGACCTTGGATTCACGTCATGGGGTGTGTACCTTCAACCCTTCATTGTTGCATAAAATTTGAATATGAAGGGAACCCCTACACCATTCGGGTAGATCCTTCACCTTTTAAAACCTACAACATGCTTTACCGACCAAATGATGTCCTTATTCCAGTCAAGGTATCTACCATCTCTGTCGCTTCATCTTCTTATGTTGCCTCATCTACCACTTATGCCACTACACATTTCAAAGCTAGCCTATCTATCCACTTTTTTCCATAACTTCCATAGCTAACCCATCTACCAACTCACCTATTTCATCAGCAACTGATACCCCACCTTCTCAGGATTTGAGTAGCTCATCCATCCCCGCTACCCAAGTACCAACTTCATACCCCTTGGTAGGTTTTTTTCAATGCCTTTCCCTAGGGGATTACTACCTATACAACATAGACACTTTCCTTACTCCTTAGTATGGAAGCCTTCACCAACACCCACGTTACGACCATTATGTAGGAGATTTTTTCCATACGGTCCTCCCCACCTTCGCACCAACCTAACATATGGGGGACTCAACACTTCTTCTTATTCTCCTAAACCACCTACCCAAACTTGACCTTTCTCATCTAACTTCCAATACCTCACCAACCGCCACTTTGCCCACATGTTTCTTCATTGATGTGCCTAGAAGGGCTTTAACTTTGGTCTTTATGAGCAAGGTCATCATATATTCATACCTTACACGACCTAGAAACACAAATTCTATTGTGGTCTTGGATTTTCTTCACAGCCTCCTCCTGAGAAGGCTCATAATACCTTTTTCAAAGAAGAAAATCCTTCCCCACCTAACTCACCTACCACACCACCTTCACCCATGGATTCCATGGATCCATAATCCATCCCTCCTAAAAAAAAAATTCATGAACATCATTTCTTTGGGACCTCTAACCTATCATCATGATGGTGAGGTGCCCTCTTCCCTTCCTCTTCTTTATCTTGACATGTTGGATGATGACACACCTTTTATCAATGTCAAGATGATGATTCTATTCTCACCTATTTAGGTGCAAATGATTCTTACATTCACCGGTCATTACCTTCTAAGACACAAACCATGTTAAATGAATTGACCATAGAGATCAATATTCACACTCAGGATGACCCTTGAATTCTAAATATTTTCCAATCTTTAGATTCTACTGAATAGGAAGCCTTTACCTCTTTCCTTCGAGATCATAGAATGCTTTTGCTTGGTCTTATGTTGATATGCATGGTATTGACCCTAATATCATGGTCCACAATATCATGATTATCCTTGATGCTAAACCTGTGAAACAAAATCTATAAAAATGCATCCACGCATTGCCCTTATTGTGAAAGAAGAACTCTAGTGCCTTCTTTTTGTTTCCTTCATTCTACCCATTGACTATCCACAATGGATTTCTAACATTGTTCTTGTCACCAAAGCAACAAGGGACTCCGCATCTGCATGGACTTTTGTGACCTTAACCTTTCCTTCCCTAAGGATTACTTTCCTCTACCTAACATCAACCAACTCATTAATCTTACAATGGCCGTGAGATGTTATCTCTTATGGATGGATTCTTAGATTATAATCAAATATTACTTACTCTGGAAGATCAACAAAAAACCACCTTCATCAACCCTTGGGGGACCTTCTGTTATCACTTCATGCCCTTTGGCTTAAAAAACATTGGTACCACCTATCAAAGACATTATGACTTATATCTTCCATGATATCATGCATGACATATTGGAATATTATGTTGACAAACTTCTCAGTAAGTCCAAAATTCATGTTGAACACATTACAGTTCTTAAATTCATCTTTAATAGTCTCATCCAATATTGCATTCACCTTTAACTAAAGAAGTGTGTCTTTGTCATTCTCTCTAAAAACTCCTTGGTTTCATCATCTCTTTATAGGGCATTGAAGTCGATCCCACCAAAATCAAGGCTATTCTTGAGATGCCTCCACCTACTAACCTTCGATAGCTTCATAGTTTACAAGGAAAATTGCAATCCATTCGACGCTTTATTTCCCAACTTTTCAACTCGATGTCACCCTTTTCATCATCTCCTTAAAAAGGATGTCTCCTTCAATTGGAATGATGAGTGCCACAAATCCTTTGAAGCATTACAGATATTAACCCTCATTCCTCACAACGTCATCAATCGATCATCATAGTGACTAAATATTACACTAAATGGGTGGAAGCCATCCCTCTCATTTCTACTAAATCTAAAAATATCCAAGTTTATCAACCACCACATCATTTTTCGCTTTAGTATTCCTTATCATCTCATCACCGACAACGCAAAACAATTCAAAAACAAAATCCTATGAAAATTATGTGACAAATTTGGAATTCAACTTAGTTTCTCTTCACCCTATTACACATCGAAAATGGCCAATCTAAATCATCCAACAAAACCCTCAAAAAAATTCTCATGAAAGTGGTTGATGAAACTGTAAGGATTGTCACACCCACATTCCTTTCACCTTATGCGCTTATCGTACCAAAGCATTTGTACCTCTACCAATGCCACATCTTTCTCTTTGGTCTTTGCCATAGACGTCATCTTACCCCTTGAAGTCAAAATTCCATCTCTTCATATATCACTTAAATATATGCTCTTTGATGACAAATTTTTCCAAGAATGTTTGGCGAACTTGAGTTACTATACGAATGTCTTCTAAACACTCTAGACCATCTCTAAATCTTGCAAAAATGCATCAAGCATGCCTACGATTTCAACATGTGACCAAGATGGAGAAAATTAAATGAGGAAAGTTTGCTCCTAATTGGCTTGGACCCTATATTGTCACCCATACCTATGGATCATGAGCTTATCATTTATCTTCTCTTGAGGGTAAACCCAAACCTGAGCCCCTTAATGCCTTACATCTTTGACCATTCTACTATTGAATAAAGTACTACATCACTTTATGTCTCTTATATGATCATCCCTTGAGAAAACATCTCCTTCCACCTACCTCTTTTAAGGACCAACGACTTAAATAGAATTGTGTGATAGTCTGTCACCATTCAGCCTTGTCTTCAATATGAGTACCACACTCTACTCATGGCATGATTCTCATGGATACTTTTCACCCTTTTCAAGTATGGAATCCCATGGTTGTTTGTCACTTGTAATACATATTTCATAGATAACATTTTCGTGCTATGGTTTTACCTTCATAAAAGAGGCCTATGCTTATTTATAGTCTTGTCCATGACTTCAAGTACAAAAATAAAAGCAAAAAATATATGGGATAACCAAAAATTTACTCCTTGAGTCAAACTTCTTACAAATAGATGATTCCCTCAAAAGGACATCTCTCTCTCTTGTGTTTCTATAAGTAGACTGCTCCCTTGAAGGATAGCTATAAAAATCTAGCCACATGTTGTACTTAGTCTATCCAAAAGAATATGAATTTGTATCTCTCAAATAAAATCATTTTGGAGCTTCCTACATCGATCACTTCACAAATACCTCAAGGAGACTCTATTATTCATCCCCATATAGACTTCCCTCATCTATCAGTCTATACATGTAAAAATAAAAGGTCAACAAAAGTACAAACTTTTGGTCATGGACTTGCCTATTCTAGTTTTGGGTATCTTGTAGAAGGGGCATGTTGTCCCACAACAAGGTTACACTTAACAAACTCTTCCACCTTACCTTCTGTTTATTATCTTCTAAATCAACTCAAGGGACATGGCGTGTATTCTACACATTGTGATCACGTAACTTATTTGAACCCTATACCTATCAATCATGCAACGTATCTAGGGACTTATGTTCATAAGCCTATTTTTATGGCCATTATGGTTCTTGCTAATCGTGGAGCACTTCGCTTCTCTTCGTTCACCTTTTACCTACTTATTACTTTTTCAGTAAGACTAGACCATCGAAATTGAATCAACCATAACAGCCTTCATCTATTCCTACGCCTAATTCACCTTGCATATAACCTATTCAACATTTGACTTTACACAATTTAAAACAAGTTTTACCCAACCAACTTACCAAGACCATTTGCCTTACCCAACCTACCTATCAAAAATTTTATTCTTCCCTATCTTATGAGAGAACTACATCATCCTAAGGCCCCTTTACAAGGGCTATGTAGGGAGCACTCGAGGGCATGGCGCCCAGAGGTTAGCTCGCTACTCTTTTCCCCACAATTTTTCCCCATAAAAACCTAGTTAAGTTAGTTTTCATAAACACAATAACTTGGAAATTAACCCAAAACAAACCATACATCACCCATACACATCATTATTTACTTTCCATAATACCAATAACGTGGAACTTAAATTGAAACAAACACAACCAAAACCATGCCTACATCTAATTTCCATAATATCAATACATTGGAAATCTAAATCAAACTCAACCATGCCTATATAGCTAACTACTTGGTTATTTTCATGGTCGGTGGCATCAATTTTCAAGGCATTAAATGGAATTGATTTTGGTTTTATTGCTACGGACTACCAATTTTGGTAGAGGCATAGGAAGTTTAGTAGATGCCTAGTTGGCATCACCACTAAATGGAAATTGCATGTAAATTTGAAATTAAAGGTATCACCAAACATGGATGGTGGTGGCATGGAGAATTAGGAGGGAACTGTTGTCCTTTACATTTATTGATTTCATTTTTGGTGAAGAAACCACCTAGGAAAAATGCATGGCAGGTTTTGGTATTGTTGTTTTGATCTTTAGTTCATTTCAAGTTTTTAATCTGCATGGGTTTTTTGGTTCTTTGAACCAGCAGTTCTATTTTGGATGTTACTATTATTTGTGTATTCGGAGCTATTTTGGACTCTCTATAAGTATAAGAAGAAGTGGAAGAGTTGAGGTTGTTGATTTTATGTGGAGAAGAAGAAGCATTTGAGGCTCAGCTAGGAAATCTTCTACAAATTAGGAAGAGGCACTACACTGTGCATGATAGGCTCTACCCATTAAGTTATTCTGATTTTTCCTAAATGTATTCATTAAAATAACTCTACTCTTGGGGAACAAATGAGTTTTAAATTATGTTTTGATCTTGCTTTATATGTTGGTATTTTCACCGTGTTTTTGAATGAATCCACCTGTTGTGATAGAAAAGCGTTCTCGGTTTTGTTTCCTTGGAGGAAAATGAATGAATCATGCTTAACTTCTATTTGAACTTGAGATGATGTTGAATATTTTTGTACGCCTATTTGAGTTATGTTAAATCTTGATAGTAACTCATCTGATGTTGAACTTGAATGAAACACCTCGAGTGCATCTATCTTTTTGGCATGGTGGTTAGTTTAAACCTACTCATGTGATCTAGTGGAATAGTTTATTGAATTCAGTTACATCCTCTCTATTGTGAGGAAAATGTGGTTTTGGTTTGTCTTCTTGGTTCGACTTGTTGTGTATGTCTTGTTCTTTTCACTTAAATAAGAGATGCAGTTGCTACTGTATGAGCTCGTGGTAAATAATGTTGAACTGTAGAATAACTTGACTCCTATCTAAGCTTGAATGAATATTGGAAGCTGGAATGAAAATTTTGGTAAGAAAAAAAAAATTACTGATAACAACAAGAAAACAGCAGCAAATAAACCTGCTGCTAATTTTCAAAATAACTTTGTCAAGAACAATAATAATGGATAGAAGACCTATGGGGGTCAGAATGATAACTTCAAGGCTGGAAATAAATTTGAGCCTAAGAAGGGACCTGTAGGAGGTTGTTACAATTTTGGAAAGGATCATTAAGAAAAGTAATTTCCTTTGAAGAAGGATGACCACAATCAGCAACATAAGATACATGCTACAAAAGAGTGACAAACAAGCTGAAAATCAAGTCACACCCATAGAAGTTCTAGGTAAGTTATTTGGTATACCTATAACTATACTTTTTGATACGGGAGATATTGAATGTTTTATTTATACTAAATTAGCTTTGAAATTAAAAAGAAATCTGGAAGAATGGATAAATCATGGGTTGTACATTATGGAAATAATGGTGTTCACACAATTAGCATGTGTCTTTTTGGAGCAGTCCTTGACTTACCTAGTTTTTCCACTAAAGTTGACCTTTATGTTGCTCCTTTGGGGTCTTATGATGTAATCATAGGTGTTAACTAGCTAGTTGAACATAAGGCAAAGGTTGATTGTTTTGAAAAACATATTAGTTTTTTGGATGACTTGTAGAAAACAAAAACATTCGGGGATAAAACATGAGATTTCAGTTAGGAAATTGTCAGCTATGCAACTTAAAAAGGCCAAAAACAAAGGTTGCACCTTGTATGCAATAAAAATTTCTGAAACAACTGATGAAAGTGGTGACTTCATGGAAAGATACCCACTGTTATGAAATTTCAGTGATGTGTTTCCGGAAGAGTTACCCGGTCTTCCACCCAAACGGGAGTTTGACTTCACGATTGAGATCAAGTCGGGAACCGAACCTATTTCCAAGGAACCATATAGAATGACTACCATTGAATTAGTAGAACTTAAGGCACAATTACAAGAAATTTTGTCTAAAGGTTTGATAAGACCGAGTGTCTCACCTTGGGGAGCACTAGTAATTTTTGTGAAAAATAAGGATGGAACACTTAGATTGTGCATTGATTATAGGATGTTAAACAAAGAAACAATTAAAATAGATATCCACTTCCTAGAATTGATGATTTGTTTGATCAGATGTGTGGTGCATCAGTGTATTCTAAAATAGATCTTCGATCTAGATATCATCAGTTAAGAATAAAGGATGAATACATTCATAAAATAGCTTTTAGAACAAGGTATGCAGACATTATGAATTCACAATTTTACCATTTGGATTAACGAATGCACCTGCAGCTTTTATGAATTTAATGAATAATATTTTTCAAGAATACTTGGACAAATTTGTGCTTGTATTCTTGGATGATATTCTCATATACTCTAAAAGCATTGAAGAACATCATGAGAATTTGAAAATAGTTCTAGAAATCTTAAGAAAGATAAGGTTGTATGGTAAGTTTTCCAAATGTTCTTTCTACGATACGAAAGTGCACTATTTGGGTCATGTCATAAGCAAAGATGGAATAGCAGTAGATCCCTCAAAAAATTTGCAATAATTGAGTGGCATACACCTAATAATGTACATGAATTTAGAAGCTTCATGGGTCTTTTTGGTTACTATAGGAAGTTTGTTAAAGATTTTTCTAAGGTCGTTGCACCAATAACTTCATTGCAAAAGAAAGATAAAAAAAAATTGTGTAATGAAAAATGTGAATCTACATTTAAGACTCTGAAGGATCAATTAACATCAACACCTATTATGGTTGTACCTAACCCTAATGGAGACTTTACTGTTGTAATGGATGCATCCGGGGAAGTTCTCAGAGGTATTTTGTTGCAAAATGATCATGTTATAGCTTATGAAAGTAGAAAACTCAAGTTGCATGAACTGAATTATGATCCACATGACCTAGATCTTGTTTTCATTGTTCATGCACTTCAGGTATAGAGGAATTACCTTCTTGGTAGACCTTTTGAATTAAAAATTGATCATCTTGGGTTGAAGTATATTTTCACTCGGCCAAATCTGAATTCAAGACAGTGAAGATGATTAGAATTTTGATCTCAGTATGATTTTGACATAAGTTATATTAAAGGCAAGGAGAATAGAGTGAGATGCACTAAGTTTTAGGAAGCACATTTCTACTCTTATAACATTGAGAACTTAGTTTAAAGATGAAGTAAAAAGTATCATGGAATCTGATTCTTATTTTCAGCAAGTAAAAATAGCACTTGCTGCAAATCTAAATGATGTGAGATATAAAGGTTTTCATTTTGAAAACGAAGCAATCTTGAGATTTGAAAATAGAGTATACATAACTTTGTTAAATGAATTAAGAAAGAAATTGTTAGCTAAATTTCATAATTCTCTTTTTCTAGAAACCCTAGCATTACAAAAATGCTTTCTGATATAAAACAACAATATTTCTGGAAAGGGATGAAAAAATACGTGATTGATTTTGTGACACACTGCTTAGAATGTCAACATGTTAAATTTGAACATATGCATCCATCTGGTTTACTATATCCTCACAGCATACCGCAATATAAATGGCAAGTAATAAGCATGGATTTTGTATAAGGGTTGCCTATGTCAAGAAATAAACATGATGTTATTCTAGTTGTTGTTGATAAACTAACAAAGGTAGCACATTTTATTACTGGTAATCTTAAGGATGATTCACCTGTTTTAGCAAAAATATTTGTGCATGAAATTTTCAGATTGCATAGAGTACCTGAATTGATCATATCGGGTAGAGATCCAAGAATTACATCTAGATTTTATCAAAGACTTAATGCAGCCCTAGGGACTAAGATGAATTTTAGTTCTACATACCATCAAGAAATAGTTGGATAGACTGAAATATTTAATCAAGTTTTAGAGGATATGTTACAAATGTATTGCATGGATCAGCTAAAAGTATAAATGGGAAGAGTACCTTCCATTAGTTGAGTTTTCTTATAACAACACGTATCATACCTCTTTGAAAATGGAACCTTTCGAAGCATTATATAGAAGGAAATGTAGAACTCCAGTTAGCTAGGATAGCATAGAGGATAGAGAGGTAATTGGACCTGAAATCCTTATGGAAATGGAACAAAAAGTTAAAATAATTCATGAATGCTTGAAAGAAGCAAAGTGGATAGGAAAAGATTTATGCAGAATTCAAATGGGTTGATAGGAAATTTGAACTTGGTGAGAAATTATTTCTGCGGGTTGAATCAAAAAAGAGTTCTATAACTTTTGGCAAGGCTGCCAAGTTATCACCTTGTTATGTGGAACCCTTTGAAAGTGTTGAAGTAATCAACCCGTAGCCTATCGTTTAGCTTTGCCTCCTACTTTATCAAGAATGCATGATATTTTTCATATTTCTCTACTTAAGAAATATGTTTCATATTTATCACGTGTTAAATTAGAATTCCTTGTAGGTCCAAGACCCGGGAATAATCATGGTTAAACCCATTCGAGTGTTGGAAACTCACTAGTTACACTTAAGAAATCATGAAATAAGTCAATGTAAGGTCCAATGGGATCAATTTAATGAAGAAAGTGCAACTTGGGAAAATCTTGAAGATATGAAAACTACTTTTCTATATTTATTTAAATAGAATTGATTTTGTTGACTAATAAAATTTTAGTATTTTATTCATGTTATGTCAATAAACATGCATGTCTTGGATAGATAATAAACTATTTAATAAAGGGATAGCTATTTTAATGCTGATTATGGAATTTGAATTTCTCAAATCTAGTTTTGTTGTGAACATATGAATGGAAGGATGATAATTTAATGGTATCCTAGACTTAAATTGTTTAACAAAGTTAATCATCAGGATGATGATTCTTTTTAGGAGGGAAGTATGTAACATCTCTAACATGGTAGGTACTATGATGAATTCCACTCTTGACATTACAAACGTTGACATGTGATTTTTCTTAGGAAGGTGTATGCTTATGAATTTTAGAAATCATGTTTTGCAATGGATAATTCATTATTTGTTGAAAAGGTTCACTTTGTGGTGATTTCTGCTCACTTGAAAATGAGGCCATTCATCTCTTTGTACATCTTAAATTCACTTTTAAAATATGATGAACTTGTATTGTTGTTTTCTTAACTTATCTAGTGTTAATAGCAAAACCTTGGATCAATTCCATTGATCCAAGGTATGCTTCAATTCTTCTTACTGTTCATCTTGTTTTCTTGGCATTCGGAAATGAAAGATGAATCTAGATTGGGCCTTGTTTTGTTTACAATTGTGAAGGACCCTTCTTCAGGGATCCTTGTTTAGTAACAGGATTTAAGTGATAGGCCTGGGTCTTCTTGTTGATGTTAAAACATTTGAGTAGTGTATAGGGACCTTGAACCTATTACTAAAACACTAAGGTTGACCCTAGTCTAAGGGTATATCTAACCTAAGTTGGGGAGTGCTATGTTTATTTAAATGAAATACAACCTAAGGTAACTATAGACTTACCTAGGAACTAAGGTTGATTTTCTAACCTAAACTATTGCTAACCTAAAGGGTACCTATGGACTACTTGGCAATTGGCATGGTCGGTGGCATCGATTTTCAAGGAATTAAATGGAATTGATTTTGGTTTTATTACTACAGACTTCCAATTTTGGCAGAGGCATAGGAAGTTTAGTGGATGCCTAGTTGGCATCACCACTAAATGGAAATTACATGCAAATTTGAAATTAAAGGTATCGCCAAACATGGATGGATGGTGGCATGGAGAAATAGGAGGGAACTGTTGTCCTTTGCATTTATTGATTTCATTTTTGGCAAAGAAACCACCTAGGAAAAATGCATGGTGGGTTTTGGTATTGTTGTTTTGATCTTCAGTTCATTTTGAGTTTTGGCTCTGCATGGGGTTTTTCAGGTTCTTGAACCAAGTAATTCTATTTTGGATATTGCTGTTATTTTTACATTCTGGAGATATTTTGGACTCTGTGGAAGTATAAGAAGAAGTGGAAGAGTTGAGGTGGTTGATTTTGCATGGAGAAGAAGAAGTGGTTGAGGCTCAGCTGGGAAATCTTCTACAAATCAGGAAGAAGCACTATCAGGCATGATAGGCTCTACCCATTAAGTTGTTCTATTTTTTCCTAAATGTATTCATTAAAAGAACTCTACTCTTGGGGAACAAATGAGTTTTGTATGATGTTTTGATCTTGCTTTCGATGCTGGTATTTTCACTGTGTTTTTCTGAATGAATCCACTGTTGTGATGGAAAAGTGTTCTGGGTTTTGTTTCCTTGTAGGAAAAATGAATGAATCATGCTTAACTTTTGTTTGAACTTGAGATGATGTTGAATCTTTTTGTACGCATGTTTGAGTTATGTTAAATCTTGATAGTAACTCATCTGATGTTGAACTTGAATGAAACACCTCAAGTGCAATCTATCTTTTTGGCACTGGTGGTTAGTTTAAACCTGCTCGTGTGATCTATGGAATAGTTTATTGAATTCAGTTGAATCCTCTCTATTGTGAGGAAAAGGTGGTCTTAGTTTTTCTTCTTGGCTTGACTTGTTGTGTATGTCTTGTTCTTTTCACTTAAATAAGAGATGCAGTTGCTACTGTATGATCTCATGGTAAATAATGTTGAACTATAGAATAACTCAACTCTTGTCTAAGATTGAATGAATATTTGAAGGAAATAAACTTCAGCGTTTTGGGTTTATCATATCTTCTGAGTTCGACTTCATGCACAAGACTTGTGGTCATGATGACATTTCATTTGTCTCTCTCTATGGTTATGAATCTAGGTTGGGTTTTATTCCTCCTATCCCAATTGTCTGTTTCAGTGATTATTGTGAAGATACATGGTTCTAAGTTGGCTTGAATGGAAGTTTTTGATTGTTAAGTCTTGCTCTCACCTTTTTCATTCACCATCAATGGATGGGTAAGCTTATTGTGTTATCTCCTTGAAAAGGAAATCATTTCTCAAAAAAGGGTAAATTGTTTAAATGTTACTCTGTCTTCTTTATTTGGAAACTGGGATAACTTCTTGAATTGGTGTAATTATTGTTTAGAAGGAATATCACTTTCAGATTGTAGCTTTTGTGCTATAGTGGTTGTTATAGATTGTAAGTTTGAATAGTGCATTGGGCTTCAATGGTTGTATGGGGTTGATTGTTTTCTTGTCCTTGGGCCATTAAATATGTCTGTGGTTCTTTTTCAATCTCAGGAAAGAATACCCATGTTTAATGAATGAGTATTGAGACCTCATCTATACCATTATTTGATGTTATCTCCTCTTTCTGTTCTGAGTTATGAAAGACTAGGAAGACTTAATCCTTGGCTATTCTATTTCTATTTTCCTTTGTATCTGTTAGGTGATGGTTACTTGCAGCCTGGGTAGTTAAGGTATTTTTAATACCGACCTCTTTAAATTCTAGAAGGTAAATGAATGTTGCTCTTTGTTTTCTCTATCTTCGGACAACTATTATCTAACCCAAGTTTGATCTAACCTCTGTTGGGTTTTACGATGGAGGATAGTAGAGACCAACTTGTCTATTACATCCTTGCTAGGATCTAGAGTGAACAATATCTTTCCCTTTTCTTTTCATCTTTCACTTGTATCACTCCTGAGGAGGGAGCTGACCTATTTGGTTTGTATCGTATACCTCCATTAGGACTTGCTTGAAGAATTAAACCCATTTGTGTTAGAATAAGATAGTGGAAGCAAAAAGGTTATTCTAAAGAATTGTGTTGTTAGGTTGGAAATTCTTAAGTAAGACTCTTATGGGGTGAAAATATATTGGAAGGATTGTAATATCTATAGCTAATTGTTAAACTCCTTCACTCTTCTATTTGAATTTTACATTGGTAATGATGTACCTCATTATGAATGTGTGATTAGTTCCAATTGCATGTCAAATTGAATTTTTTCAAATTTGTTTGATGTTGATTCTAAACTTAGGTTGGTTCTTGACTCTGAATTTAGGATATAGATACTTAAATAAGAAACTCTTTCCTAAAGGTGTTGTTGGTTCATCCTAAATTTATCCTAATGTTTGATTGGGCTTGGCATTTTATATTTTAGGATGAAGTTAAGTGAGTTAATGTTGAGATTAATGTATAATTGTTCCATCTAATGTAGACCTATTCCTAAGAGATGTTAGTGTTAGTATCTTCTCAGGTTAGATGGAATTAATTAAGATATGAATCATAAAAATTCAGTAAATGAAAAGTAGTTTGTGATTTTGGAGAATTATTATTTATCTGGATTAATGTTTTAATTCTTTCTATGAAATCATTGGTTGAAAGTTGAATCTGATTATATCATGATCTTTTCTTAATGATGATATGAATTATCACTTTATTTCTCTCTCTTTTGTGGATGTGGTATTTCTTTATGATATGTCTTTCTATAATGCTTTAACTATTTCATAAAAGCAGAGTTCTCTTTATGAAATAGTTAGTTAAAAGCACATCATTTTAATGCTTAGTGCTTATCATGCTCAGTTCAATGAACTGACCTGTGCTAGCAATTTTTACAGATGGACTTCGTAAGTGGTAAAAGGAGAAAAGATATTTTATGATGTTACTTTTGTTTACCAAAGAGAATGGATATTTTATGATGAAATATGAATCATTATTGAAATGTATTTTTGGAAAGGAAAGTTGTATTTTTAATTGATCTTATTGATGTTGTATGACATTAAAGATGTCTGAAGTGTTTGGACTTATAATGTATGAATTCCACTTTGATGAATGGAAAAGTTGTGGGTTTATTTGTACTTGATGTGTCATATTTTTGTATATTCTGTGAATGGAAATGATAATATTATCTCTATTATTTTATTTATATATCTATAATGAACCCTCTCGGGTTGATTTAAAATAAACTAGAGGATAAGGGTACTAAATATACTACCCTCTTATTCAATACAACTTATTAAAGTTGGCATTCATGATTGGTCATTCAATTAAATCACTATGGTTTACTAAAATGATGTTAGTGGATAAATGAAACCATTATGATAACTTGTAAAATGTTAAGGGGTTACAAATGAACCTTAATTCTTATTTAGTAAAGGGAGGCAACTATTTTGCAATGCTATGCAGTCTGTTTTAAGACCTTTTGGAATTAAATCCTAATGTTATCTTGGAAAGAGGAAGATGAGCTTCCTCTTGATTAATTCCTTAATCTGAATAAAACAAATGAAAATAATATATTTATAGTAGTAGACTTCATCCCAATGAATTCTATCATAAAAAGATCTGATTCAGAACTTAAACAAGCTAAGACTTGGATAAGTTAATTAAGTTAACATCTCTGTTAGTATGTTGAATTTGTTTGTGAAAATGAATCATAAATTAGAATGTTAATGAATTAAAAACAAATCTTTGGGAAGGGGTTTGGAGGAAAATATATCTGCATAATAAATCCAATTACAATTTTTGCTTGTAACCCTAATGGTTAATGAAACTAGTGGTTCAATAGGGCTGTTGTAATTAAACTTTAAATAAGGAAAATAATTAAGTCATTAACTTCTTTCTTAGGTATGTACATCCAGATGGGATGAACTCAGTCGAGATGTTGGCACACACCAACTACAGTACCATACCTTCATGAAGACTTGGGTCTTCATGAGGATATTGTGTTATAGTTGACATGTTGTAACACCCTTCAGAGTTTAATCATCTAGATCTACATAAACATGGACTTGATCATAGTTATACCCTAGGTTAAGTTAGAAGCATAATCTAGTGTCGGGGGAAACTCACAATGACTGAGGATAACTAGACACACACAATTGACTTAGGTCAATTGAGTATGTCTATGTACCCTTAGTCACCATGAGTAGTCCTCTACAATAAACTATGTTACTAACCTTGGTTAGAGTTAAACCTTGAAAAATTGGAGTGACAAGAGTCAGTATAAACCATTCTAGATAACACATGAAGTGGGGTGAAGGACATTTTTTTTTTATGAGTATGTCATCTAGGAATATAAACAAGAATAATATGTTGAAAATATTTGGCCAAAGTATTGCAAGCTACTAGTTGCGTTATCCTATGTCACCTAGTTTAAGAAGTGGGATTTTAGATGAATATTGGTAATAGATATTCAGATAGGCCTCTTAAATAGAACACTTAAATACCCCAAAAATGGTAAGAGAACCAAGTATACTTAGTATAAAAATCATTAAGTTAACATGAGAGATCGGTATGATACCAAGTCATGAAATGAGAGATTGGTGTTCCACGAGTCATTACAATTGCATATGGTTATCTGTTATGAGATTGATTGGAATGGAATGTGTGTTCTAAATTATGATTATTTAGAACATAGAACATTATTCAAAAAAAAAAATCCCTTGTTTCTAAAGTCTTAAAATGGGAATGTTACAGGAATAGCTGACAAAAGGGATACCTCTCTCTATAAGCCAATCCTCATAATACCTAGCCTCTTCCAAAACCTCTTTGTATCAGTCTATGTATATCACCGTAGGTGGTGGCATCATTATCTATCTCTATCCATGCAGTTGTGGACCTTGTGTCTGTGGTAGTAGTCCCTATACTTGTACCTATCCTGATGGACCCATTCCTTGTACATGTGCTCCTTTATGTGTCCTAAGAGGTTAAGGAGGGGCAGCCATGTGTCCCCCACCACCTACCTATACCTATGTGTTGCCAACCGTGTATCAAAGTAGTCACATGTGCTTGAGTTGTTGTTAGCTATCGTATAATGTCATGACCTAGCCCTATAATATAGTCTCATGTCCCCTGTAATACCTCCCTTATTGGACCCTAAAATATTGGCTAATTACCAAGAGGCACGCATTCAAGATCGTAAATAAAAGGGCACTGTGGGAAAAGCACGCAGGAAAAAGGGGTTTAAGAAGGGTTTAAGTGAAACCAAGGCATGTGCGGGAGGAAAAACAAGGGTTTAAAGGACTTATCCATATTTGGCATCATGGAGCCACTCGAGAAAAAATATGAGGACCCGAATATGCGTGATAAGTGGTTCAGGTGCCATCCTGGAACCTTGGCGGTCAAGAAAAGGATATTCCATGTAGGGAATATTCCAAGAGGCATCATTACAATTAAATGAAGGTTTGCAAAGAGGATAAGCATTTTCCAATGGAGGACCAAATCAACACTTAGCACGTGATTTGCTCAGGAGAGAATTTATGGTGGTGGTCAATGGTCCTATTTAAATAAGTTCTTAAGACAGGAACAAAGACATAGATAGAGAGATATATGGGTGTAGAGTGCAAAGGGGAGAAGAGAAAGAGAAGGAGAGTAACAAAGTGTTGTAAAAATGTTAGGAAATGCTAAGGGTTTGGAGTTCATGGTGCTAGGGTTTAGATTACTTAGTGCTAGAGGGTTGTAAGGGATACCATTAAGCATATGTATGGGTACTTGGGATCTGTAATAAGGGATATAATGGGAAAATCATAGTTAGGATCTTTGATCATATAGGTTTGCAGGAGTTGAGTCTCTGTCATTTGATGTATATGGTCTGAGATGACCCTTTTGAATGTAATATGGCTACTAGAACTTTGTTAAATCAATATACATGGATCTATTCATGACATAACTTGATTATGGGTGTAAACCCCCATGTTATATGGCTTATCATGACTTAGATCTAGTTTCTTGTACTTCTTACAATTTTATTTAGCTTTTGTGATGCATTAATGTGTAGATCTATTAGTTATATATTCTACCTTTTAAAGTAGATGAATGTACTTCTATTTCTATAAATAATCCTCCATTAATGGCATAACTCTCTTACAAATCTCACATAAAGGAGGGGTTCAGAGACTACGCGTACCTCGTGTGATCCCTTAGTGTATGTTGGATGATAGGCTTACATGCTTGGGGTTAGAAATAAATATTAAGGGTAAAATAATGACTACATCTTGGTTCCATTACGGGACCTCTTTTGAATCTATTGTGATATAAATGTGTGATGACGGAGCATTTGACCTTGGATAGTGTCGAAGCATGGCTCAAAAACATGGAGGGTAATTTTTCTCAAATATTTAACATTGGATATGAGTTTGATGCATGAAAATGGGTGGAGGAGAACATGTATCACGAACTCTATGAGACATTATTTTGTTGTTTCCCAGTAGAATTGTATGAATGGCTATCAGCATATGCATCAAGGATAAGTTGGTAATATAGACCTCATGTTTGGACCCAGGAGAAATATTAGTGATTACATGATGTCGATCTAACTTGGACCTGTGATGTTGATCACTAGTGGAGTAGAGTGTTGACTAGTTATACCTTGGAATATGTTATTTCTATATATTCTTTCTCGGATATTGTTGAGTTCGAGTTCTTGAGGGAGCCTAGAGGATCATTCTTGTGTGTTATTCCATTGGCTATCAAGATCTTGGTCATTAATTTGAGTTTTTAATCCTTTCCCATGGCTGACTAAATTCCTTCTAGGCATAAGGCACGGAAGCTAGTGGTGGTAGGGATGGCGGAGACCTTGTGGCATAAATAGAGAGAGAGGAGAGGTGGATAATGTATAATAAATCTTAGGAGAGGAAGGTGGTAAAATAGTGTGAAGCTACAAGAATGATGGATTTATGGAGGTAGATGTTGTGGGAAGGATTTGAGGTTCACACGAAGGATGTGGAACCTAAGCAATCTGAGCTACCCCATCTTGGCAAGTGCAGAAGATAAACCCCCTCGGATTTTGGAGAGAGCTCATTATATGAAGAAAAGAGAAGAGTTGTAGGCACACATATTAACCCACATGGTGACCAGACCCTTGCACTTAGTTTTCCAGTTCTGAGATAAGTGTTGATAATCTAGTTGGTATTGGTATCCATAGTTGAGTGACACCTAGGAGGTATAATTTTTCATTTGGGACATTTATGGTTACACAGTCATTCCCTATGTTTGGGCGTATTTTTTCTGGCACAAGGTGTGGGATCACAAGGTTTGAGTATCACATCTGGGAATGGCATGGGAAACACATCTGGGAGTGGTTCAATATCACAGACTATTAGCATGTAGTTTAGCGACGGTACGGTAGGTTTGCGGGGTGTAACTCACGTTAGACCCATTTCCTATGACAAGAGGAGGATCTAGTGGATCTGGAGGCATTGGAACTAGTGGATCTAGTGGGTTTGGTGGTGGAGGTAACATCAAAGGGAATCAAGGTCTTGGATTTGGAAGATAAGGTCCACAACACCATCAACAAGTGTTTTATGAGATGTCACTCCACTTACCTGATTACAAGGGTGTTGAGGATGTTGTGGAACATGTAAACAAGTGTGAGTTACTATGGCATGTGAATGGGATCACTATCTTAGAGTGGAAACAATTTAGTTTGTAACCATGTTGCAAGGACACACGCATAGCTAGTATAGGAAGTATGACCCACACTAGACATGGTGGATTACATTGCGTTCTGTAATGCCTTTTTTCAAGAGTTCCACATACTTGATTTTGAATAGAAAAGCATCAACGCATTTAAGGATATTTAGCAAGGAATGGCAGAGAGTGTGTGGGAGTATGATGCATGTTTCAAGACTCTCATATCTTATTTATCTTATGAAATTCATCCTTCGTAGCATGTTTAATGGTTTGTCGGAGGAGTGATCACACTTTGTTCAAAAGGAAATTTCACATAATACTTTCTGAGATCCGCGTGAGACCTTGGAGGTTGCCTTTCACACTGAGGTAGTAGGAAGTGTTGATACATGAGTTAGTTCATTCCTAGAAGCCCAAATTTCTACAATTGCAAAGCAGCTGGAGAAATTGTCTACAAACTCAGATAATGAGACTCGTAGTGGGTTATAGTGTACATATTGTGAGATAGAAGGGCATATGTAGGACATTTTTCCTCAGAGCTTGGTACGCAAGATGATGGTAGACTTTGATATTTTCCATGGATATCATGATGCAAGTAGGTGTCCACTACTACAATGCATGATCCATAAGAATGTGTCTTGTTATTACAAAATTTACACCTCTACTACTCATGACACCAAGAATTATAGATTGATTTACCAAATACATGATGTCATTGATACCGATGTGCACCAGACTAGTATTGTGAGTAGTTCCAAGGTTGAGGTTCATCATTATGAAGGGTGCACAGATGGAGGGAGTCATGGAAAATTATTTCGTGGAGGATTTAAAGGTCATGGAAACTACAAAGGCATAAGAAGTGAGTTCCCATGTGGAACTTGTTACAATTGTGGGTGTACGGAAAACTATAAGCATGAATGCCCTAATCTGCTACAGTGTTCTTGGTGGGGAAAGAATCACAAGTATGAGGAGTGCCTGGAATTATTTGAACACATGATCCAGAAGCAACAAAAGGATAAGGGTGATAAGGATGTCAATCAGGCATCGTAAAGCATACTGATCCATAGTGGATGCCTAGAATGGTACGTGAGTCAGAGTTAGAATATGTATTGATGATGACATGAGCTGAGGCTGCACATGCCAGGGACATACCAAAGCAAAGGCCACTGATTAAAAGAGAAGAAGTGGTACATGGGAAGTATCTAGACCCTACACATCAAAAAGAAGTCTATCGAGAGACCATGGATGTAATCAAAAGTCTTCAAGGGGAAATCCAGTGTCTAAAAGAGTAATCTAGTAAGTTAGAGTAGAAGAAGAGCGTTGAGGTCCCTCAATCAGTTATATATGATGTAAAAGAGGTGTGTAATATGTTGCACTAAGAGAATATCATTCCTCTATTAGGCTAATGATTGAGAGATAAAGTACCAAGAACTAAAGGAGAGTGCGAGAGGCAGGTCTTACACACTAACCTTCCTCCCCGCAACATTGAATATGATAAGGAAATTACCTTTAATGTAGTTGATGGATGGATCCCAAGTAATATTTGGATTGACACGAGTGCAGAAGTTAATGTTATCACCACGGATGCATGGAATCAAATAGTAAGGCCCCATTCTGACCATCCTCAAATGTGTTGTATATGGCTAATAAGACAAAGGTAATGCCCATTGGTGTTTTAAAGGATGTTGTTATTACCATCTAAAGGGCTAAATTAACTAGGGACTTTGAATTCTTAGGGCTTGTTGAGGCGGGAAACTTTTCGGTGTTACTTGGGCATGCCTGGTGCTATAAGAACAATGTTGACTTACATTTCAATAAGGGATATATAAGTTTTGAGAATAATGAGGAACATGTGATCATTCCTTTGACGGATGGGAATTCGGTGCCCTATACTAATCTCTTAGGAGAAGAAGACATGGACAGAATTTATGTGCACACTATCAGGGACCTTGAGGTTGTGCAACCAACAAAAGAAGGCATTATTTAGTGGGAACATGCTTAATCTATAAGTGATACACATAGCCTGGCATGTGTTAATTGGGCACACATGACATATGAGTTAGTCGAAAGCGATTAAGAGGATCTGTGACAAGAGTAAAAAGGTGCACTCAATCAAGCACTTGGGAGGAAAATAGTTGTCAAGTTATCGGGGGAACCGACACGATGTTTTCTTGCGAGCAATGGACACCTAGTGTAGATGTGAGATCGAAAGGAGAATGATGTTTAGTTATAGTTTTCTTAGGACCGCAACATGTTGGTGGGTGACCCATCATGATAACCTTCTAGAGTGGTGTGAGGTAAGAATCGCATTCTCTGTTAGGTTTCTTCAAAGCAATGCACCTACATTGTTATACAAGATTATCATGGGAAGGAACCCACCTTATTTCACGTCCGAGGCATGTGAGAAGGCTGGATGGAAGGCATGGAAGCATTACCTCCATCTTTATGGGTGCATAAGCTTTACTCCACCTTATAAGGTTGCATGTGTGAATGGTACATTCACTCGAGTTGCACTATCGAGACAGAAGCTGGCAGGATTTGACGGTTGATCTCCTTCAATCTTTCAAGTACCAAAGTACTAAATCATTAGTAAATGAGGCACTACGTGTTGTTAAGTACCTAAATATGGGATATAGTGTCATGTTGGAAGATAGAATACTAGAATTTTTGGGATAACTTAGCTTGGAAGCATGCTTTGATGAGGAATAATCAGAGGAGGTACAACTTGAGCACGCATGCATGGAAAAAGAGAAAGGAAAATTGGTCTACATAATAGATGGTGAAGAGGTGGAAAACTTGGATGTTAACCATACTATGGGTACATGATAGTTCATGTATAGTGTTGATGAGAAAGTTCACACCTACCATTAACCTAAAAAAACTAAGAAGGTTAACATTGGTTTGGAGGTGGAACCTAAGGAGGCTACTATTAGAGATTACTAGAAAAAAAAGGAGGTTTTGAAGATCATTGATCTGTTACACAAATTTCAGGATTTGTTTCCATGTGGGTACCATGAGCTTAAATTAGTTCACCAATCCTTGAGAGAAATTAGGATCAAGTTAAAGGAAGGCATGCACCCAATTTGGAAGAGACCTTTATTAATGAATCGAATCGCACGTTAAAGTCAAGGAGGATATTTACAAGATGATCACATCAAGAATCATTGAGCTTGTTGAATAATTGGAATGGGTAAGTCTGATGGTAATGTATTAAGAAGGATGGAAGGATAAGGATTTGTATTGATTATAGGGATTTGAATGTGGTATGTGTCATTGACCCTTTTCAACCCCCCCTTCACAAAGAAAATCCTAGAAGGAGTAGGCAGGCGCGAGATCTATTCTTTCACAGATGGATTCTCAAGATATCATCATGTTAGAATTGTAAAGGATAACCAATAAAGGACAACTTTCGCCATTGAATGGGGATTTTTTTCCTAAACGGTCATACCTTTTGGACTAGAGAACGTGTATGTTATGTTTTCACGCATTGTGGTTCAAGTGTTTCAATACTTTATCCATAAGTTTCTTCAAGTTTACCTTGGTGATTGGATAGTTTATGGACTAGTAAAATAATATTGCAACAACCTAAGGATAATGTTTGAGAGGTGCATGTAGTTGATTATATCCCTCAACATTAAGAAATGTGTTTTTTTACTCCATTTGGCACCCTATTGGGGTATATCATATGTAAGGAAGGCTTGTTGGGGGATCCTGCCAAAATTAGTGTTATTGTGGGATTAGGGGAACCTACCAACCAGAGTACAGTGTGAGGATTCCTTGGGCATACAGGGTATTACCGGAAATTTATTAAGGGATATGCCAATATCACCATGTCATTAGAAAAAAATTTGAAGCACAAAATTACATGTCATCGGGGAGAGGCGTAGCAGATGGAGTTTGATATATTGAAGAATAAGCTTATCACCATGCCCCAATTATGCTTTCCTTCTTGGATAATCCATTTCATGTACCTATTGATGCTTGAGAGATGGTGATTGGAGCAATGTAAGAATAACCTAGAGAGGGAATTTTTACCACCCCTTGTGTTTTGCTAGTAGGAAGCTAACCCAAAGAATAGAACTATACTACTACTAAGCGCGAGGCATTTTCAATGATCTATGTGCTACACAAATTTAGGTAGTATCTATTGACAACACCCTTTATATTCTACATGGGCCACATGACATTGAAGTACTCTGTAAACAAGCTTGTTTTATAAGGGCACATATGCCGATGGGTCCTACTATTTTAAGAGTTTGATTTTACGGTTGTTGTAAAACCAAGTAAGAGTAATTTGGGACCTGACCATCTATCAAGGATTGACTCAGGAGAGGACATGTAGATCATTAAGGACACAATGCTAGATGCACAATTTTCATATTGTAGTGTGTGCCCTCTGAATTGGAATATATTGTTGTGTTTATCAAAACGGGTGTGGAACTAGAAGGAATGAAAACTTTGGAAAGGAAGAAGTTAGCCATACGCACCACACCCTACATGCTAATTAGTGGAGACTTATACAAGCTATGCCATGATGAGGTTTTGTGTCGGTGTATGTTAGAGCATGAGCACACTGCAATCATGAAGGAAGCACAAGGTTGAATTGCAGGAGGAAACTATGTAGGAATGCAACCGTGTGCAAGATCCTTCTAGCAAGATTTTAGTGGGAAATGGTTTACAAAGATTGATATCGAGTATTACAAGGCTGTGACCACTACCAATGCCTTGGTAAACTAGGGAAAAGGGATGAAATGCCATTAAGACCGATTGTTAGTGCAGAACCATTCGAGAAGTGGGCAATTGACTTTGTAGGCCCTATTTCTCCAGCCATGTGAAGGACAGGTTTGCGCTATATCATTACATGCACATATTACCTTACAAGGTGGGCAGAAATAGTGCCTACAAGGGATTACACAGTGGCAACAACAACTAGGTTCTTGTGGGAAAATATAATCAGTAGATATGGATTCCGTTGAGCTTAACAAGTGATAGGGGTACTCATTTCTTAAATGATACGCTTAAAATCTTATTAGCGAGAATTCATGGTAGCCCATCACAAGACTACCCCTTATCACCCATAAGCTAATGGGACTGCTGAAGCGTTTAACAAAATTCTAAATCACACATTAACCAAGATTTTTGATGTGGGAAGAAAGGATTGGGATGATAAATTTTATGGTGTGTTATGGCCATATCGGAATACTTATAAGAGACTAAACAAGGCCACACCTTTTCAATTGGTGTTTGGCGTGGAAGTTATGTTACCTATTGAATTCATGTTACCATCGCTATGTATAGCATGTGTAGGAGGGTTAGATGATGAACAAGCACTTGAGGAGAGGATTGATAACTTGATGCAGTTACATGAGAGGTGGGTTATTGCTCGTTGCGATCACGAAAATAGAAAAATCTAGGCATAAGGCATGGAATGATAGACACATCAAGAACAAGTAGTTTGAGGTTGGGTAGATGGTTCTATTGTATGATTCCAAGTTTATGCACCATCTTGGGAAATTAAAAGTCCATTGGATGGGCCCGTACATTGTATCCTATATACTTGATTCAAGCGCTTGTCAGTTACAAGTGTTGGATGGAACACGGTTTTCAAGACATTTCAATGGGAGTAGGTTGAAGCCCTATTATAAATAAGTCTTCTTTATGTTTGTAAATAACCTAGGATTTGCTTTGGTGCGGTTTCCTTTCTTTTTTTTCCCTTTCTTGTTGTTTTTTTTGTGCATAATTGTGTGTTGGTAACCACTTATTATTTTCAAAAACATTCTACGCACAGAGGACCACGCATCCATTTTTGTGTGGGGTGGAGTGATGTGACAAGTGTTGGAAGTTATGGTTGTGGATGCCTTGGGTTGAAAAATCAAAAACATGTGGATTGGAAGATCTCGTGTGGAAAATGTAAGCATAAGGGAAGGATGGTGTCAAAATGTTTTGAGAAACCACGTACAAGGGTAAAAGCATAGGATCAACATGATGTAGGTGATGTCAAGAACCAATATTAGGACATAGAGGAAGAATGCCTTTGATTTTGTATGTGTACATGTAAGGATTTATGGTGAGAAAGGGGTCGTGTGCACCTAAAGGTTGCCAAAGTTTTTCATGTAGGATTGAGCATGGAAGGAAAACGCATTTGAAGGTTGGCATTGGAAAAAAACAATCCTTTATTGCAAAAGTACATTGGTAGGTGGCATGGCATTTATTGTGGAGAAGAGAAAAAGTTATAAATAGAAGATCGGGGGTGCGTTATTTTCTACCTTACATTTTAAGATCTCTCATGCAAATAAGGGCATGCTTGTGAAGAAGGTTTGAAAAGAGTTGTGAATATTTGTGTGCATAGCTAGTTTGATCAATGAACCAGAGTGGAAAGGGGTACACGGGTGTAAGCAGAGAAGGTTATGTGGAATAATCCCATGGATGTTACGTTGTCTTGTGGAAAAAGGGTTTTCCATGTTAAGGGTTACATAACTAGGGCATGGGGTTTAAAGGAATTTTCACAAAGGAGTGGAGCCTGCAAAGTTGAGCATAGCCAGGACCAAGAGAGAGGAAGAAGTTTCAAGGCCTCGACAAATGAATGGTACCAAGGAAAGTAGAAAATGTTTCACCTAAGAAGGGCAAGGGCAAGGGAAAACAAGTTATTTCTACCAGTTTCAATGAATAATTGTACGTGTAAGTGCATTACACGGATGGCGTATTACTTGGTAAATAATGGGTGTCTCACGTCAGGAAGATGATCGTCAATGATTACAACCATCGAACGAGCACCACAAAAAATGAAATGACACTAGAACTGGTTTGTCCTACAGAGAAGAGGACACCAAATGGAATTCCCATCTATGACGACAAGGTAAAGGTGAAAATGGAGAAGGTTGGATTGTTGCAACTCTATGAGATTCCCTACTTAGAAAAGTCCGGGGACTATACCAATGGTTGATTTCACATGTGTATGAAGACCACTTCTATTTTACAGGTTGGAGGATGTGCATAACCCCCCAACTAATTTCTAAGTTCATTGGCCTTATCTATGAAGGAGAATTATTGGATGATGATTTTGAATACAATGAAGCCATAAAAAATAATTTTGAGGCATATGACTACAAGAAGGTTTCACACTACTTCGACATTTCTGTAATTACTGACTCGGTAATGAGGATGGCTGCCACTTGGTTACAAATCCGAATAAGCAAGAGAGATGGACACAAATCAACAAGGCTCGGATGAATGCGTGTCATAATATCTCGAGAGGGAACCATCTATAACCTCTTAGCTTTTATTGCAAAGGATATTATAAACACCACGCACGATGGATAAAAGATCATGTTTGGTAATTTCCTCCTCACCATTGTCTTTTTAGAGATTGGAGTGCCTAATGGGCTAGATAAGTTTGTTTGGGAATACCCAGATGAGAACCCCTCCCCGCTAAGAGGTTTGAATAGTATACTTGTGACACCATGACATCCGCTCATAACGCGTGCCTAGAAAAATGGTATAGGTGGATGTATGATGCATTTAGGGCTGAATGGAGAATACCTGAGTAGTTACCCTCATTAGTACAAGGAGAGGCTGAGTTCATCGTATACCAGCATTTTTGTATCAGCATATTTACTTTGGTAGATGGCACCAAGAGTCCTTGGTGTAAATTTCCTTTCTCCTTCATAGCGTAGTACTTCTAGGTCGAGGTTAATCGATTCAAAGAGGTGAAGAAACTCATATTTGATCTAAGTGTAGTAGATCAAGACTACCACAAGCTACACAGAAACTAATATACCCCAAGAAGCACACCTATGTGGATAATTATGTCTCCCATGACGTGCACATGTTAAAACTAGTAACATTACATGTTGTAGGGAGGACAACAATGAGGGTGTATTTACGCATAAGGCCTAAGTATGAAAATGATGCTTATGTTGAAGATGATGTCTCCATTCCTGAGGACCCCATTGCATAGAAGAAGGTTGTTCCAAGGAAAATAGATAAAGGAGAGGCTCGAGAAAAAGGCATTGAGCACGCAAACAGTACAGACAGTAGGGGCACAGGAGTCAAGTGTGGGCACAAGTACTTATGTCTACCAAAAGAGGTCTCCCATGAGAAAAGAGTCACCATAGAAGGAGGAATCACCATAGAAGGAAGAGTCACCACGAAGGAAGAGTCACTAGTAAGGGGAGAGTCACCTGAGAAAGAAGAAAAGAGAAGTCCCTAAATTGGAGTCACCAGTAAGGAAGAAGTAGAGGGTGACAAAAGGGTCAGACTCGGGAAAAACACAAATCATAGATGACGATAAGGGAAATAATGACAATGAAGAGCATAATAAGGCTCGAGAATCATCATGTGTGATTTACATGAGTCAGATGAAGAAGGAAATGAAGAGAAGGATGAGAATGAGGAAGGCACTCATGACAAAGGGGAGAGAGGAAGTAAACATGAAGGATCAAAAGACCCCGACCTCGACCAAGGAGTAGATGGATAACACTATAGAGAGGGAAGATGCAGAATTATCCAATACTTCATGGAGAATGAATTCAAGTGAAGTGCCAAGAAGTTAGAAGGAAACCAAGGAGAGCACAAATGTGGGAAAGGAGTATGCAATCATGGGCGAGAACCCAAACTTGGTAGTAAGCTTCCCTAAGGTAGCGTGCATAGGTGGAAAGGGCATAGTAGCAGCACAGAACAAGAAATGACTTACATTAATGATTTGAACAAGGTACTACACGCGTGCTTCCAAAGTATCATTCCCATAAACTAACTCCTTACTTGGTCTTCTTTTGATGAAGAAGGTGCATACCCATGCACAAGGAAAATGTTATCTTGGGCTTTTGAGTCCCACATTTATGAACCCAAGTTTGAGGTAAATCAAGATGCATTGATGAAGATACTAGATGCCAAGGGAGTAAACCCTCTAGTAAATGCCCAACAACTATCTAATGAGAAAGTTTGCAATGTGCTCAACAAAGCATCGGTGGAGGTGGAGGCAAGACTCTTTGCAGAAATGATAGAATAAGGGTCTTGGAGGAAGATCTTGAGAAAAAGAATGAGGAGATCATTGAGCGGGACAAGGAGATAAAACAGAAGGAATTGATCAATGCGTAATTAAGGCATGAGCTGAGGGATGAAAAGGAAAAGGTGTGTGAAGTCCATAAGAAGATAGAGGCCATTTCAAACACCATTATCTTGAAGCACCCAAATCTGGCCCTGCCTGAGAAGAAATACAAGTCAACCATGTAATGCTTGGAAGAATTGACCCACATCCTCACCATGGAAAGGTGACCACTCACATTAGAGTCAACAGAGGAGGTGATGGCATGCCAGAAGGAGGAGGAAAATTTGAAGATTGGGGAGACAATGACTCGGTACTCTGAGCTCCTTTCCATAGTAAAGACCTCTACGTAGATGGCCGAAGCCTTGTATGAAAATTGTGCCAACATAGATAGGGTAGTAAGCATATTGGTTGCTACACATGAGGTAGATCTAAAATAATTTCAGGAAAAGCACAAAGGTAATAGGGTGGAGCACGATAATATCCTAGTCGAAGTTGAGAAGAAGTTAGAAGCAATCGAAACCTTGTGGGGTTTGATTAAGAATAAGCTAAAGGAATTGTGTCCTTAAGTCTCTCGCAGAGATGGATGTGCTCTGCGATCTTAACAAGCAGTTGGAAATCATTATAAATACATTGAAAGATAAGAGCAAGGAACTTAGTTTTGATGAAGTAAGCGCATTAGTGGGTGACCTACTTTAGTAGGCACAGGGAGAAGTAGATTCTTGGGAGAAGATTGAGGCATCCATGAAGGAGTTCCCACTCCTCATGCAAAGTAACATATTCTTCTATTATTTCATCCTTCCATTCTTTAATTATTTCAATACCTCTATTCTTTATTCTTTGAGGAAGCATAATGTTTCAAGGAAAGAGAACATGCGTAGTGTGGGGTGATGTTTGACCCTAAAATATTGGCTAAGTACCAAGAGGTGCATGCACGTAGGATCAGTAAATAGAAGGGTGTTCAGGGAAAAGTGTGTAAGAAAAAGGGGTTTAAGAAGGGTTTAAGTGAAACCAAGGCACGTGCGGGAGGTATAACAAGGGTTTAAAGGACTTATCCATATTTGGCATCATGGAGTCACTTGAGGAAAAATGTGAGGACTTGACTAGGCATGATAAGTGGATAAGGTGCCACTGGAACCTTGGAGGTCAAGAAAATGATATTCCATGAAGGGAATACTTCAGAGGCATCATTATAGTTAGTTTTAGGTTTGCAAAGAGGATAAGAATTTACTAATTGAGGACCACATCGACACTTGGCATGTGATATTCTCGTAGATAAGTCATGGTGATGGTCGATGTCCTATTTAAAAAAGTACTTTGGACATGAACAGAGACAAAGATAGAGAGATATACATGTGCAGAGTGCAAAGGGAGAAGAAAAGATAAGGGGAGTATTGAAGTTTTTCACAATGTTAGGAAATGCTAAGGGTTTGGAGTTCATGGTGTTAGGGTTTAGAGTACTTAGTGCTAGAGGGTTTTAAGGGATACCATTAAGCATATGTATGGGTACTGGGATCTGTAACAAGGGATATAATGGGAAAAAGCATAGTTAGGATCTCTGATCATATAGGTTTGCAAGAGTTAAGTCTCTATCATTTGATGTATATGGTCTGAGATGACCCTTTTGAATGTAATATGGCTACCAGAACTTTGTTAAATCAATATACATGGATCTATTCTATACAACTTACTTATGGGTGTAAACCCTCATGTTATATGGCTTATCATGACTTAGATATGGTTTCTTGTACTTATTAAAATTTTATTTATATTTTGTGATGCATTAATCTATAGATCTATTAGTTATATCTTCTACCTTTTAAAGTAGATGAATGTACTTCTATTTCTACAAATAATCCTCCATTAATGATAGAACTCTCCTACAAAGCTCACATAAAGGAGGGGCTCGTCACCCGCGTGTGCCTTAGGTGAGCATCCAATGTATGTCAGATGATAGGCCGACGCATTTGGGGTTAGAAATAAGTATTGAGGGTGAAATAATGACTACATCCCTCTCAATAAGTAAATGAGCCAAATCAGGTTGTCCTAGCCTCGACAAAGTGTTACTGTAGTTGGGTTATCTCGCCACTTCCTATATTTGTCTATATATCATGTATCATCTATCCTCGTGTCTGCCACCTACTCCTATACCCTTTATGGATCTACTACATGTGGTGGAGATAATTGTCTCTCCATGCCAATCCTATGGTATGTGGGAAGGGCAAGGGCACATCCTTCCATAGCCCAAACTATCATCTAACCCAGTCAACCAGTATCATCTCATGCTCATGCCTTTATTTGTCTACGACCTTGTATCCATCACACCAGTGTATACCTTCCAAATCCTCCTACATACCTCTAAATGAAGGGTAACCAAGATATGGCCTCCATAAAATATCGATTGTTGATAGGCCATTCGGTAAACTCCGTAATATGTCACATCCTGTGATGTCAAGTCCACCCTCACATGAACCCATATATGAATCCACCTCCTATATCCTGCTCTATAAATACCCCTGTAACAATCCTATCTTGATAGGCTTGGTGGACATAGGCATGTTATATGCTCGTAATCCCAACGGTGTGAAGAAGATAGTTGTAGCACAAACCAAATCATCAAATCCTCCTATATGCCCACAGCTCCCTATATTACTATACTAGGTACATTTTTGCCCATGCAAAGTAGACCCTATCCTCAATCATATCCTACAATACTCCCATCAGTTCCCATGGAAACCTCCCACCCTCAGATTTTGGGAGCGCATAAAAATCAATCCCCACCATCATCAACACTGTTAATCTAGTCTCTTATGGATGTGTGGCATACATCTTGTCATAGCTAATGCTGACTGTGATAAGACAACTCTCCCATGGCCTCTCTAAAAAATGTAACCATAGGCTCAAATGAATCATCTAAAGAAATCGTATACAATGGCTTCCCAACAATAGGTAACCTCAAGATCCTATAGACGTCCTCCAAGGTGATATTCATCTCCTTGGTAGGTAGGTGGAATGTGTTAGTCATCGGGTCCCATCTATTGATGAGGGTGACCATCATGTTATGATCTCAAACTATCCTCCTATCCGCCTAACACCGCCAAACTGACATCCCATATGTGATCCCACTCATTCTATGTGATGTTAGGTCTCATCTTCACCAATAGGGGCAGCATTTTATCTCTCATTGTCAGCTGATGTCATGCCTACATCATCAACATTCACACCAGTTAATCATTTACCCTTGCCTACCGGATCTACATTCTACCTTGCCTTACCATTTTTACCCTACGACCTATCTTCCTTAAACTATTTTCCTTTCCTTCTATCTTCTTTCCCACCTCTATGTTTCATTTATTTCCCTCCTTCACCTATTGACCTCACTTACCTCATCTATCTTGTGCCCATCCTATATTGTTGACCTATACCTTTGATCTGTTTCTACACCTTATCATTTCTTCCTACCCACTCTTACCTGGCCTAAACCTATCCATTCCTACCTTGGATATGTTAGGAAATTAAATTTTAATGTTTACATTATAGTTTGTTAGCTAATATTTAATATTATTATATATTAAATATTAGGTTTGAAAGTATTTTTATAATATATTGTTTCAACAATATATTATTATAGAGTTTTGTTGTACCCATAAAGTTATAAACGGGTAAGTTGTTTGTTGACTTCCTATTTTCTAGGAAGTAGTTCTTCTATTATATTGGCTATATATTAGCCAAAGATGTTGTGTAGAAACATATAGAAAATTAATAAATTATTCTGTGTGTTTTACCTATGTAAATCTGATCCAAATTAATATTTGATATCAGAGCATCGATCTGTGATAATTTCATACAGAATATTTTTGGTGCTATTTCTTTGCCATTTCCCTGAGCAACAATGATTGGCGTTTAAAATTTTTCCTTAGCCTTTGACGTCAATCATTTTTTGTTTTTGTTTTTTTAAGCATCCAATTCCAATTTTTTACAGTTCTCTTAAATCGATCTTGATGTCTCCTTGACAACTTATTTCGGGAGAACGCATTCAAGATGGCCCTCACATTGTTCATGGGATGATCTACTACAGAAGAAATTGATTGTTTCTACTGAATTGGCAGCTGCTGCATCCAAGCTCGTGCAGAAATTTTTGGGTGAAAAAGAAAATCCAACGCTTGGGTTTGATATATTATTTTATATAGATCTGATCAGTGTCAGAGAAGATTTGTTCGTGTGCATAGCGGATCTAAGAGTTGATTTCTTTGTTAGCTGCTATTCATTTTTTTTCACGTAGCAAAGAGCGTGTTCAATGCATCTGGAACAACGATACTGGACTGGTTTGGTACGAGCCGCACGGGGTATTTACAAAATTAGTAATTAATGCGAGTCGCGCCTATATCTGTCTCCACGCCATTTGGCAGATCAAGAACTTGGCAAAGTTTGATAATGGCATAGTGGTTGATGATAAGAATTTCGCGTGAAGCGTCTTTTATGGATCTAAATCGATGCAAGTGTAAGAAAGTGTATTCATTGAATTATATGGAGTCGCAAAAAAATGAATGGTTTTCTCTCACGTCACAAGTCGCACATGCAGTCAAATCCTTTGACAAGATCTTTGTGGCAAACCACTGTTCCATCACTTTATTGGCTCGATCAATAACTTCTACAAATCGATTCAATTGAATCGCCATGCATTGAGTCGCATCCAGCTATAGATCAGGCAGACAAATAAAGGCAAGTATTTTTCCAATATTCAAAGGTATTTGCATTTCTTAGCAAAGCATACACATGTTATAGAGGTCAGGGCAATTATGGCTCTTAGTTACTCTTAACTAGCTTGTTGTAGTTTGTGAAAAATTGTTAAGTCTCTTTAATTACTTTTTACATGTTATTGCACGGACGCATTCTCGGTAGAATCCGATGTCCAAATTGTGTGAAAATTCATAATGAATAAGTTGAGTCACATTGAAAAATTTGAAGGCAAATATTTTCATACCTGGCAAGTGCGGACTCAATTATTCCTAATCAACAAAGACTTATGGGATATTGTTGATGGAAAAGAAAAAAAACCGACAAATGCAGATGAAGCAATAAAATGGGACAAGTAGAGATCGAAAGGCTACAGCAATTATCAAATTGGGTCTATCAGATGCTTATCTACATCATATAGACTTAAAAAAGTCTACTCATACAATCTGGGTGACATTGAACAAGTTGTTTGGATCACAAATGGGAAGCGCAGTGATATCTTTAAAGCAAAGATTGTTCGGCCTCAAGATGGAAGAAGGTGAGAGCATGGTGGAGCATATCAGTAAGTTTCGGTCTATTTGTAATCAACTTGCTGGCATAAAAGTAGATGTACCTGATGATGATGCTAAAGCAGTATTACTTAATAGCATGCCTTCATGTTATTCTAATATGGTCTTTACATTAAGCAAAATAAATCCAAGTCTAGAAGAACTTATTTCTTCTTTGTTAGATGAAGAAAAAAGAATTATGGTTGTTGAACCAGAGGAGACTGCAATGTTTGGCAGAAACAAGAAAGCATTTGGTAAGAAAATGCCCAAATACGGTTCAACCTCTAAAGGACCGAAGAAACAATTTACATGCTACTATTGTAAACAACCTGGTCATATATCTAACAATTACAGAAAAAGAGCACAAGACTTACTTGATGGGAAACTACAAGATAATGCCATGATTGTTGATGAAGAAGGAGAAAATGAAGAGGAAGAAAATACCGCACATCAAAGTGATGAAGATTTTCTCTTCTAGATGATTTTGACACTGGAGGACGGAGGCACAGGAGGATGGAGGTCATTCAGCGACCTCTCGTCAGTCGCCAACGACGGGGCCGCATGAAGTTGTGGTGACAGTGTGTGTGTGAGTTTTCTTTCATTTCTGAATTGCAGTTTGTTGTGTGCAGTATGATTTCAGAGTTCCTGTTTTGGGTTGAATAAGTGAAATGTTCACAATGAGGGGGGGAACATGGTCTCATTGTTCCATTTCCATTATGTTTTATTGTTCAGTTTTGAAAGCAGTATTTCCTACATGATTCCCTTTTGTAGTGACATTGTATAATATTGATCAAAAAGTATTGTAGCAATCATGATGTAAAGGTTTTTGGTAAACCTGTAAAACCAATTGTGAAAGGTTTTTGGTAAACCTGTAAAAACCAATTGTGTAAGGTTTTTGGTAAACCTGTAAAAACCAATTGTGTAAGGTTTTGGTGATCCTGCAAAACCAAGTGTGAAAGGTTATTGGTACACCTACAAAACCAATTTGGTAAGGTTGTTGGTAGAAGCCGGAGAAAACCATCAGTGGAAGAAATGTGCATTGGCACATGTTCGAGTTTTGTGCAAGCCCAATGCTGCACATTTACGGAGTTGATCATGAGCACACAGAGGTGGCAGGCTACAATCAGTGAATGAGATATGTTGTACCATGTAAACATTAAGGGGGGGAATGTTAGGAAATTAAATATTAATGTTTACATTATAGTTTGTTAGCTAATATTTAATATTGTTATATATTAAATATTAGGTTTGAAAGTATTTTGTTATAATATATTGTTTCAACAATATATTATTATAGAGTTTTATTGTACAGTAAAGTTATAAACGAGGTAAGTTGTTTGTTGACTTCCTATTTTCTAGGAAGTAGTTCTTCTATTATATTGGCTATATATTAGCCAAACATGTTGTGTAGAAACATATAGAAAATTAATAAATTATTCGTGTGTTTTACCATGTAAATCTGATCCAAAATCAATAGGATACCCTAAACCCACCCATTCCTACCTTATACACCCCAACACACCCATTCCTACCCTAGATACCCCTATCCACCCATTCCTACCCTAGAAACCCTAAACCCGCCCATTCCTACCTTAGACACCCTAACCCACTCATTACTACCCCAGACACCCCTACCCACCCATTCCTACCCTGTACACCCCTACCTTTTGGCCTCCCCAACTAACATTTCTTCTCACTTAGTCACTTTTCACAGTGACGGCAAGATCGACCACCATGACTAATACTAGTCTCCTTTTCACCCGCCGACACTAGAGCAGTGACCGACCGATGTTGGTTCTTGGTTCGTCCCTAGGGCCGAATCCCGACATCCATAATTTCAAAAAAATCATAAAACAACCTAAAATACCCACCCAAACAACCCCAAATTTCCCCAAATTCATTTTCACCCCTAATTAAACTAGTTTCACCCTCCCCATACCCAATTTCACTTGATTTTAACCAAAATTTCAATCCAATTTCCAAATCCAAATTTTTAATTTGTTCTACCTTATTCTTCACCAAAAACAATAATGGAGCTTGAATCCTACCTCTACTCAATGCCGCCTCCATGGTGGGATCTCTGGAATAGGAACATGACCTCCTCTTGAGCCCTCTCCTACCTCTGCCATGTCTAAATCAACCTCCCAGCTCTCAACCAATCAACTCAATCGGGTAGATCTCGTGGGCCCACAAACTCCACTCCTACAATCACTAACCTCTCACCAAATCACCTCTCTCAGTCTCTCTGTCATTTTCCTCATGAATATACCCTCTCTCCGTCATTTTCAACAAAGTTAAAATGATCAAATGAGCCTTTTCCACGTGGGTTTTTATTTTAACCCATTGAATGGACGATGACCCGACGTCGGTCGAGTCATGCCCTAGGTGACCGGTGTCACTCACCCATACCAAAACCGGTTCCTCTTTAACCAGTATCAATCATCCTACCTAAACCAATTTTTCCTAATTTGTCAAAAATTCCTTCCAAATGTCATTTTCTTGTTGCCACAACCTTACCACAACCCTACAAGCTCACCTAATAGCCTTATCACCTAACCCCCTCCCTAATTAAACTTAAGGGCACATTTTCCTACACCTTGGCCTTACCCATTTCCTTACCTATGCACCCACACCGACTTTGCCCATTTGACACTCTAATTCACTTACTCGTTGTACCTTGTGATGACGTTACTCATGTTGTTTATCCTATCAACCTTCCTTGCCTTATGTCCCAATGTTTATCTCGACTAGACAAAACC